>JAHHUM010002092.1:0-355250 GCA_036173005.1 Crenichthys baileyi
CCCCATACTCATACGCTGGACATGGGAGGGGCCAGGTAACAGGAAATAATCCACACAAACTAAAGGACAAAACTAAAAACACATTGAATGCCAAGGATTTAAACATAATTGACTATTCTCTACTCTGCAAGAAAATAGGGTTGTGTGAATGTAATAAAAACCCTTCTGCCAAATAGAGGTCTCTCATAGTTACTGTGGTTTGATCAGAGGTCATAATGCTTCATAAGTTATTGATTAGTGCTTGGCCCTGGAAGGATGTAGAATATAAAAAATAAACTAATGTAAGCTGTGCTGATAAAACATCAATGATATCATCATGCATGTTTTTTTTTTATTAATTCTTGAAGCGTACTCAGCTCTGAATTTACAGTGGAGGAACAGCTGCTTTTACAGATGGGAAAATCTCAAAGGACTTGCACACATTTGAGCAAAATTGCATTAGGGGAATTGCAACAGGCGGGTTGTTGCACAGCAGGTGGGAGTCTGAAAGCCTCCTTTACATGACTGGTGAAAACAAATCAAATTTAATTCAGGTAATTCAGTACAAAGACATTAATAGTTCTGAGAGTGAGGTCCTAGGGAACCCAACTAGCTAGATAGTGCTCTATTCTCTTTTCTTTAAATATACATTCCTGATCATAATTGAAAAATTGCAGAAGAACTTACAAGCATTTTGTGCAGGTGGATCACAACAAGGTTGCATGCAAAGCTACGAAATGCAGAGAGTAGAAACAGGAGAAAGACAAAAAATAGAGTAGCTAAATTGGTGGGAGACTGATCAGATTATTATCAGGACAGTAATTGGTCTATTTGCTTAAAAAACACAAGCAAAAAGCAGCAGTAACTACATTGCTGCTTGTTAAAAAATAAATTGATCACAGTTATAACACTGTTGTCTATGAGATTTACTTATTGGTCTTTTGATTTTATTACATAGATCTAATACAAAGAGCAAGAGAACTCAGCTGAGTGTTGACACTCCTTTTGTAGATCAGTTACCTGTTTTATGTAATAATGGCTTAGATCAGTTACCTGTTTTATGTAATAATGGCTTACAACCAAAACCCCGGGAGATACTGACAGTAAATCTTTAACCTTTTGTTTCCCTCTTTCTTCTGAACATAGGTGAGTAAATTGTATAAATTATTTCATAGAAATAGTACACTGCTTTTTAGGGGTAGAATTTTATTCTTTGTTTTGAATGGTAACAACTGACAACCAAGATTAAAAAAAAAACTCCTTATAATACATAAGTTTTCATGGTAAATATTTGTATGTAGTTTTACTACTGCAAATTAATATTAATTTGTCTGCTTTTTCCAAGTCCCAAAACAGATATATAGCCTAAGCATGTTTTTGGTTTTTATTATAATAAATATATTTTCAATTCTTCATCTTTTTCAAAACTGAGATAGCCTAAAAATTCCTGCTAAAGAATCTTAGCCTCAGAGGGATTTAGCTAGCTGCTGAGAGCAATTTAGACTGGATTAAAAAATGTGTAAATCATGATAATGAAACAAATTTAAAATAATTGTCACACAACTTTAAAATATTTGGTACCTTATTTACATGCTAATCACTATTCTGATTTGCTTATTGTTATTTTCACCCACCATGCTGGTCATTGTCCTACCTCATCTGTTTAATTTTAATGTGGACACTCAGCAGTCAGCATTTAACTGCGATTGTTTTCTTGTATAAAGAGGTTTGATTTGGTGAAATGACCAAAACAAAATTGAGAAAAAAGGCAAAAAAACCCCCAAACAAACAAACTGGACAGAGGAGCAGAGCCTGCAGTTGGCAAAGCTGGTGGAGAGCGGAGTGTTGAAAGGTAAATATTGTCCTGGGATCACAGAGCGAACAAGAAGGCAAGGCAAGCACATTCCAGCAACAAGACAATTCAAAGTGATTTACATGATGACAAAATTAAATTGCAGTGACAAAAAAAGACTATGCAGAGTATATTGCAGTGGTATGATGACGGAGAGTAAAATAGTAAAAGTGAATAAAAGCTGGACTACAGACCAAAATTAATTAATTTTGTTATTTTAGGACTGAACGAGCTCTCTCGGAAAATCAAATGTTTTAACCCATTCATTGATGCACTCTGTGATTTGGGAGCACATTGTTGAGCGATCAATGCATCATTCCCTCTACTTTCAGCACCAGCCTGGAATGTGAGCAGTACCGGTACCTGCTGCTATCTCCTCTCTAGCCTCTGATTGCAGAACTTCTCCACAGATGGGGATCATTGTAGGCCATTAAGGCTTAGGCTACTGACATCATCATGTACAATACAGCAAGTACTTATTCACCTCATTTACATCTTCCTTCTATGTATATAGTACTTAGATCAGGGGTGTCCAAAGTGCAGCCTACGGGCTATTTGAGGCCCCTAAACTGATTTTGTGCAGCCCCTGACCACAAATCGAGAATAGTACATATTTGGGCCCCCACCACAGGTTGCAGTAAGGGCTGTTTTTCTTATTAAATTAAAGTTTTTACTGGAACATTGAAATTTTACAATAACAAATGTTAGGAACAAACATTTGGCTAAAAAAGGCAAATGTTAACATCTCTGTAATAGACAAGAAAATTGAAATCAATCCACCACCCAAAAAAAACATGTTAACTGTACGCATTTCTTAAATAAGGCAATCCGTCTAAACCATGTTGATGTTTTGGATCTAAAATGATCCAAAACATAAACATGATCTTTATTTTTTTTTTAAATGACTATTTGTTTTACAAAAATGTTGCCTGTGTTGTTTATTGTTGAGCATGTAATCAGAAACTTGGAAATGTTAGCATTTTTAATAAAAACAAAACAAACAATTGTGGTCTGCGGGCACTTTTGACTTTATGATTTTGGCCCATGTAGCAAAAACTTTGGACACCGCTGATTTAGATTATTGTATATGATTTTGTCTAGGGAGTGTATTTATGTATACATTTTATTTTCGACTTTTTCCAAATTCTTTTACAAATGTTTATTTTTGAAAGCATTTTAGAGTCTGTAAATAATAAAATAATTCTGTACTATATTGCCTGTACATTTGTCATGTTTTATTCATGGTTACTCATTATTAGTTTCCATTATTAATATTTCCTTCCCTACTAGAGGTTCACCTTTAATCTGTCCTGCTGCTGAAAATGTTTAATTTTCCCCTAGAAGGATGATAGAGTTTATCTTATCTCTATATTAATTATTGTATGATTATTATAGAAGTTTATGTGCTCATTTACTCGACTATTAAGGGTGTGGATTCATGCACGACAGAGCCAGCAGGGTTTTATTAATTCACTGTTGTTCACTGCACGGGGAATTTTTCTCCTTTCTCTCTGTCTTTCCAGCATCTTCTCTGCTTAAGACACTCTTAGGCTCAATAAAAGTCCTCCTCACTACTCTTAACATTTGTTCACTTTAGGAGCTCTCTTAAAGTCTAAGGTGGTTTGTGATAACTTATTTTACTGAGATAAAATTCTACGAAAAATTTTAGAGTTCTTGCTTGTCATTTCAAAAATGTGTCTAGTCACGCTTGATGTGGATGTTTTCAGAGGGTTGGTGAGAGCATCCATGTCATGATGATGGCTTCACAAAGAGCATGTATAGACTGAAATCTTTTGGAAACCAAAATCAACCAACCCCTAACATTTTCAGTTGGATTTAGATCAGGGTAATATACAAAACCTCAAATGAGATAAGGATTTGTGATCATGATCAAGCCTTCCTCTCTTAGCTATGACACAAAATTTATCACAGGAGTTTTATTTAACTTCTCTTACATCTCACAACAGCTCATCCTCTGATTTGAAATCAGTACCCATAAAAACTAATAACAGAAATTTTAGCACTCAGGATGCAGTGAAGAGCCATTAGGATGGTGGCGTTACGACTTTGCTGCTCAGACTTCTATTTAGTGGTCCGAGACACTCTGAGACAGCATTAATACAACCGTGTCTCGGGCCACACCATCTGCCCACACAACTGATGTCCATCACATAGACAGAACAAATTTGTTTGCATGACCCTCGACATTTGGTCCTGTAAACATTTCCATCTGGTTCTCAGATCGCTGTCGCTGTTTTTGTCCACAAGGTTTAACTGGAAGCAGATTTTTCTTTCAAAATGCCGGCACTCTGATCATTCTTGCTTCTGGCAGAGCTGAAAATTACTGCTTCCTGTCGTTAAATAGAACCATGAACTTACTTTTTACAGACAGAAGCTAAAGAGCGAGCCCCTATCACTTCTCTTCAGGGAAACGTATGCATTTATATGCCAGCTATAAACTAGAGTTGCAGTGGTTTGATGGTTGAGCATCAGTCATAATTTAAATAAGACTTGAATATTTGTTTGCATTTAATAGGCATTTCAAGGATTTTCAACACATTTTGACACCCAGTGATGCATTTCTCCATTTTTATTGTCCAAAATACAAAGGTTGGTACAGCAGAGCAGCACCGCATAACACTACCACAACATTGTTCTGATCGGTTTTGTGATTGTTTCTGGCTTCTGTGTTTAAAGCTGTGAAGCCGTGAGTAAAAACTCCAGATGGGACATCATCACATCTGTCCGTTCATTTGGCGTTGTTCCCCATCCTGTGAGAGCCCAACATTCCTCGCCGCAAATTTTAGTAATCCATCACTCCCAGTAAGGCCTGTTTAACAACCATTAAGAATCAAGTTTCTAAAATGTTATTGATTTCTAATCATATTTTTAAATATTATTTTTAATTTACATTGTGAATTGGATGTTGAACACATACAGATTGTTGCTCTTATTAGTTTAAAAGTTATTTAACCTCATTCCAAATTCCTGAAGACAGACCTTGGCTCTGCAACATATTCACGCTAAACTGTGAATATGCTGTGACATCATTGCACCATTTTATTGGTTATGGTTTAACCAATAAACCAACTAATCGCCTCTTTCACCAATTGTTCTATAATACCGCCTCACTGGGCTAGTATTCACAGGACAATCTCTGAGCGACGAAAAGTTGTTTGGCTAAAACTTTTATACTCTAAATTCATTAGTGATTCTGTTAATAACTGATTGTTAACTATAATTATTAATAGCTGCTAATAGTTAAACAATCACTGTTACCCAACACTGGTGCTCTGATTCGTTATTCTGACTAAAAATGTAACATTCAAACTTTATTAATAGTTTTGTTCATAATTATTAACTATTAATTACATTTATTAAAGGGTGCTAATAGCCAAACCAAACCTATTGTTGCACAGCACCTATATCATATCCAAATATTTTTGACAAAAATAATTAAAAGGTCTGTTTAGCAGCAAATTTACTACATTTTGATAAAATCAATTAACTTAATTTTTTTCAGTCATTTTTTTGACCACACGATCATAACATCTTGATAGAGTGGGTGAAATTGTTTGGTACTATGCACAACTTGTTCAGAATTCATTTGGTAGAGCGAATTTTGTGTCATTTGAGCAATTGTGTCATTTGAGCAATTGTAAATCTGAGGGAACAAAGATCACATGTGGGGCTCCTGAAGGCTCCATTCTCTCTACATCCCCGCCCCTTAATCAGATTATTGACAACTAAAATATCTTCTACTACTACATATATATATATCCTACTATATATATATATATATATATATATATATATATATATGCTGGTGCCATACAATTTTCTTTTCATTGTCATTCTTAAAACCATTATAGACTCAGACCTAAATTTTAACAACATAACGTTTATTTCTGATTTAGCCCGCAACCATCTTGTCTTCAGTTTCTTTCATCTGTTGTTCTCCTCATTTTATGAACGTTGCAGAGTGTCTTAACACTGCCTGCTAACATCTTTCCTGTTTTTGGGTTCTTGCAGTACAACTCTTGACAGAAGAATTGGACATAACTTTTGAGCCATTTTGAGCAACTAACTTACTTATGGGGCAACTGCTGTGGAATCTTTCAAAGACTATTCACCAACATGCAGCCATGTTGATGGATGACACATAAGGCTGTGTTTGATTGCACTTGCTTATGTAGAGTGTGCTAACTCCAGAGTCTGAAAGAAAGCCTTCTTAAATTTTTTTTTTGTTAAACCTAACACTTCCATTTCAACATTAGATTAGATTAGATTAAAGACAGACCTGCTGTAAATGATACATGGTGGAAATATTTCCTTCTCTCTTGTTGGAGGTGATTTTTGGATATAGTACATCTGCTTTTTTTGTATGTTGAGAGTCTGTTTAGTTTGTCGTTGATAACCAACTGCAAAAATCAGTAAGAGAAAAAGGCCTTATGAACCTCTGGATTACAGCCCTTGTGTTACGAACTGCTGTCAAACACACCAGACTTAATTTACTAAAAACAAGCCTGTACTGCATAAGTCTTTTCCTAATAGTTGGTGCCTGATTTGTGTGCTTCTTAAAAAAGCTGAATGCACAAATAAAAAATTCCACATCCTATTGAAAACATGAAATGGGGGTGAAATTAATCAGGCTAAAATACCGAAATCTGGAAAAAAAACAAATTTGACGGAAAAGGGGAAATATGTGCTAATCCAGTGATTTTAAATGAAGACAAAGGGAAAGAAGACATAGGGAAAGAAGTACTATTTTGGGGGCAGGTAGAGAAATGATTTCGGAAGAGCTTTAGTTCTATGCAACTCTGAGAGAAATGAAATGCTAATATCTAAAAGGAGAAGTGAGTGGTCCCACCTGCCGTCAGGCTTTAATAGGCCACTGCATAATGCATGTAATCCAATGAGCACGCAGTAAGGACGGGGATTTTAATTTAAGTCCTCAGTCAGTATCTAGTAGAGACATGCTCTCTGACTATCAGTCTGCTGACGCGGTGGGCCTAATTATCACAGCAGAGGATGGGGAGCAGATAGCTTTGCTTTGCTTGCTCTTTTGCAGTACTGAGCTGCTGGCTGTCAGTAATTTCAAACCACTTTTCGCCCTAAGGATTTCTGCAACACACACGGTAAAACGACAACACTGCAGTTTTAAACATCTTCCCCAGGCTAATCCGCACTTCAAATAAATGTTTACTCAGTTTAATCACTGAAATATATTTTAAAAGTGTATTATAAGCTTTCAAAATATGATCATGTTCGACTACCCCAGCAAGCCTCATGCCTTCCTCCTACAAAAAACATATTAATTTTTAAGTAAAAAAAATTCTGATGCTGATTTCACAAATCTATTGTTGAAGTTCCAAACTCTGTAATTCTGTTTAGGAGTCAGTAAATTCCCTCTGGAAGCCATTGTTTCAGCATCATCACCATAAAGTCCAAGGTTTGACCCCACTTGGTAGGACAGGGGTATTGGTATTAATCATAAAAATTCCACTTAAGGGAAGTCCAGTTTTTTCAGATAACCAACAAATCTGGCTTTAGGTGAGAATATTATTGAAAGTTCAATA
Organism: Crenichthys baileyi; assembly: GCA_036173005.1. Lineage (NCBI taxonomy): Eukaryota > Metazoa > Chordata > Actinopteri > Cyprinodontiformes > Goodeidae > Crenichthys > Crenichthys baileyi. The sequence goes on from JAHHUM010002092.1 coordinate 7,411, forward strand.
ATTTTAGTAATTCAGTGAAGTGAAACACATTATATACGTAAATAATTCCACACAAACTGATGACAAACTGGCTCTCCCAACTTTGTTTCCCCTTTTTATAACTTGATGTGGCAAACGTGGCTTAGAACATATTACTTCATATTACCCAAGCTGGAGTTGCTTATTTGAACAGGAGCTGACCATGCATGGCCAAAAGTTTCAAGACTGACAGAAAACTTGGTTTTTGCTCATTTTACTGCTTTAAGCTTTCTAGGTTGCTATGAAGAGTGAATACAAGAAATAAAAAAATTACAAAAAGATGATAAAAGTTCATAAAAACCAAAGAGACCTGCTAGCATCCTTTCAATGATCCCATAGAAAGTGTTAAACAGGACAGGAATAATGATATTCAGTCATTCTTACTGAATTACAAAAGCAGAACCGTGTCTTTTAAAGGGAGTTGTTTTTGAAATAATTCTTCGGTTGTTATACCTTATCTTCAAGAAAACACCTGCTGTCATCACTTCATCATCATCAAAAGGGTTTCACAGGCAAAGATGTTGCTGCTTGTAAAATTACACCCAGATCAATCATTTATTGAATCCTCAGAAACTTCAGGCAGAGAGGTTTGATTGCTGCAAAGAAAGCTTCAGACCCAAGAAAATCCAGCAAGTGTTGGGACAGTGTCCGGAAGAACTACGAGTTCAGGTTGCTACTTGATCAAGAAGGGCAGCAGATGTGAATATTTCTGTAAGCACAGTGAGGCATGGATATTTGTAAGCTGGCTGGTGTCAAGTAGGACTGCAAAGAAGCTGTTTGTTCCATGAAAAAGAGCAAGAACAGACTGATTCTGCAGAAAGTTGCAGGACCAGACAGCGCGGTGGTGGCGCAGGGGTAAAATGCGTGATCCATATTCAGAGGCTTCAGTCCTTGACGTAGCTGTCGCAGGTTTAACTCCTGGTGGCTGGTTGGTAAAAAGCACACACCATGTGCAGAGCCTATTGTGCTTGATGCGGTTCTCCTGGGTTCAGTTCCTGGTTTGGGTCATTTGCTGCATGTTTTCCCTTTGTCCTTCCACCCTCTTTTCTGTCTGATTGCAAGTATTATTATAATAAAGACCACTAATGCCAAAAAACCTTAATAATTAAAACTCCAGTAGCAACTTTTTTTAACAATCCAGTAGTAATTTGGTCATGAAAAACACTTTTATAGTGCCATGGGGCACCATAACACAAAAAAAGACAAATAACTAAGTGGCTCAGGGATAAAAACGAAAAACAAAAAAAAACATTGACACTTTGGATCCATGGCCAGGACACTCTGCTGATCTTAGTCCCACTGACAAACTATTGCCAGTTAGCAAAAACAATGATGTATTTCTCGTTTAAAGCCTCTAAAACGGATGAACTATTTATTACTAAACTTCAGTGTAGCATAGAATCATTGGACATACAGGGGTTGGACAATGAAACTGAAACACCTGTCATTTTAGTGTGGGAGGTTTCATGGCTAAATTGGACCAGCCTGGTAGCCAGTCTTCATTGATTGCACATTGCACCAGTAAGAGCAGAGTGTGAAGGTTCAATTAGCAGGGTAAGATCACAGTTTTGCTCAAAACATTGATATGCACACAAAATTATGGGTGACATACCAGAGTTCAAAAGAGGACAAATTGTTGGTGCACGTCTTGCTGGCGCATCTGTGACCAAGACAGCAAGTCTTTGTGATGTATCAAGAGCCACGGTATCCAGGGTAATGTCAGCATACCACCAAGAAGGACGAACCACATCCAACAGGATTAACTGTGGACGCAAGAGGACGCTGTCTGAAAGGGATGTTCGGGTGCTACCCCGGATTGTATCCAAAAAACATAAAACCACGGCTGCCCAAATCACAGCAGAATTAAATGTGCACCTCAACTCTCCTGTTTCCACCAGAACTGTCCGTCGGGAGCTCCACAGGGTCAATATACACGGCCGGGCTGCTATAGCCAAATCTTTGGTCACTCATGCCAATGCCAAACATCAGTTTCAATGGTGCAAGGAGCACAAATCTTGGGCTGTGGACAATGTGAAACATGTATTGTTCTCTGATGAGTCCACCTTTACTGTTTTTCCCACATCTGGGAGAGTTACAGTGTGGAGAAGCCCCAAAGAACCATACCACCCAGACTGTTGCATGCCCAGAGTGAAGCATGGGGGTGGATCAGTGATGGTTTGGGCTGCCATATCATGGCATTCCCTTGGCCCAATACTTGTGCTAGATGGGCGCGTCACTGCCAAGGAATACTGAACCATTCTTGAGGACCATGTGCATCCAATGGTTCAAACATTGTACCCTAAAGGCGATGCCGTGTATCAGGATGACAATGCACCAATACACACAGCAAGACTGGTGAAAGATTGGTTTGATGAACATGAAAGTGAAGTTGAACATCTCCCATGGCCTGCACAGTCACCAGATCTAAATATTATTGAGCCACTTTGGGGTGTTTTGGAGGAGCGAGTCAGGAAACGTTTTCCTCCACCAGTATCACGTAGTGACCTGGCCACTATCCTGCAAGAAGAATGGCTTAAAATCCCTCTGACCACTGTGCAGGACTTGTATATGTCATTCCCAAGACGAATTGACGCTGTATTGGCCGCAAAAGGAGGCCCTACACCATACTAATAAATTATTGTGGTCTAAAACCAGGTGTTTCAGTTTCATTGTCCAACCCCTGTAAGCTCCTCACCCTATCTCTAAGGGAGTGCCCGGCCACCCTACGGAGGAAGCTCATTTCAGCCGCTTGTATCCGGGATCTTGTTCTTTCGGTCATGACCCAAAGTTCATGGCCATAGGTGAGGGTAGGAATGTAGACTGACTGGTAGATCGAGAGCTTCGCTTTTCGGCTCAGCTCTCTCTTCACCACAACAGACCGGCACAGCACCCCCAATACTGCGGCAGCCGCACCGATCCGTCTGTCGATCTCCAATTCCATTTTTCCCTCACTCATGAACAAGACCCCGAGATACTTGAACTCCTCCTACTCAGGGCAGATCTCATCCACCCCCAAAGCCCTGCCACCGTGGAGCTTTTTAACCACCTTGGTGACTTCAGCCTGGGTGATGAAAGAGTCTAACCCCGAGTCCCCAGCCTCTGCTTCCACCAGGGAATGCGTGATGGCAAGATTGAGGAGATCCTCATAGTACTCCTTCCACCGCCCGATATGAGATGTCCCCAGTCGAGGTCAGCAGTTCCACATCCCCATCGTAAACAGTGTTGGCGAAGCACTGGTTACCCCTCCTTAAGGGCCGGACGGTTTCCCAGAATAGGTTTGAGGCCAACCGATAGTAGAAGGACTCTCGGTTGAGTATTTTCATTCAGATTTTAATTAGGTAGTTTTGTTGGGACTGGGTTGCAGCAGATGACTGTAAAGGTAATGACTTAAAGAGGTCAACTGTACTGACAGTTTCCCAGAATCACTTCGAGGCCGACCGGTAGTCCTTCTCCATGGCCCAAGTTTTTGCCACTGCCACATCAGGGCAGCGGCACGCTTGGCCTCACAGTACCCGTCAGCTGCCTCAGAAGTCCCACAAGCCAACCACAGCCAATAGGACTCCTTCTTCAGCTTGACAGCGTCCCTTACTGCCGGTGTCCACCACCAGATTCGGGGATTGCCGCCGCGACAGGCAACGCAGACCTTATGGCCGCAGCTACGGGCAGCAGCATCGACAATAGATGCGGAGAACATGGTCCACTCGGACTCTATGTCTCCAACATCCCCCGGAATCTGGTCAAAGCTCTCCCGAAGGTGGGAGTTGAATACATCCCTGGCCAAGGGGTCTACCAGACGTTCCCAGCAGACCCTCACTATGCGCTTGGGCCTGCCAAGTCTGTCCAGCTTTTTCCAGTGGATCCAACTCACCACCAGGTGGTGATCAGTGGAGAACTCAGCCCCTCTCTTCACTCAAGTGTCCAAAACATGTGGTGAAGGTCTGAAGACACGACAACAAAGTCGATTATCGACCTTCTGCCTAGGGTGTCCTGGTGCCAAGGGCACTGATGAACACCCTTATGATGGAACATGGAGTCCAATGGACAATCCATGAAAAGCACAGAAGTCCAATAATTCAAATCTACTCGGATTCAGATCGGGGAGGCCATTCCTCCCAATCACGCCTCTCCAGGTGTCACTAACCAGCACCCCGACAGGGACGCCAAGAAGGCCGGACACTCCACGCTACCACTCGGCCCGTGGGCCAAAACGCCAGTAAGAGACCTGTCCCCAACCAGAAGGCGCATGGAGGCGACCCTCTCATCCACTGGGGTAAACCCCAACACGAGACGGCTCAGCTGGGGGACAACAAGCAAACCCACCCCAGCCCGCCGCCTCTCCCCATGGGCCACTCCAGAGTAGAAGAGAGTCCTCTCGAAGGGATGGATTCCAGAGTCCACGCTGTGCGTGGAGGCGAGCCTAACTATTTCTCGTCGATATTTCTCGAACTCCCACACAAGCTCAGGATCCTTCCCCATCAGTGAGGTGACATTCCACGTCCCTAGAGCCAGCCTAAGCATCTGGAGATCGAGCCACCGAGACCTCCACCATGGCCACCGCCCAATCCTCTTTGCACCGGTCCCTCATGGTATAATGCTATAATGCTCTGCTATATATATATATAAAACAAACTTTATTAGAAACTGCTTTGGGATTATTTCAATTGCAATGGAAATGGAGATGGAAACGAAAAGGAAAAAAAAGAAGCAAGAAAGAGAGAGAAGTGGGGCAATAAGGAAAAAGGGAGAGAAGGATAAAATAATGGAGGAGAGAAAGAAGGGAGAAGAGAATACAAGATACCACTCTAGAAGATTGCTTTTACACCTGCAGAAACGCATATATAACAACAATGTTAAGATGTAGTTAGTGGCAACCGCATCTCAGCATAGAATATCTGTGTATCTGTTAACACCTGAATCCAAACACATATTATTTATTCTCTATATTCTCTGTTACAGTTTTTGAACTGTTGATGTCACAGTATTGGTGCCGGAACAGCTAAACAAGGTCATGGACTTCCGACTGACTAATTCGCGTATCCGCCATTTTTATCTCTCGCAGCAATTTTGTAGTCCAAATGGCTGAACTAGGTGGAGTATAATGCTCTATGACCTGGAAGGGGGCAGGGGTTTAGCGCCTCAACAGCACTTCAGAACAGGGGTAAAAGAGGGGCCTGTGGAGCTACAATAATAAGGAGTTCAGATCAAAGGATTGCAGTTCCACTTTATATAGACCACTGCTGAATAATTTAAGGGTGAAAAAGAAGTATTTAAATGCATGATATGTCCCCTTTAAAGTCAGAAAGATGGAGTATAGATCAGTCACAATTTGAGTTTATCTGCTTAATCAGACAGAAACTTAGTTCTCAGCGGTGTAAGGGATTATGATTATTGATTATAAATATTTATCAAAAATTATAATTAAAAATAATAATTCAGAAGAAATTAATTCTAATCAAAAATCTTTTTTACGAATAAAGATGAGAGATACACTCTGGTGGTGTGATTAATGGGCTTGCAGCACTTAAAAATTACAACTAGTTAATTATCATTAACAACTGATAATTATTAACCAAAACCACGGCAAATGACCCTGCGTTACCAACCGGTTTACTGAATGGTGTGGAACACTAACCTTATTTTGACAGATAATCACTCTTACACAAAACAAACAAAAAAATTTGAAAATTTTAACAACATCCTGTCGAAGACTGGGATCTGCTGCCTGCTGCTTCCTTTAGTTTCCTCTAGATGGTGCCAGAGCATGGTTTCTGAGGGGTGAGACAGGTGTTTTCCATCAAGCCTCATCTTCCAAGCAGTATAAGAGGAGCCTGCTGTCAGTACTTCAGTGCCTGAGTGTTAACCTGCAGTGGTAAACTCTAGCCCTCTGAAACCTTTGAATCTTACCTTGTTTGTGCTTCTCCTAGGGTTGCATGTGTGCACTGGATCCTCACTCCAGTTCACCATCTGGTTCCAAGCCTCCTTCACAGATTCAGACACCCCTTTTGGACAAGATCCCAGTTGACAGTGTCCTGACTCCTCTCTCAAGATACTAGTAAGCAAACCCTGCTCACCCTCCACTGTGCTCACCATTAAATCCATCCTGCATGGCTTGGTCTCTCCAGCAAGCAGCTTGGAAATCCTGGATCAAGTTCTTCACTCAAGGATCAAGTTCTTCACTCAAGGACCAACTCTCCACTCCCAGAGCCACTTCATTTTCCCCCTGGCGGTTCATCCACTCAACAACTGTAAGCACAAGATCTCATCAACCTTTTCATATATCTCAGATTCATTCTAACCTCCCTGTCCTCCTTCCTGCACAGTTGAAGTGTTCCTGGTTCCGGATCCCTGACACCTTATTCTTTATAATAAACATCTTAAACCTTCCTCTGTCTCCTGAGTGTGTTCTGAATGTGGGTCCAAGCAGTAGCTAAAATGATGACACTTCCACCTAATTAAGCACTATTCTACAAAAGGGGTAGATTACTAACTACAAATAATGATTAAAAAAAGAAAATATATGCACAGTAAGTGTCTACGAAGATCATACCAGCAGTTTATGAAGAAATGAGAATAACACAAGAATTCTGGATGTTGTGGGGCTGTCATGGTTGACACGCCTCTTCAACATTGCATGGCGGTCGGGGACAGTGCCTCTGGACTGGCAGACCGGGGTGGTGGTCCCCCTTCATAAGAAGGGAGCCTTGGGCTCCCCCCGGAGGAGCTGGAGGAGGTGTCTGGGGAGAGGGACGTCTGGGTGTCTCTGCTGAGTCTGCTGCCCCCGTGACCCGGTTCCGGATAAGCGGAAGACGACAAGAACGAGAACGACAAGAATTTGGATCAACTTGGAAAGTGGAATGGGAGCACTACACGGTGAAGCCTTTCTCCGTTGACGCGTCTCGAAAGCGGCTGGTAGAACGATAGGACCCCACCCAACATGCAGAGCATCTAGCAGCCAGCCCCTTAGCCACTAACAGCTGATAGCCCCAATTCTCGAACAAACGGTCGTAAAACTCTTGGGTGGGAGCTCATTGGAAAAACCCCAAGGGTAATAAAATGATGGACCATTGGAATGGCCAGGCCACAAGGCCCAGATCGCAGACTGCAGTCTCTAAAAGTTCAAGTTTAACTCCTGGCCGATTGGCAATCAGGAGGACAAAAACACAAACAAACTTTTTCAGCGCAACCATGCTTCACAGTTCTGCAATGTCTGTTGCTGTGACATATGCTGAGCTGTGATGCATGCTGGGAGGTGTAGTTTCAGCTAAACTCCGGTCAAAGTGGATAATGGCCCAACAGCAGTGATCCTTTCTCAATCCCTTAATCAGCACTCCTGCTCTATTTTACACATTGTGGCTACAGTTAAAGTCTGGTTTATTAGAAAAGAAACAGTCCTTGGATACATGATAATATTTGCATCAGAAGAACATGTAATAGAGCTGAGAGGCTTTGGAAGAAAAGGTTGACGTTTGCATTCTAAAGAACTTAAAAAGTAAGACTTATAAAGTCTGTGAATAAAATTATAAAAACTCCAGAACTACTTACATTGGGAATATTAAATTTGCAAAGTTTTGTTTGATACAATACATAAGATATTTCTCATACAGCTAATCTCATAGCTCTTTTACAGTCTGACTATAAACCTCTCTGACATTCTTTGAGACTAACATTAGGAATATCAGGACTAATTCATCATGGTCGTCCTTCACACTCTTTCAGAACATTAGCATCATTCTAAACAGCATCAAACCCTCTTAAAAACCCAATTTAAAACTTCCCCATTCTTTGTTTTTGAGGATTCTGATTATTGGCCCCGCCATGGTAGATATTATTAATCTTCCCCCAAAACTAGCTCTGTGCCCCCACTGTTCAATATGCTGTTCTCCCAACCTATTCTTCAGAAACTTAGCTTTTTATTTTGTAGTTTTTTTCAGGTACAGTGTACTGTTTTGAATTGCTTTTTTGCAATTATAAATTACCTAAATTTCAAAATCACCCTACAGATTTGCACATTTCATTTAAATGAGTATTTAAATTTTTATAGTTCAGTACAGTATTTTTTTTCCTATGTTCTAATTTTTTTTTTTTTACTGTACGGTCTCTTTTCTTTTTTCATTATAGGTTTTTTTTTTCGGTTTTTGAGTGCCTGCATGGGTTTATTTGCCTTTTACTTTGCTGCTGACATACCTGAATTTCCCTACTGCGCGACAATAAAGGGCATTTCTATTGAATTCTATTCAGGCCACAGTTTCCCGTCCAGCTCAGATTACCTGAGGGGGCAGGATCAAAGGTTTAGTTGAAGTCGTACTTGATTTTTTAATAAACAATCCATGGCATTTCTGTTGCTCACTCAGGTATCTGACTCGCTGAAGCTCCCAGACTGAAACCGACCCCATCTCACCCCTCCTTTTTTTTTCTGAGGCGGTCTTTCCACAGCTGTGCAGAGACATGCAGAAACAGCTAAAGAGAAAAGGATGAGCAGAGAGGGTGAAGATAAAAAAAACATGGCTACTGATCCAGCAAAGTGCTGCAAATTAATATTTGTTCATAAGGGGAAAAAAAAACACTGGTGGCACAGAGGAAAACACTTGCATGGGCCCCCAGCAAACTACATTAATAAGGGGGTTAGTTCCACTTTTAGGAACCCCATGAGGGTTAATAAAAAAGTAAAATTTTCAAAAGGATTTGCAAGTTTGAATTGGGGTTACGAACAGAATCTGGAAAAAAAAAAATTTTTTTATTTTAAAATGTCCAGGATTTTAGATTTTTTTACCCTTTATAAACTCCCGTAATAAATTTTGTACATGAATATTTAAACTTGTATTTTATTTTTTTTTTTTTAAAATTTNAAAAAATTTTTAAAGGTTTAAAAGCAGAAAATTATTATGGGGGGGAAAATTTCACGATTTTTTTTTTTTTTTAAAACTTTTAAAATTAGTGTTAGCCCTCTGCCCAAGCCTGCCTCCTCCTGCCCAAACCAAACCCCTCTGAACCAAATGACCTGTTGAACTCTGCCTACCTCCAGGCCCCCAGTGACTTTTTTTTCACAGGGCTAAAGGACGGATTGTTAGCCCAAAGTTTGGGGGTTTTCCCTTCATCCCATTCTTGGGGCAAAAAAGGGGGGATGTTGAGCCCAAATGGTTTTTCAACTTTAAAAACCCTCCAGTATACAAGCCCTTTCGGGATTTTTTTCAAATTTTTGAAATTTTCCCAACTTTTTCAGCCCAATTTTCAAAAGGGGGAAAAAGGGGGGGTTAACAGCAGACTTCCCTTTTAAATGCCACTGGCTGTATAAAACCCCCCCTTTTCCATGCCCCATCCCCCAAAAACCCCGGGTTTGATCATCGGGAAAGGAGGCAGACACAGGTATAAAAGATGGTAAATAATTTCCTTTGTTGGAATTTTCGATGGCCCTCCAGGGGGGTGTCCTCCAAACCCCAAATTTGCAGTGAAAAAACCCCCAAAGATGCCCAAGTGCCAAAAAGCGTGCACAAGTGGAAAATTTTAAATTTAAAAGGGAGCCCCCTTCCCCCGGCCCTAAATGGGCAGCCTCTCCCTTTCGGGCCCTCTGTGTCCCCCCCTGGGGGCCAGGAGAGACGCACATTTTTCCCCTCAGGTGCTCAACCCAAACCTGACCCATTTCCCCACTTACACGGGTCCATTCATTAAAAAAGCTCTCATTTAAATCATGAAAAAACTTTTTCCTTCCCCAAGGTTAGATCATAAATTTTTTCCCCCTTTTCCCATGAATTTAAACCCAGTGTGACTTCTCAGATGGACATGGTCCACCGGGGAGCATGGTGCCCCCGTTTCAAACGTTTTGAATCCCTTGCAAAGGACATAGTTTTTTTGATTCGGTAGCCGGGAAGCCCAATTCGAGGTTTAAACCTGTGGGGATTTTTAAACCCATTGCCCTTCTTGATTTGCATTTTCCTTCTGATCGTGAAAGCTAAAGGCTTTTTTTGGGAAAACAACAGCTAAAGTTTTCCCTGTGTTCAAAAAAACTCTTCCCCCCAAAAATTAGTGACATTTTATCCAGCTCTTTTCCACTCTTGAGAAGAGTACCATTTTTTTACAGAGATAAAAGCTGCTCCCCACTTTTTAATGCTTTGATTTTTTTCCAAAAAACGGGAAACGAACCTCCCAGAAAAATTTTTTCCCCCTTTTTAAAACAGCTTTTTTTTCACAAATTGTTAATGCCCCCAGGTTTTTGAAGAAGACCACATTTTTAATTTTTGGGGTTTTCTTCACAACCTCCAGGGTTAGCGTGAAAGTATGATTAAACCATCCCAATTGGGCAAAAACCCGGGATCCCCCCAGGCGGGAAAGATTCGTAATACTAGTTTTGGTGGGGAAAAACACGTGTCATTTCAGACAGGGAAAGGAAAAGGCAAAGTTAAGTGTTTAAACATTAAACTGCAACAGGTCTAATAAAAAAGCGCAAATAATTTCCCAATTGATCCCAACAGACCCCAGGGGGGGGGGCCCTTTGGCGCCACCAAAAAACCCAAAGCCCCAGTTAAAAGACAAAAAACCTTTTTAAACAGGGGGCCAAAAATCGAACTGTAGGGTTTTGGGGGAAAAGAGGGGGCCCACTCCAAAGAGGTAAATCAAAAAGGGAAGGAGTTTGGGGGAATGATCTGCAGGTGGGGGTTAAAAAACTGAGGTAAAAAAGCTTTCCCTAAAAGACATTGCAAGCCGTTGCAGTCCAAATAAACCCCTGAAAAAATCTATAAAGACAAGGAAATGAAAAATTGGTAAAAAATTTTTCCAACCCCTAAGCCCGGGTTTTAATTTTTTTTTCCCTTTCTTAGGGTTTTTGAACTTGAAAAAATTTAAAGGGTTTAAAAAAAGCATATTTTTAAATGGTGGGGAAAATTATCACATGTTTTTTTTTTCTTTAAAACTTTAATTAGGGGTTAGTCTCTGCCCAAGCCTGCCTCCTCCTGCCCGGGAAAAAACTAACCTCAAACCCCAAAAGAACTTTTTGAACTCTGCCTACCTACAGGCCCCCATAAACTCTTTTCATTGGCTGGGAGGGAAATTTTTACCCCCAAAAAAGACTGTGGACTTAAACCCAAAAAAATTCTTTTCCGGAACAAAAAGGGGGGGAAAATTGGGAAAAATTAAATTTCACTTTAAAACCCCCCGGTATCCCAAAGTCTTCTGGGGGTTTTTTCAAAAAAAAATTGGGCATTTAACAGACTTTGCCGGGAAATTTCCAAAAGGGGGAAAAGGGGGGGAACAGCAGCCCTTTCCCATAAATGCCACTGGTGTATAAAAGCACCCCCTTGTCCAATGCCCCCGAAACTCTCTAAGCCCCTTTTACCATCGGAGCAGGAGCAGGGCACAAACGGCTGAAATCCCTTTTTTCTGGCAAAAAAACTTAACTCCTTTAAAACCGTCCAAAAGGGGTCATAAAGATAAACCCATCAAAAAAGGCAAAAATTTTAGTTTTGACTTTAATAACTGTTTGTGGGACCCAGTAATTTTTTTCAAAAAAAGTGAGTTTAAAGGGACACGCCTGGCCCTTTCTTTTTTTCCCCTTTAGGCCCCCGCAGGGGCAACGTCTCAAAGAAATCACAGCGGGGACCCGTCCCCTAAAAAACCCGGGGGAAACTGGTTTTTTTTTTGCCTGAGAGGAGGACAAACGGCCCCCATCACCGTGGTTCGGTAAAAGAAAGCTGGTAAAAAAGGCGGGCAGAAAAGAGCCGTTCCCCTTTCAAAAAGGCCCCGCCCCCGAGGGTAACCCTTTGGCACAGATCGAACGTCTAGCTACAGCCCCGAGGCTACCGAGGTTAGCCGAAAACTAACCCCTTTTTGACTGTGGAAACCTCTTCAAAATTTCGCCGCCCCAGACATCTTTTCCCTCAGCATGGTCAGAGGTTAGGTTTTTTTGGGCAGAGAGAATAATAGAAAGAGTTAGGAATGAAATGATCTGAACCCTTTTTCATTTTTTATGAAGTTTGGGGTTTTGTTGTGTGAAACTGCTACCTTAATGCTAGTAGGTGCACATGTGATCAGCTTTGTGTTCTGTGTTTGGGGGTTTTTAAAGTTAAGACAAAACTTCATTTAAAGGGTGATTTTAAACACAGAAGGTTTTCTCATAACGCCCCCCGGGGCCGGCCCCCTTTATGCATTTTAAAACCCTTTTTTATTGACGGTATTTTAAATGTGTGTTTTTTTTGATTCTGGATGCTAAGCTATCAGCCTCCTTTGTTAGCTTAACTGCCAACCGCCTAGGGCCGTAAAGAATATTTTACCCAAAAACGGTTTAGTTTTTCAATCCAGGTAAATAATGTCCCCCAACATCATTTTACCAAATTTTGATAACTAAGTAAACACCATTAAGCCTCATTTTCTCCAGAAAGATTTTTGGTTTTTCCCTTTCAAAGATATTTCCTTAAAAAATTTACCGTTACCTTTAATAATATTTTTTTTAAAAATATTAAAATTTCAATAATAAAGGCAGCTAATGAGGGCCCATTTTAGAGAATAAGTCCCCAGAAGGTTGGTTTTTTTTCCAGCAGATCATTCTTGAAAGCATTATTTTGGGTTAAAAAATTTTTAATCTGATCTTGCATTGTGAATGGTTGTCTAAAGGTATGCCTGATTATTGCCTAAATTGGTTTTTCCCAAAATAACTTAACTTCAGTTCCAAATTTTTTCAAGATAATCCTTGGGGTTCTCAGACATAAACATTGCATGGTAATGTTGCATCACTCTTTTTTGGTCATGGTTTTCAACCATCCCCTTTAATCAACTTGTTTATATTGTACATAGCCCATTAGTCCCCTTCGTCATTCTTTTTAAATTCTGCTTGGTATTTTAGTTTTTTGGGGGTTTTTTTTTAGCATAGTAAAGAGTTTGTTGATTTGAAATTTGTTTGACTTTGAGTAGACCTTTTTTTTTTTTTAAAAAATTCTTGTATTTTAAGAAATTTGGGGTTTGAATTCATTCCATGTGTGTACAGGTTTTATGCTGTTCAATAATGTCAGAGCTTGGCTCAAAACCCCTTTTAAAATTTGTCCCCAATACCATCGCCTTACTGGGGCTGGTATTCACAGGACAACCCTTAACAGACTGAAATATTATTTTTAAAAAAATATTAAAATATTAATATTAAAAATTAGTATAAATTCTCAGATTAATAATCACAACAGTAACATAAAACCCCGGTGTCATGTTCTGCTACCTTGCCCCGGTGGAGGATCTGATATGGCCATCCCAGCATCTGGACTTCAACTTTGTTTTCTCCTGGAAATCAAGGAGTGGAGTTGGGGAAGTGGCTTTTTTCAGCAATGGCAGCTTTCGCAATCTGTGAAACTTGAAAAAACCAGTGGACAGGTTTTTTAAAAAGTAAAACAACATCCTCTCTTCTACAAAGATGTGGAAGGTAGAAATCTTACAAAATCCCCATGCCCAAATTAGGAGACCTGTCAAACAGCACTTCAAAAGTCTCAATCGTAAATGAAAACAATCAGCAGAGCCTTCACAACCCTTGACTAATTTTTAATTTCAAAGTCCAATTCTCAAGCCTAGGTGCTTACTTACATGAACTTCATCAAAACATCCAGCAAAATCAAAAATAATTAATCTTCTCACTCCACCTAGTATATTTGCAGTGATCATCAGCGTGGTGCATTAGACAATGCAGCCCCCTTGAAAAAGAAGGAAATTATTCATAGGAGGCAGGCTCCCTGGTTTAATTCAGAGCTGCGTACTTTAAAGCACAATGTTAGAAAATTGGAGCGAAAATGGCGCTCTACACACCTAGAGGATTCCTACTTAATCTGGAAAAATAGCCTACTGTTGTATAAAAGAACACTTCACCAAGCTAGAACAGCTTGTTTCTCATCCTTAATAGAAGAGAACAAGAATAATCCTAGGTTTGTCTTTAGTACAGTTGCTAAGCTTACACAGAGTCATAGCTCTGTTGAGCCATCCATTCCCTTAGCTCTCAGCAGTCATGACTTTTTGGGATTCTTCCAAAATAAAATTGATTCTATTAAGAAGAAAATCTTTGACATTCTCCCGAAGATGAATACTTCATCCTCAACAAGTGAGACAACATTGGAAGTAACTGTAGAACCTGATCTGTGCTTAGACTGCTTTGATCCTGTAGAGCTTCCTGAGTTATCAAAAATATTAGCTTCATCTAAACCTTCAACTTGTATGTTAGACCCAATCCCAACCAAATTATTTAAGGAAGTGTTCCCTCTGTTTACCAGCCCCATTTTAGATATGATTAATTTATCTTTAGTAAATGGGTATGTACCACAAGCTTTTAAGGTAGGTGTATTTAAACCTTTGCTTAAGAAACCTTCGCTTGATCGAGATGACTTAATAAATTACAGACCGGTATCCAATCTTCCATTCTTATCTAAAATTCTTAAGAAAATAGTTGCTAATCAAATGTGTGAGCATTTACACAGCAATGACCTGTTTGAAGAGTTTCAGTCAGGTTTCAGAGCTCATCATAGCATTAGATCTCAGTGCTGCATTTGATACAGTCGATCATAATCTCATAGAAAGGCTGGAATATGCTGTAGTGATCAGGGGAACAGCGCTAGGCTGGTTTAAATCTTATTTGTCTGACAGATTCCAGTTTGTTCATGTAAATGATAAGTCATCTTTAAACTCCAGGGTTAATTGTGGAGTACCACAGGGTTCAGTACTTGGGCCAATTCTCTTTACTATATATATGCTTCCAATAGGTAAAATTATCAGGCAGCATAGAATAAATTTTCACTGTTACGCTGAAGACACTCAGCTTTACTTATCCATAAATCCTGATGAGCCCAACCAGTTAGATAGACTACAAGCATGTCTTGAAGACATAAAAACTTGGATGACTTTAAATTTTCTGCTTCTAAATTCAGACAAGACAGAAATTGTCGTCTTTGGACCGGAGTCTTTAAAAAAGAAACTGCTTAGTCAATCACTTAACCTGGATGGCATTAAATTGACCTCCGATAATAAAGTAAAAACCTTGGTGTTATTTTTTGACCAGGACATGTAATTTTTAAATCCATATTAAAAAAGGTTTTCTAGGATGTCCCTTTTTTTCATCTCCGGAACATTGCCAAAATTAGAAATATCGTGTCCAGGATTGATGCTGAAAAACTAGTCCATGCATTTGTTACTTCAAGGCTGGACTATTGTAATTCTTTACTATCAGGATGTCCACAAAATGCAGTTAAAAGCCTTCAGCTGATTCAAAATGCTGCAGCAAGAGTTCTGATGAAAATTAAAAAGAGAGATCATATTTCTCCTATTTTAGCTTCCCTTCATTGGCTCCCTGTTAAATCCAGAATAGAATTTAAAATTCTCCTCCTCACATATAAAGCCCTTAATGATCTAGCTCCATCATACATCAGAGATCTGATTGTTCCATACGTTCTTAACAGAGCACTTCGTTCTCAGACTGCAGGTTTACTGGTGGTTCCTAGAGTCTCTAGAAGTAGAATGGGAGGCAGATCCTTTAGTTATCAGGCTCCTCTCCTGTGGAACCAGCTCCCAGTTTTAGTCCGTGAGGCAGACACCCTGTCTACTTTTAAGGCTAGGCTTAAAACTTTCCTTTTTGATAGAGCTTATAGAGTGGCTTAGGTTATCCTGAGCTATCTTCCTTATTTTAGCTCCGTCGTCTTCTCCCCTTGTTGGATGGAGTAAGGGGGAGTCAGGTTTAGCCTAAACCGGCTCAGTTATGGTTGAGGTGTAAACACACCCTCCATTTCTGCTACCTGTATGACCCCCTCTCTTTTCCAATGGTTATGGTCAATCTGACAGAGAGAGGTATCCCAACCGTTGTGGTTTTTAGTATAACAATGGCCATCAGTGGGCTCTAGATGGACAAACTGTCTACTTTTAAGGCTAGGTTTAAAACTTTCCTTTTTGATAAAGCTTATAGTTAGAGTGGCTTAGGTTATCCTGTGCTATCTCTGTAGTTATGCTGCTATAGGCTTAGGCTGCTGGAGGACATAATGACCACTTTCACCCTCTTCGCTACTTTCTCACACTACTCTTCACTTTTGTATTATTTGCCGTTATTTCAGTTTTTAACTTTGTTCTCTCTCTTTTCTCTTCCTAGAAGCTACACCTGGCCTGACTCTGTGTCTACCTGTAACACCTTTCTGGAGAGGGGAATCCTCCAAGCTTCTGGTGACAACAACTTAATGCTCACCCTCTACCGATGATCCACTTGGTCCTGTCTTTCAGTGTTTAAGTTTATCTGTTCCTTCTTTCTAGGTGAAACGACTAAAGGAGCAACATCCTAATGGATGTAACATTTACCTTTTCCTTCCCATAGAAATCCACTTGGCCCTGTCTTGTGTTTAACCCTTTCTCTCTCCTAGACATATAGCTACTGACTGAGCTTTTACTGTAACTAACTCTATGTGCTCTCTTCAGACTCTAAACTTGAAAACTGGCTCGGAGTTTATCTGTTCCTTCTTTCTAGGTGAAACGACTAAAGGAGCTACATCCTAATGGATGTAACATTTACCTTTTCCTTCCCATAGAAAGTACTCCTGGATCAGTGCTTCTTTGTTCTCTTTGTGTCTCTGCTCTGTTCTCTCTAACCCCCAGTCGGTCGTGGCAGATGGCCGCTCACACTGAGCCTGGTTCTGCTGGAGGTTTCTTCCTGTTAAAAGGGAGTTTTTCCTCTCCACTGTCGCTACATGCATGCTCAGTATGAGGGATTGCTGCAAAGTCATCGCCAGTGACTGTCCACTGTCTCTACATGTTCATCCGGGAGGAGTGAATGCTGCAAGTCACTGACTCGATGCAATCTGCTGGGTTTCCTTAGATTGAAAAACGTTTTATCCAATTTGAATAAATAACTGAATCTGGCTGCACTGTTCAATGATTAAGATTAATTGGAATGTATGTACCTGACTTTTCTGAAGTGCCTTGAGACGACGTGTTGTGAATTGGCGCTATATCAATATAGCCAATTCTTTATACTGTAACCCTGTAACAATAATAACTACAATCCTGAGAGTTATTGTTATAGTTCTCTTTTTGTTTTGCTCAATTTGATCCCAGCTGTATTCAAGAATTTCTCTGCTCAGGTTAAATGCAAAGAAGTATTTTAAGTCGGCATTGACATCTTTATGGCATACCCAAACAAAACAAAACTGCAGTGTTAAACTTAACCAGAAATTAAGATAAGAAGCTTGACTCCAAACTGGACTTTGTTCCCACATAACGTTTCAAAAGGAGAACCAACATCATTTTCTTTAATTTGGGCTATTTAAATTTTGAGAGTTGGGGAGAAATTTATTACTAGAACCCCTCTTTAATTTATCTAAATGCTGATAAATGTGTCAATATTTTATTCCTTAGTAATCTGAAATGACCTTGTGTACCTTTGTACTCCCAAGTATTCTTTTAATCTTTAAAACCCCTAAGAAATCAAACAAGGAGGCTGTAGTTTGAGCCGACAATCCTCTTAAGTGTTGTGAGCGCCTTTATTATCTTTTCTTTTTCTAAAATAAAGGATTTTACTTCTCTTTATTCCATTATAAAGAATCCTAGCCTTGGCTCCAAAACAAAATTCTTCAGCCCCAATCTGTGTTCCCCAGAGTAGAAATTTTGAGTATTATTGCATTTCAAAACTACCAAAATGACTGGAACTCATCTATGGCTTAGATCTGTTTTAATAGGAATTGGTCTACCTTAAATTAAGTATTATAATTTTATGGACCCAAAATCTATGGCTCACGGGCTTCAAGAGTCCAGGAACCACAGGTTGAGTACTGCTGCATTAAACAATGATGCTAGCTTTCTGCAGAGATTGAAGGATTGGCTTAATATCCCCAGACCTGTTAGTGTATTATTTCTACTTGGACAATAATCAGATAAAAAAATTACTAGTTCACAGCTCCTAATTTACCTCATATCATATTTGCTCCTAACCCAGTTCATAAGAAGCTTCAGATAAACATTATGCTAAAAAAAAACCCAAGCCTGAAAACAAAACAAAACAAAACAAAACACAGGTCTGTTTTAAAATAAGGAAAAGCATGCTTAAAAAGTTGGTACTGTGGTGGGAAATAATTCCACAGTTCTGAAGGCCTTTTCTATGCAGAGTCTTTTAGGGAACATAAGATTAGTTTAATTTTTGTGTGGTACCACTGTCCAATCAGATTCTTTCTTACCTTCAAAAATAACCCAATTCTTTCCATTCTCATTTTAAAGGTTTGTTTTGCCAAACCTGTTTAACTAAACCAATTACTCTTAAAAGTTTTAAAAGTTTTAGCTGGTGATATCTTAGAAAACAACAAGTGTTTGAATAGTTATATGCAACACAGAACTGATTAGATTTCCTTTCCTTCCCCAGAGGAAAAAAAAAAAACTGCAGAACCAAGCTGTACTCGTACTCGTCGTCTATCCGGAACCGGGTCGCGGGGGCAGCAGACTCAGCAGAGACACCCAGACGTCCCTCTCCCCAGACACCTCCTCCAGCTCATTAGCATGTGGGTTAAAACTAGCATGTTGGCTAACATTAACACTCCATTCAACGGCCTTGTCCCAATACTCGCCATAAACCCAGTTTATGGGTTCCAGTCCATAGTGTGTCCCAGTTTCTCAGAGTGGTCTTTCACCCCGCCCCGCCCCCTCGATCCACACTTAGGCTAAGCGCGCATCTTAGCGGACCTCACCGAAGTATATTACCCAAAATTCACTGCTGCAGGGGACATTTTGAGCAAAAAACAATCACAACCATCAATGTAATCAACTTTAAAATCAGAATAAGAACTGCGCTAGATCGCTCCATCCATCCACTGTCTTCCGCTTATCCGGGGTTGGGTCACGGAGGCAGAAGCCTAAGCAGAGAGACCCAGATCTCTCCCCAGCCACTTGGGCCAGCTCGTCCGGGGGAATCCCAAGGCGTTCCCAGGCCAGCCGAGAGACATAGTCCCTCCAGCGTGTCCTGGGCCGTCCCCTGGGCCTCCTCCCGGTGAGACGTGCCTGGAACACCTCCCGAGGAAGGCGTCCAGGAGGCATCCGGTATAGATGCCCGAGCCACCTCAACTGGCTCCTCTCGATTTGGAGGAGCAGCGGCTCTACTCCGAGCCCCTCCCGAATGGCCGAGCTCCTCACCCTATCAGCCTATCCCTATAAGGGAGTGCCCGGACTACCCTACGGAGGAAGCTCCTTTCAGCCGCTTGTATCCGGGATCTCGTTCTTTCGGTCATGACCCAAAGTTCATGGCCATAGGTGAGGGTAGGAACATAGACCGACCGGTAAATCGAGAGCTTCGCTATTCGGCTCAGCTCTCTCTTCACCACAACGGACCGGCACAGCGCCCCCATTACTGCGGCAGCCGCACCGATCCGTCTGTCGATCTCCCGCTCCATTCTTCCCTCACTCGTGAACAAGACCCCGAGATACTTGAACTCCTCCACTTGAGGCAGGAACTCCCCTCCAACCTGAAGAGGACAGGCCCCCCTTTTCCGGTTGAGTACCATGGCCTCTGACTTGGAGGAGCTGATCTTCATCCCAGCCGCTTCACACTCGGCTGCGAACCGCCCCAGCGCATGCAGTAGGTCTTGGCTAGAGGGGGCCAGCAGGACCATGTCATCTGCAAAAAGAAGAGACGAAATCCACTGGTTTTTGTCAGGACCTGATATAAGGTACAGTTTAAATCAACACACTGCATGAATCAGAAGAGGGAAGAAAAAAACTAATATAACCTCTTCCCAGCAGCGGCTGTAAAAAACAATGAATTTGTACCTTCCATAAGCGTAAGTTAGCACTTGCGGACAAAAACTGCACCCCACTGTAAGTACTATGTCAGAGACTGTATAAGGACCATCTGCAGTAGAACTAAGCCTGTTTTAATGAGGTCTCTACCCATTAGATTTATGGGATACAAACTCTGAAAACAGAAAACAATATGAAGGAGAGCCCATCAGGTGTTACGCATGCCATGAGTTTTAAAAATGTTCCTTCATGAGATCTGTCCTGAAAAGAACATAGAAACGCATGATTACTGCTGAGTTTTGGAAATGTAACTCTTTCTCTGCTTTTTAAATAACTTTCAATAACTAGAATAATTCACCCTGAATATTCCACGATGAAAAATAACTTGCTTCTCTAAAAAAATTAACTGGAAAATATCAAATGAGCTAAGTTATCACCCTTTTGAAGATACTTTTCTAATCCTAAAATAATATTTTAACCCGCTATATCTGTCAACGTCAAACAAGCGTCACATGAGCAGCGGTTAATAACCGTTCTTCGTTGCAGAAAATAGGAAAAGATTTATGCAAATGTGTGTGTGTTTGTACGTTACCCCCATCAGTTTCTTAATCGCTCTGTCGATCGCGCGACTGTCATGGCACACAGTCCTCTATCAGCCCAAAAAAAAACCAAGCCCTTTCCAGGTGTGTTGGTGGGACATTCACTCCTCCCTTGTCCACTTTAACTTCTCCAGAGAAAGAACTTTGCTCCAGCCTGTTTCTCTTCTTCTGCCCGTATAAGATGTGCTTTCAATATAAATCTAGTGTATCGCTCTTCTGGCTCTGGCAAACAGCATGGATCGTTGTCCATCTCAGTGGGTTTGGGGCCAGACTTCTTCTGAGTTTTGTTCTGGTAGAAACTCACACTGTCATTTGCAGCAAGCAGACAGGCAGATCTCTCTCTTTCAGGCCATGCTGAAGAAGTGTCTCTGGTGGAGTAGCCATGGGAAGGGCAGGTCTCTAAAGTCCAGACTCAAAAACGCAGATGTTGCACTCAAATCCCATATATGTGTGTATGTGTGTGTGTGAGAGACAGAAGAAAAAGTAATTTAAAACATGGCCTTGGTGCTCGTGGTGGTGTTTCGTCAGAGTCTAAGAAAACCATTATGACAAAAAATAACACCAAGGTTTTTTACTTTATTACCAGAGTTCAATTTAATGCCATCCAGGTTAAGTGATTGATTAGGCAGTGTCTGTTTCAAAGACTCCGGTCCAAGAATCACAACTTCTGTCTTGTCTGAATTTAGAAGCAGAAAATTTAAAGTTGTCAAAGTTTTTATGTCTTCAAGACATGCGTGTAGTCTAACTGGTTGGGCTCTTCAGTATTTATGGATAAGTAATGCAGAGTATCATCAGCATAACAGTGAAAATTTATCCTATGCTGCCTGATAATTTTACCTATTGGAAGCATATACTGCACTCCACAATTAACCCTAGTTTAAAGATGATTTATCATTTACATGAACAAACTGGAATCTGTAAGACAAATACGATTTAAACCAGCCTTGTGCTGTTCCCCTGATCCCTACAGCATATTACAGCCTTTCTAAGAGAATATTATGATCGACTGTATCAAATGCAGCACTGAGATCTAACAGGACAAGAACAGACACAAGTCCATTATCTGAGGCTAGGAGAATATCATTAGCGACTTTCAGCAGAGCTGTTTCAGTGCTATGATGAGCTCTGAAACCTGACTGAAACTCTTCAAACAAGTCATTGCTGTGTAAATGCTCACACATTTGATTAGCAACTACTTTCTCAAGAAGTTTAGATCTGATGTGCGAAGTCCCTCAGTACCCACCCTGGCATGTTGTCGGGGCCAGCAGTGTTGCAGGGGTTGATTCCCTGGAGGGTCTTCCTCATATCTGCTGTGGTCACACTGAGGGGCATGCCACCAGGTGGTGGTGTCCTCAGGGTCAACAAAGCAGGCATAGAACCTGTTGAGTGCATCTGGCAAAGAGGAGTCCCTTGGGCATTGTGCATCCCTGGTGTTGTAGTTTTTAATGCACTTCATGCCCCTCCACATAAGCTGGGGATCGTTGGTGGTAAAGTGACCCGGAATTTTCTAGGTGTTTGTGGGTTTGTCAGTCAGTCCCTTCCTCATCTCTTTGAGTACTTGTTAGAGTTAAAAAGCTGATAAACACAGACAAGTGCAAAAGAAGACACAAGTGAACCAAGTAATTTTGACTTGCAAGGGTGAGACAGTCTGCTGCCAAACAGTGACTTCCTTCTCACAAAGGAAAATTCCTCACACCCAGGCTTTTATTTACAACTCGCATTCCTACAAGCAAAAAGCGGGAATTGGTCCAATTCCTACAGAAATCTCAACCCAAAAGAGTAGTCATTCCCATATATGGTATAAGCTTGTCATATCCTCTCTACTACAGGGAGTGACTGACCCCAGACCACATTCCTTAACCTTTCACAAACACTTTTTCAAACTATAAAAGCAATAATAGGAAATAGAAATCATCTTAACTATAGTAGAACTTCAGACATAAACATGATTGATTAAAGCTGTTACAGAAAACATTATTTAAACTAAACAATGATAACTTTTTTCCAATAATTCCCTCCTGTTTATTATTGGTTAGGTTAATATCACATTCATGTATACACTTCCAAAAGGCTTTATGCATACACTTCATTAAACATTAAACTATTGTTAAGTTTAGTGACTCCTCCCCCATAGTGTCATCATAGTCCTGTTCCTTGTCCAGAAGTTGGTAATCCTGGGACAACATTGTACCAACAATTCCTGCAACCATCCTTGATATCATTGCTCTGATACAGGGGACAACGCACAGAGTAAAAAGGCAAAACAATAACACAGCGATGACAGGGGTCATGATCTTCATAAGCAGTTGCCACCACGGTCCTGAAGTAAGCTACGAAAAAAAGCTTCCCCGGCTTTGCCGTTGGTCTAATGAGGGATGTAGGTGCTGCAGGTCTCGTTCAGAAGAGCGCAAACTCCCCCAACCGAGGCCATCAGCAGGTCCAACATCATCCTGTTCTGCAACACCACGGTTCAAAGAGCTGTGACTTCTGTGGACAGTCCTGTAAGGGCTTTTGTGGTTGCATTAACAAACAGTCCCAGTCGACAATCTATTGTTTCCAGTCTCAAGGTATTTTTTGCTGTGCCTACCTAGGGGAACTAACTCATAAAAATGTATTTCCGCCTGTCCAATGCTTGAATTCATTAGGCATGTCCGAGCCCCACATACTGTCATGTGGCTTCACACAGATGAGTTCTCTCTTTTTCCTATTTAGGGAAGGTTGAACTGAAATGACATAAGCGTGGTCAGTGACATAAACAGGTGCAGAAAAACACCACTCAAACTTGGAGGCAACTGCAAATAAATGGCAGTTCCACACATCCAGTGAAATCCATCTATTGCATAAATGCCCTTTAGACCATGGACCTTTTCCCCTGGTCTAGCTTGGTGGAAAGGAAAATAGAAAGTCGTGTTACACATGCGCTTTGGAATAGTCCCCACTGAGATGGAACTGGTGCCTACGATACAATTAGGAAAATGGGAACCTGCAAGAAGCTCAACATAGTTGGACACAAGGGTTGTAACACTGAACTGTTTAAACTCTGTAACATCGCAGTTGTAAAGTGTTGCATTACCCGTTACCACGCAGAAACTGGTACTGACACCAGAAATGCTATTTCTGATAAAACACTCACTGTTACTGGCCTAGCTGTAAACCTGGGCTGGCTGGAAGAGATAGGAAGTTCGGTGCATACATAACAATCAGAAATGTTCCTGGACTTGGACACAATTTTTGCATGTTGGTACCAGCTGTTAGTCTCATACAAGTAATATATATCTTGTGTAAATATTCCATGGAAATCTTCATTTATCTACCTCTTTAATCCCTGGAGATCATGAGATTGTGTAAATGTCTGGCATATTATTAATACAATTAGGGCACACGTGATACACAAAACTAAATGTTTCAACAACATCTTTCCTTTAGATTTACCTGTCAGTCTCTCTCTCACCCCTAAAGGGCTAGGAAGGATCGTTGGTTTCTTCACTGACGTTGAGACAAAGCCTGCTCTAGATGGCGACAACCCCTTTGTAGTCCGAAATTATCACCTCCTAGCCTGTGGATGTAAAGATGGACAGGCTCACCTTTTTACAGTGTGCTTTGTGTATCCAGGTAGACCTTTTTTGGATTTTCACAGCGGTGGGAGTTGTCAATAACACTTGGAATGAACCCTCCCACTTTTGATCAGACCACATTAATCAGCACCCAGGCACCTTCTTTCACGTCACCAGGAACCTGTAGGGTGTCAGAAACATCATTTGGCAGATTATTAACATTTTGTATGTCTCTAGACTGTAATGTCTTCCTCATGTAGTCTGCTAACGTCGCATCTTGTTGTGGATCTATTAGATCTTTTCGGAGATCAGGGATATAATAAGGTCTGCCATGTATTATTTCAAAAGGTGTTAGTCCACCCTGAGCTGATGGGGTTATTCTCATATTAAGTTTTAATATGTCTAAACAGTCAGTCAGTCATTTTCTACCGCTTACTCCATAGTGGGTCGCAGGGAAGCTGGTGCCTATGTCCAGCAGTCTATGGGCGAGAAGCGGGGTACACCCTGGACAGGTCGCCAGTCCATCACAGGGCAACACACAAACAACCATGCACACACCTAAGGGCAATGTAGAGTGACCAATTAACCTAACAGGCATGTTTTTGGACTGTGGGAGGAAGCCAGAGTACCCGGTGAGAACCCATGCATGCATGGGGAGAACATGCAAACTCCATGCAGAAGGACCCCCGGCCGGGAATCGAACCCAGGACCTTCTTGCTGCAAGGCAACAGTGCTACCAACTGCGCCACCGTCCAGCCCTATGTCTAAACATTCAACCCAATTTCTTTTTGTTTCTTCCATTGTTTTTCTAAGTTTACTTTTAACTGTCCCATTTGTTCTTTCTACCAACCCTGCACTCTGGAGGTGGTGGCTACAATGTGTTTTCAGGTCAATCTTAGAACATTTACCAAGTTCTTGTATGACATTGTTAACTAAATGTGTTCCATTATCACTATAAATCCTTCTTGGAAATCTACATGTGTGTATTGTGTATTTACATAGAGTTTTTTCTACCGCTATAGCATCTGGTCCTTTGCAGAGAAAGATTTACACCCATTTTCAAAATGCATCTATTAATACTAGGCAGTATTTATACTATCCTACCCTATTTAGTTTGATAAAGTCCATGTGGATGGTATGGAATGGATAAGGCAAGTGTGGAAACTTTCCTGCTCTGGGAAGCAGATTTCCTTGGGGGTTATGTTTCAGACATGTCAAACAAGATGCACAAAAATGTTTTGAGTAAATATTAAATCCATATGTAGTGAATTGTTTTTTTACTAGGCCAACCATTCTTCCTGTTGAGACATGGGTCTGCCCATGGCTCACATTTGCAGCCCATTGAAACATGGATTTAGGCAGTATTGGTTTTCCTTCAGGGCCTCTCATGAGTCCCTCATCACCTATTTTAGCACCATGCTTCAACCAGTATTGTTTTTCACTCTGTGGGGCTTGCTCTTGCATTTCTTTTAATGTATGATCAGCGCTAAACAAAAAGCAAAACCGTGTTTCCCATCATTTTGTTTGTAAGTTCTGTGCTGCTGCTTTTGCAGCTTTGTCAGCGAGGTCTTTTCATACTGGTATCGGGTCATCTGTTTTCTTATGAGCTTCACATTTACATCCAGCTAATTTCGCTGGCAGCTGTGCAGCTTCTAATAGTTTTAACAATAACTCCGCATGTGCCATTTTCTTTCCAGTGCTTGTTGTCATTCCTCTATTTTTCCACTGTGCTGCAAACACATGTAATGTTGAAAAAGCATATTGGCTGTCTGTATAAATTGTCACTTATTCCCTTTAAAAATCTCACATGCCTTGGTTAGTGCCACAAGCTCTGCTGCTTGTGCAGAGTATGTAGATGGTAACGGTTTTGCTTTAACTGTCTCTTTCAGGGTTACTACTGAGTAACCTACTTTATTTTTCCCAGTGTAATCTTTGCTCACTGAGCCATCAACAAACACTTTAAGTGAGTCTGGAATTGCTGTGTCTTTTAAATCAGGCCTGGATAGAAAAACATTTTGTGTTTCCTCTATGCAGTCATGTTGTTCCCTATCATCAGAATGTGGTAACAACGTGGCTGGATTTAGACACATGCCCCTTCTAATTTCCACATGAGGATTTGACATCAACGTTGCCATCCATGAGAGGTGTCTTGCAAGCGATAAAAAGGCCATTTTAATTTGAAGAAGGAGAAGTGATACCGCATGAGGGACTTACAATGTTAGTGGGTGATAAAGTACCACTGCTGCGCTGCTGCAACCACAGCTTGCATACAAGGTGGTAACGCTTGTGCGACTGGGTCTAGCCGGCTTGAATTGTAAGCTACTGGTCTGTTTTTGTCGCCATGTTTTTGTAGCAACAAAGATGTCATGCAACCATTCCTGCAATCTACTATTTGGATAAATGTTTCATAGTTTGGGAGTGCTAGAATAGACGTTGAGCATAATGTTTGTTTTATTTTGCAGAATACCTTTTCCCTCTCATCTGTCCAGGTTATTTTATCATGGGCTGTCATGGGTTTAGAATAGATAATTTTTGAAAGTGGCTCAACTATTTCGTCATAATTTGGTACCCAAGACCTGCAGTAGTTACACAGTCCTAAAAAGCACATCATTAGTTTTTTAGTTTCAGGATTAGGAGCTTGTAGAATGGCTTGTTTCCTGTCAGAAGTTGCAGCTCTTCCCTCACCTGAGAGTTGATGACCTAGGTATTTCACTTCTGTTTTCCACAACTGTAGTTTATTTTTATTTACCTTGTGACCTTCTTCTGCAAGGAAAGCCAACAGTGCTAAAGTATCGGTTCTAGGTTTATCTTCACTTGTGGAGGCTAGCAAAATG
Source organism: Crenichthys baileyi (assembly GCA_036173005.1). NCBI lineage: Eukaryota > Metazoa > Chordata > Actinopteri > Cyprinodontiformes > Goodeidae > Crenichthys > Crenichthys baileyi. The sequence continues at coordinate 34,123 of JAHHUM010002092.1, forward strand.
TAATTTACATACACAAGTAATTGGCTTCCATTTGGAGGGTCAAAATTAACTAAACAATTTTGAATAGCTGTGGAAAATATGGTGGGACTTTCACAATACCCTTGAGGGAGCCTAGTGTAAGTGTATCTTTTCCCGTTAAATGTAAAAGCAAACCAGAACTGACTGACTGACTGAGAAAAGAATGCATTGCTCAGGTCGATTACAGAGAAATATTTCATTGCTGGCTTCATTGAGTTCAATAATGTGTGTGGGTCAGGCACATTTAGAGCTCTCTGAATTACTGTCGCATTTACAGGTCTCACATCCTGAACTGTTCTCCATCCCACTGAAGGTGCCACCTTTTTAACAGGAAATATGGGGGTATGACATGGTGAGTCAGGGCATGACACCATAACACCTGTTTTTAATAATTGTTGAATCACAAGTTCAATGCCTTCATGTGCGTCTGGTTTTAGGGGGTACTGTTTTACTTTGGGTCTTGTATAATGTTTTGGTTTAACTTCTACTGGTTGACACCCCTTAATTAGTCTTACATCTGAGGGCCATTTTAGGTCCATTAGGATTCTGGAAGGTTTTCTAATTGCTGTTCCTCCTCAGCGCCTTAGCATAAATCACTTAATTTGCACGTCCTGCAGATGTACTGTTGGGTCTTCTGTCACTACCCAGTTTAATGGTATTTTCATATAGCCTGTCTGCCTGGACAACAAGCAGTGATCTGCTTGTGTCCAATCTGTAGCTGCTTGCACCATTGCAGCTTCGAGTCCTAAATCTTTCCATTTTTGTCTCTTTCTTTTTGTGAGGGACACATGAGGAGGGGTTAAAATACTTCTGATCTTCATGGCTTGGGGGGGGTCCGGTTTTAGATCTAATGTCCAAAAATAGTGTGGTTCCCCCTGTCCTTCCTGGACAAAGATTTCTGTCTCCACTTATCTCTGGTCAGCCTTCATTCCACCCTGGGTGGTGGGTTTGATGGCTCTTAACCCAGACCATAAAATCTCTGCCCAAAAGATTGAAAGGGCATGAGGGTGAGAGAACTACTGGTCCTACAGCTTTTACACTGGTTTTGGAGTCTGTAATAATAATGGGTACTGATAAAGGTTGGCCTGTCACCATGCCATTGGCTGACCTCACTAGCACCTGGTTATAAGATCGTCTTAATCCTAAATTATTCCTGAGTACTGTTCTACATGCTCCAGTGGCACATAAGAAAACAAAAGGTTCATTGTTCACCATCAAAGTCACTTCAGGTTTTCCGTTCTTATCCATATATGCTGCAGCAATGTCTATCATTTCTTCATCTTCATCATAATGAGTCCCCAAGCCCAGCATGCATCATCTCTTCCATCCCCTCCCCTTCTCACTTGCCTCCGTCCATGCACCCTAAGGCCTCCCCTTACTCTGAAATTTCCTCTTATTATACCCCTCCCCCTACTTACTGGTCCTGCATAAAATATGTTATCCTCAGCATAGAAGGTATCAGTAGGGAGTTGTTTTTTCTTTCCACTGACCACCTTTTCAGCATGCATTGCCCAGTTCTGCCAACTAACTGAGCAGGTGGGTAGATCGATATTATGATTTGTGACCAAGTTACGAATCTCAGGCAAAGTGTTTGCCTGGAGGGCATTTTTTAACTGATGTTGATAGGGACTGTCATTATTATCGTGTTGCAGTCCAATATTCCTTTTAAACACTTCTTACATTCTTATTCTGTACTCAGTGATTGGCTGTCCTATTTTCTGTTTAGTATGGTTGATGATGGTATAATCTGCTCTCTGTCTAAACTCTCGTCTGACATTTTCCCACAGCACTGCGAGTCGTGCTGTCAACTGTTGACTGTTATGCGCCAGAGGCTGCCCTGGATTATTATCCTCCATCGGATTCAAGGCACCCTGCACCGTCCTCCAATCTGTGCCTAACTTTGTCATTAGTAATTGCTGCATCTGTCATGATGGGTTTTCTCAGACTCAGACACAACCACGAGGACCAAGGCAATGTTTTAAACTGTTTATTTACAACAATCAGTTCTGTAAGGTTAGACGGGAACCTGGAGTGGATCAGCGGGCAAAACCGGGATCTCTGTGAAGGAGAAAACAGTGGGGTATGAAAACTCTGGATGAAGAGGAAAAGGAAGTCAGGATTTTTTTTTGAGACTGACTTACTATGTTGAGTTCTTGGTAAGGCCCGGGGGAATAAGTCCTTTTCCACGGTGACTTGAGGCTGACAGGGTATGCTCAGTTTTGTGAGGAGAATTGCTATGTTCTTTCGCTTGTGTTTTCTATTCTTCCGGGAAGTTCCACAGAAGTTGGAGAGATAACGTTGGAAGCTGGACAGGCAGGTTGATGGTTAGGTTGAGGCGGCTCCTGAGAAGCTGAGTTTGAAGTTGGAAGCTGAGGGGAGGCTCAGGGCTTGGGCGTCGAGGCTGGAGTTTCCAAATTCCTCTGAACATCACACGAGTGAAACAGGAGACCAGAAAGATTCCATGGCTTCCTTCAGTAGAAGAACGGCCTGCAAGGCAGGGGAGAAAAACAAGGAGATCAGAAAATCTGTTTGGAAACAGGACTGCAGAGTAGCAGAGTACTAGCTGTTACCACGCCAAGTGAGAAAAACGAGCTGACGCCTCCCTCTGAGTTTCCACTCCATATGAAACCCAGCTGATTGCTCTCAGATGAGCTAGACCTGTGCAGCAGCACCTGCCAGTCACACCCTGCAAAGAAAAAACACAGCACGAACACAGCCTGCATGCAGTCTGCACACAAACCACCATGGATATGGCAGCATCTCCACCCCATTTAGATGGTAACTTCCTCTCAACATGTTCATTCCAGTAATAGACCCTTCTGGATCCCCTTTTGGGTGAGAAATACCCTCCACTGCCTTTTTAATGTCCTCCAGGGTCCAGGTTCTATAGACTAACATAGTTCTAGGTACAGGTGCTGGTAAAGCATCACAGCCAAAGAAGCCAGGACCTGGACCACCATGAACAATGGGTGTTGCAATCATCATCCCTGCAAAAAAATATTTATCATGTTTCGTAGCTTTATGTAATTTTTGTCACAGCAGTGCCACATCAATCAACAGTTGGTACAATTGTATGAAGAAAATTCTGAAACATCTCCCAGAAAAACAATATCACCTGCTTGTTCCTCACTGTCAGTGAAATTCAATAATATTTCATGGGATGGGTCAAATGAAGCACGTTTGAGACTGCTCTGTCCCACACATTGGCTCTATTTAAATGATCCGGCTGTGGGATGTTCCTGTACTCTTTGCACAGATCTCTGAAATACTGTCTGCTGCAGGCACCTTGCCTGTACTGTGATAGATGTGGTGTATTTTCATTTTAAAAAAATAATAAGCCTGGCACAAAAAAAGATTTACAAAAAGGCTAATTAGTAATTAGCTTTTTTTCCCCTCTCCTTTTTCTGGAGAGGAATTAATTATTATTTTGGATCTGGCTTTTATAGCCAATAGGGAGTCACATTTGTGTAGCTATTGTATTGAGAAGAAACTTGGGTAAACAGTGAACAGAAAAAGACTGTAATTGAAATACAGTCTTTTACAGGCCTAAAGTTAGTATGCATGAAATAAATTGTTTGGCTATGCTTTCTAATATTTAACTCATGACAATAAAACCAGGAAGTGTAATGAATCATAGGTGGAATTTATTTTGTACAGAATCTCAGATGTAGGTGGCAAAATGTAATATTTTAACTAAACTCTAGTAAAACTGAGCCCACACCCCCCCACCACCACCCCCCCACCCCCCCACAAGGAGGAACGTCATCTCTCCGGTGGACCCCTGGATGTGTCTAAGCAACAGTTGATACACCTAGTGGAGACAACTCTAACAACATCAAACCTGTATGATTTAGAGAAAAGAGAGAGAGAACAACAGCCTGAAGCACAGCAGAAAATTCTGTCTAACATCATGTGAATTCAATTCAGTTTTCAATTCAGTTTATTTATATAGCGCCAATTCACAACACATGTCGTCTCAAGGCACTTCACAAAAGTCAGGTACATGCATTACAATTAATCCGAATCATTGAACAGTGCAATCAGATTCAGTTATTTATTCAAATTGGATAAAAAGTTTGTCTATCTAAGGAAACCCAGCAGATTGCATCCAGTCAGTGACTTGCAGCATTCACTCCTCCCGGATGAACATGTAGAGACAGTGGACAGTCACTGGCGTTGACTTTGCAGCAACCCCCTCATACTGAGCATGCCATGTAGCGACAGTGGAGAGGAAAAACTCCCTTTTAACAGGAAGAAACCTCCAGCAGAACCAGGCTCAGTGCGAGCGGCCATCTGCCACGACCGACTGGGGGTTAGAGAGAACAGAGCAGAGACACAAAGAGAACAAAGAAGCACTGATCCAGGAGTACTTTCTATGGGAAGGAAAAGATAAATGTTAATGGATGTAGCTCCTTTAGTCGATTCACCTAGAAAGAAAGAACAGATAAACTCTGAGCCAGTTTTCAATGTTAGAGTCTGAAGAGAGCACATAGAGTTAGTTACAGTAAAAGCTCAGTCAGTAGCTATGTCTAGGAGAGAGAAAGGGTTAAACACTGAAAGACAGGGCAATGTGGATCATCGGTAGAGGGTGAGCATTAAGTTGTTGCCAGCAGAAGCTTGGACGAAGCCCGTCTCCAGAAAGGTGTTACAGGTAGACACAGAGTCAGGCCAGGTGTAGCTTCTAGGAAGAGAAAAGAGAGAGAACAAAGTTAAAAGCTGAAATAACAGCAAATAATGCAAAATTGAAGAGTAGTGTGAGAATGTAGCGAAGAGGGTGAAAGTGGTCATTATGTCCTCCAGCAGCCTAAGCCTATAGCAGCATAACTACAGAGATAGCTAAGGATAACCTAAGACACTCTAACTATAAGTTTTATCAAAAAGGAAAGTTTTAAGCCTAGCCTTAAAAGTAGACAGTTTGTCCATCTAGAGCCCACTGATGGCCATTGTTATACTAAAAACCACAACGATTGGGATACCTCTCTCTGTCAGATTGACCATAACCTCTGGAAAAGAGAGGGGGTCATACAGGTAGCAGAAATGGAGGGTGTGTTTTGCACCTCAACCATAACTGAGCCGGTTTAGGCTAAACCTGACTCCCCTTACTCCATCCAACAAGGGGAGAAGAAGACGGAGGTAAAATAAGGAAGATAGCTCAGGATAACCTAAGCCACTCTAACTATAAACTTTATCAAAAGGAAATTTTAGCCTAGCCTTAAAATTAGACAGGGTGTCCGCCTCACGGACTAAAACTGGGAGCTGGTTCCACAGGAGAGGAGCCTGATAACTAAAGGATCTGCCTCCCATTCTACCTCTAGAGACTCTAGGAACCACCAGTAAACCTGCAGTCTGAGAACGAAGTGCTCTGTTAGGAACGTATGGAACAATCAGATCTCTGATGTATGATGGAGCTAAATCATTAAGGGCTTTATATGTGAGGAGGAGAATTTTAAATTCTATTCTGGATTTAACAGGGAGCCAATGAAGGGAAGCTAAAGTAGGGGAAATATGATCTCTCTTTTTAATTTTCATCAGAACTCTTGCTGCAGCATTTTGAATCAGCTGAAGGCTTTTAACTGCATTTTGTGGACATCCTGATGGTAAAGAATTACAATAGTCCAGCCTTGAAGTAACAAATGCATGGACTAGTTTTTCAGCGTCACTCCTGGACAGGATATTTCTAATTTTGGCAATGTTCTGGAGATGAAAGAAGGAAATCCTGGAAACCTGTTTAATATGGGATTTAAATTACATGTCCTGGTCAAAAATAACACCAAGGTTTTTTACTTTATTATCGGAGGTCAATTTAATGCCATCCAGGTTTAAGTGATTGACTAAGCAGTTTCTTTTTTAAAGACTCCGGTCCAAAGACGACAACTTCTGTCTTGTCTGAACTTAGAAGCAGAAAATTTAAAGTCATCCAAGTTTTTATGTCTTCAAGACATGCTTGTAGTCTATCTAACTAGTTGGGCTCATCAGGATTTATGGATAAGTAAAGCTGAGTGTCATCAGCGTAACAGTGAAAATTTATTCTATGCTGCCTGATAATTTTACCTATTGGAAGCATATACAGGGGTTGGACAATGAAACTGAAACACCTGTCATTTTAGTGTGGGAGGTTTCATGGCTAAATTGGACCAGCCTGGTAGCCAGTCTTCATTGATTGCACATTGCACCAGTAAGAGCAGAGTGTGAAGGTTCAATTAGCAGGGTAAGAGCACAGTTTTGCTCAAAATATTGAAATGCACACAACATTATGGATGACATACCAGAGTTCAAATGAGGACAAATTGTTGGTGCGCGTCTTGCTGGCGCATCTGTGACCAAGACAGCAAGTCTTTGTGATGTATCAAGAGCCACAGTATCCAGGGTAATGTCAGCATACCACCAAGGACGAACCACATCCAACAGGATTAACTGTGGACGCAAGAGGAAGCTGTCTGAAAGGGATGTTCGGGTGCTAACCTGGATTGTATCCAAAAAACATAAAACCACGGCTGCCCAAATCCGTCGGGAGCTCCACAGGGTCAATATACACGGCCGGGCTGCTATAGCCAAACCTTTGGTCACTCATGCCAATGCCAAACGTCGGCTTCAATGATGCAAGGAGCGCAAATCTTGGGCTGTGGACAATGTGAAACATGTATTGTTCTCTGATGAGTCCACCTTTACTGTTTTCCCCACATCCGGGAGAGTTACGGTGTGGAGAAGCCCCAAAGAAGCGTACCACCCAGACTGTTGCATGCCCAGAGTGAAGCATGGGGTTGGATCAGTGATGGTTTGGGCTGCCATATCATGGCATTCCCTTGGCCCAATACTTGCGCTAGATGGGCGCGTCACTGCCAAGGACTACCGAACCATTCTTGAGGACCATGTGCATCCAATGGTTCAAACATTGTATCCTGAAGGCGGTGCCGTGTATCAGGATGACAATGCACCAATACACACAGCAAGACTGGTAAAAAGATTGGGTTTTGATGAACATGAAAGTGAAGTTGAATCTCCCATGGCCTGCACAGTCACCAGATCTAAATATATTGAGCCACTTTGGGGGTTTTTGGAGGAGGGGTCAGGAAAACGTTTTCCTCCACCAGTATCACGTAGTGACCTGGCCACTATCCTGCAAAAAGAAGGGTTTAAAAAAATTCCCCCCTGACCACTGTGCAGGACTTGTTTATGTCATTCCCCAAGACGAATTGACGCTGTATTGGCCCAAAAGGGGGGCCCTACACCATACAAAAAATTATTCTGGTCTAAAACCAGGTGGTTTCTGTTTCATTGTCCAAACCCCTGTATATAGTAAAGAGAATTGTCCCAAGTACTGAACCCCTGGGGGTACCCAAAATTAAACCCTGGATTTAAAAGATGATTTATCATTTACATGAAAAAACTGGAATCTGTCAGACAAATAAGATTTAAACCAGCCTAGTGCTGTTTTTCCCCGATCCCTACAGCATGTTCCGCCTTTCTAAGAGAAATAGTGATCGACTGTATCAATGCAGCACTGAGATCTAACAGAACCAGTACAGACACAAGTCCATTATCTGAGGCAATAAGAATATCATTAGTGACTTTCAGCAGAGCTGTTTCAGTGCTATGATGAGCTCTGAAACCTGATTGAAACTCTTCAAACAGGTCATTGCTGTGTAAATGCTCACACATTTGATTAGCAACTATTTTCTCAAGAATTTTTAGATAAATGGAAGATTGGATATCGGTCTGTAATTTATTAAGTCATCTCGATCAAGCGAAGGTTTCTTAAGCAAAGGTTTAATTACAGCTACCTTAAAGCTTGTGGTACATACCCATTTACTAAAGATAAATTAATCATATCTAAAATCAGTTAATGTAGACCCTAAGTGTTGATCGGTGTTGATCGTCTTCGTCCATCTTCTCTGCCCCCTGAGCAACATCCATCCCCAAATGTCCTTTTGACAGTTTCAGCTACCTGAAAAGGTTAGTCTTAAAATGGAATACAGAATCATATGTTCATACCGGCAGGTTACGCCCAATTGTAGGTAATTAGGAACTACTATTATTATCATTAAAACAGGCCACATAGTGGCTTAATCAAATGGATGCTTGTCAAAAATATTTCATCATAATCAGAAACAATGTACCTGTTGTAGCACAATTAGAAACCGTTTCACTTTAAATCAGTCTCCATTTATTATCTAACACATCTCCTAAAAATCAACCTATGGAGAGGTGAACACATAACTAAAAATAACCTGCAAGGTCCTATTAATACTTTCATTCATGACATGTACTTAACTAATTTCATTTAATCAATCCTGTCATTAACTTATCTGATTATCTGTACAGCATTCATACCATTAAATCAAATATTCTGATTCCTTTAATATCAACATTATTCATTAAGTCACAGAAATCACTGTAAAGGATATAGGGTCAGACGGCGGCCCCCCTTTTCACTTATGGGTTATCCTCTGTCAATCCAGTGAACCTGATCACGGCTCCCTCTTTCTTACACCCTTGATTTGAGGGGCCCGACCCCTTAACCATTGGCATCTGGCAGGCGGTTGTCACTCTCGGACCCCTGAGTCCATGAAGCCCATGGTTGTAGTCAACCACCTATGGATGTTGTGTAAGCTGTAGCAATGAGCGGTGCGGCAGATGAGCAACAAGGGCAGATATATTTAAATAAGGCAGCAAAGGGATGATTAGAAAAGGCTACAGAATTATACATTCATAACAATCCCCCTGTTGACGTGGGAAAAACCCACCTCACATCAATCAATGTGTTTGGTGCATATGGACCTAAGCTAGAATATGGTAGGCAGTTCCTTCCGTCCGTCACGTAACTCTGGCCCCCCAAACGGAGTGCCATCTCTCCCGTAACTGCCTGCAGCCCTCAGTGTGTGCACCCCCTCTGTTTCCCATAGAACAGACACATGCTGATGTGTGTCTGAAATTTAAATGATTAAAACATTGCAAATAGATAATAATACCCTGTTGAAAAATTTAAAACAACAAAAATAATAAAACCCTAGAAGCACAGCGGAAATGAGCAGCACAATTTGTATCAGTATATTGTAGGCCCTAAATCGTAAACCCTGTTCAATTATCTATTGCAGTCGTTTGGTCATCCTCCTCCTCTTAGCACAGTATCATCATTTGTCCAGCACTTTGGTTTGGTTCCTTGGGATCCACATCATCACTTGTGCTCAAATTATTCAGTGGACAACATCAGTGTGTGCTCTGGCACCACATCCATTTGATATTCTGGTAATCTCAAACCTCTGGTATAACTGGAACCAATCGCACGATCAATACACCTGAGGATGAGAGCTGGAATACACGTTGCACAACAGCAAACATAAACTGCGATCACCACAACAATCAATGAAGTGAATATACTCACCAGTAGGTTTCCCCATTTTCCAAACCACGTCTCAAACATGTTTGTGAATTGTTCATCGATTCCTGAGTGCGATTTTAATTCAGTGGAAAATGATTGCAATTCATTTAGGGCCTTCGTTAGAGATCCATCAGGTGCTGTAATTGTTGGTAATAAAAGAACAAAAGAATAAAAGAAGCCTCTCCAAAAACACCACACAACCATTTCTCTGTCTTTCTTTATATATATATATATATATATATATATATATATATATATATATAAGGATCATGTCCAAAGCTATTCTATTTTGAAAAGAAATAATTTCAACATCCTATTTACACAGCCTTCAGCTGTCTCTCCTGTTTTGCCTTGGTGTAATTGTTTTTTTTTTTTTTTTTTTTTTTTTTTACCGTGTCCTGTCCGGCAGAGTAGCGCTCAGAATTGTTGTCTGAGTGCCAAGAAATTGCCCAACAGATTTACTTTCACAAGCGGAGCATCACAGCTATTTTGCTTTAAGGCTCTGCTTGATATTTATAAAAGAAACTTTATTATAAACTTCTTGGGAAAAATTTCAATTGTTACGGACACGGAGACTGAAATGAAAGGAAAACGAAGCTTGACAAAGAGAGAGATGGGGCAAAAGGGAAAAAGGGAAAAGGAGGAGAGAGTGGAGGGAGAGAAAGAAGGATGAATAGAATAAAAGATTACACCCTGCTTGCTTATACACAAAATAACACACGGTATTTATAATGTAAAATGTACTTAGTGGGGAAGTGCAGCCCAATATAATAATCTGTGTATCTATCAACACCTGTGTGGATGCGCTTTGTATACAAGGTTGCTCCACAGAAATATGCAATAGCGAGTGTGAGGACCCACCGACCTGCCCCGTGGTCCCCGGGGCGGACACTGAGGAGATCCGAGCAACAGACATCCAAAGGCCCCCAAAGCACGGAACCCCAGGAGAACCACCGCCGGACTATCCGCAACCCCCCAGAGAAGAGCAGTGGAGAGTCCCAGGGGAGCCACCCAGCAGCGACAGTGCAGAAGCCCCAGGGAACTGCAGCGACGAGCCCACAGGCCCCCCCGGCAGCCTTCCACTCCCGAGCAGATCCAGCCATGGACCCAGAGACCCAAGACCCCGGGACACGCCCCCCCCCAGGGAACAGAGGCCCGACAGAGCCCAGGGGTCCAGGCCCCGGCAGGCAGCCACCTGGAGTGAGCCAGCACACACCAAAGCATCCAGCCCCGGACACCGAGAACCACAAGTACACCAGCGGGCAGAGACTCCAACCACCGGCAGGCAGGGTGGCGGGGAGGAATAGGCCTCCCATAATATGGGGGGCCTAAGCTGATCCAGGAGAGGGAGCAGTCCAATACCCAACCTGTCACAAAAATAACAGGCACTCACAGTCACAGTCACCCACTCCCACCCTCATCCACACACATAAAATCACTCGCTCCCAACGTAAAGACAAACAACAAAGGACGTCCTACACTCACTCACACTCCCCATGCATACTCTATACTCCAAGGTCTGGGCGCCGGCAGCCCCTAGGGGCAACCAGCCCCCGGACCAAGGAGGTGGTCCCCTTCCCTCCCTGGACAGAGACAGGCAGACAGGCCCAGACCCGGGCGGTCTCGGCCCCGGCCCCCGCCCAGAACCCATTCCCCACCAACCCCCATCCACCTCCGGAGAGGGGGCTATGTCAAAAGGGGGGTCCACATCCCCCCAAAACCCCAGCCCCCCCCAAACCAGAGCCGCCCCCGGGACGTAGCAGTCCCGCCCCCCCAACGAGCTCCGATCCCAACCCCTTAGTCTCCCCCCCCCAGTAAAACCCCAACATGAACCACAGGGCCCCCCCAAACAGGGACACCGATATCGAACACATGCCCCAAAACCCAAACGCCACGAATCCCCCCCCCCCCCACAGGGGCCCCACCCCACAGGTAAACTCTATAGCCAAAGGGGCCCGTGAGGTCCACCCCCCCCAGCGCAAGCTCTACATACAGCCCCGCTCTGAGCACCCCCGCCGCACCCCCCGCCCCCCCCACACAGTGCCCCAACGGCAAGGGCAAGGGCCCCCGCCAACACCACCCCCGCCCACTGGGAAACAGGGCAACCCCGCCGAGCACCGCACCCACAACAGGACCCCCCACCCCGCAGCATGACGGGACAGACTCACCCACCGATCCCCGGGGTCAGTGTCCCCCACGCCCCCAAAATCCCCCACCACCACAAAAAAAAAAAAATTCCTGCCACTGAAATTAAAAATTTAAAAATTAGAATCGAAGCATTTGTATTCTAGCAGACATATCAAATTAAAAAGCACATTTTCTAAAAGGGTTCCCCCCTCTGAGAAGTAGGCCAAATGTGTCAGGGCATCCGGGAGGGAGGGGGGAAACCCAGGGAACATCTTTCCTGTCCAGTCAAAAGCAATTTTATTAATTTTAAAGAATTCTTCCCCAAAAATCAGTTCTTTTCTGCACAATAAAAGTACAAGCCTTGTATCATTTAAAATTTACAATCTAAGTTGCAAACATCATCTAAAAATAAATAACTCAGAAGCACATGGCATTTTAAAATTTCTTTTCTGATGTTATTCAAATTGATTAAATAGTTGAACACTCCTTTAACCCATCCTGCAATTTGTTCCACAATTACCCACATTCACAGAAGTTAACATTCGTTTGTTGATTATTCACACAGTCTTACTTTAGAAATCCTTCTCCTCTCTGTGATTTTTAATTTTGTGACCTTATTTCAAATTTACCAGGACATACTCCTACAAGCTTTAACCCAACAAATAGAATTTTAATAGTTTATTTCTTTATCACGTTCCCTCTGTTGAAGTAACCCAGCCCATTTAAAATTTATGAAACAGGTTCCACATAATTGTATTTTTTTAGTTGAAAGCAAAAAGATGAGTTAATCTTACCTTATGATGTAATGGTTACTGGAATAAATTAATTTAGTTTCACAAGCACATTTTTTGATGTGTTAGCTTAGTCTTGCCCTCATCCAGAGTTCCATTTGTTTTCTCCTGTTGGTTCTTTGGTTAGAGCCTCCTGTGTGTTATGAGACAAAAACTTCACAGCAGATTAAAATCGTTGAGCATGTCAGTTGTCTCTCTCTGTGAATCCAGTCCGGTTCACAGCCCGACTGGAGAGAGGAGGTAAAAAGGCATGACATGGTTCTTCCTGTCAGCAGCTGATAGGGAGTTAAACCCATGAGCTCAGTGGGTGATGATCTGATGTAAAACATCACCAAGGGCAGCGCATCCTCAGCGCAATTCATTTTTGTATTACTTAAGTCAATCGCTTTTTTTTTGGTGATTAGCTCTCTCCCCAACCTGGTGAAATTGTCAAGCACATCTCTATATCCTTCCACTCTATTGTCAGTACCCTAAAATCAAAAACGTTTCCTTTAGGCTTGTTGGGAACGGAAATGCTCCAAAAACCTGTTTTCATGAAAAATCTTATGTAGATAATGTAAAAGAGTCACCTTTTTCACCTTTAAACCAGAAATCATATTTATATTGTAAACCCGTTAGTTGCTAATTTATTTCCGTTAACTAGTAGCCAAAGTTAAAATGTTCAAAAAACCGTTATTTTTCCTAATAATTTTTGAAATCTCCCCAGAACAAAGTATTCGCATCATTTACCATGAAGGTGTCCAGTGTTTTGGACACCTACTTTTCAAGCGCGTTGATAATTTGATTATATCTACCTAAATTAGACCTTTAGGGTCCTTCCCCGTAACCTCTACCCCCAATACTAGATAAAAGTAATTTGCATATTCTGTACAACCTTAATCATACCATTATTTAGTTATTCACTCCTGTTAAACATTTGATCACTATAACCAGTCATTTTTTCCCAATAAATTAATTTCCATTTTTCCCATCCTATGATTATTATTTCTTTTTGTTTTCTCTGAAGTCTAAAGGTTAGTCAGACAAACATTTGAGACAAACATTGAAACAGAAATTTAGACAAACACTTAAGACACACAACACATGCCGGCTTCTGCCTCCCCTCTTAAGGGAGATTTGCTGCCAAATCTTTTACTATCAAATTATTCAACCAGAACCCTATGGCAGAATGACAGGTTCTATTTGGTTCTGTTCCCATCCCAAAGAGAATTTAGATCCAATTTCACCTCAAGAAAATTCATAAGAAATTTAAGTTTTCACCCTCTAAAACTAAAACCCAGAAATTGTTCCAACTTCCGAGCATCTGAACACATATAGGGAACACGACATTTAGAGAAAAACTAATGAAAAACAAAACTTGGTGCACTCCAAAACTTTCATTAGTTGTCCGAACACAACTATGAATCAAAACCCAAACCAAAAATGAGCTCACAGAAACTAAAACATTTGATCCATGAACCTTTCACTCATGTGGCCCACATCATTCATCATTCATACCTTGGGCCTTCATTCATTCCTGTCACACTCTTCTCAACCACACGTTTTTTCATTTGTCAGCCACCTTTTCAGGCCTTCTTCACCTAGGAGAAAAATATATGTTTAGGGTTATCACTCACATCATCAGACAATATAATGGGACGACTCTTCATCAACCTTTCCAGAGAAATCATGAGTCTTGTGACCAGCAATGCCTGAAAATAAACAGTTTGATCATACAGCCATCCCAGTACAACAAATTAACACTAACAAGAAATCACAAACTTGGGTAATGAAATCATAATTTGTCTTTCTTTCACCATCTTCATTTCACAACACATAATCATATTTGTACATTGTTATTTCCATTATTATTATATACAAAGAATACAAAAATAAACAACATTTCAGTCTTGCTGTGTACCAGCTTATTAAGGAGTAAAAGATAAAAAGCAAATAGGTTAGTTATAAACAGATTTATTTCGTTCAGAAAAAGGTAAATATAGCCTACCTTTGTAGCCCTTGGTGGTCTGACAAAAACTATGGATACTTGGCTTCTTGTCACCCCTTTTGCAGCGTCAAGTAGTGAAAGTTGAAAAATTAATTTGTACTTCTGCCTACCTCAATAAACCTATTCATGCTGTCAAAATAAGGTGGGATCATTCCATGTAATCCATGCAGCATTCATGAAGTACTTACAGTTAAATCCATAAAAATTACAATAGATATATTTCTGTGTAATCCATGCAACAATTATTAAAAAATACAGTTGAAGCAGTGCAGAGTGAAACAGGCATGTTCTCATATTCTGGAGCTGAGAGGACTGGAGAGGCCTGTGTGGAAATAAATATTTACTGTCTTATCTTTTGCAAAAAAAGTGTATCCAAAGAAATTATGTATGATGACTTTCCATTCTTTTATAAGTAATAAATGAAATGAGTAATCTTTGATTTTCAAGTTAAAACATAAATGATTGAAATATGATTGAGAACTGATAATAAATACAAAACATTAAGGTTTAAAATTCTCAATCAACCATATATGAAAGATATAATGTTGATTATTAGTGATGGATAAAAAGAATAAAGTGATGCTTTTATAACTGTGTCTTAAAGTAAATGTATAAAGCTGAGAATGGAATGTGTGATACTGTGTAAAGTTTAAGACTGAGCAGATTAGGGAGAGAAGTACAGGATGACTAAGAGTTACAAGAGCCAGCTGTATGCTGACAGAGAACCTTTAATGGACACGGGAGGAAGGGAGGATGCGACTACAACAAGCTCCAAGGCCGAAAAAACAGGAACCAGTAGGTCACAATGACCATGACTATAATATTGTGCAATAACCAAGAAGTTGAGCTGAATAGATTGAGCAATAACTGGAAAGCCTAATAAGGAGCTGACTGGTGAAAGCGTCAAGCACTATAAAAGACAAAGCTGAAGGAAGGAACGGGGTTGTTTTCCTCGCAGAAGACCAGTGAACAAGATCGGACGGAGAAAAAGAAGCTTAGAGGGAAGAAGTACCAGAGACACAGCCCTGCTGATCGACTGCATTAAAAAGAGGATCAACCCGTGAGCCCTGAAGGACTGTGCCCCAAAATTAAGAATCTGATTTCATCTACAGCCTTTTTACCCAGACAACAGAAGTGAACTTGATCGGTGAACAGCTGATTGCTCAAAGTTTCAGGCTCCTGGAAGTCCTGAATCAACCTCAATTATGTCCCCGGGGTTTCCTTCAACTCTTCAGCGTCTGGAAGCCATTTTCCTCTGAGACATATGACAGCAAAGTTTCTGTTTAACCATCGAAGCCTGGAGCATCAGTGCCTGCCACTTAAAGGAGGAAAACTGAAGATCAAGTCGTATCCCCCTCAAGAAACCACTCGTTGTTACCCAAAGGAACAGCTCCATCGGGTGCATGGACGAGCCTCCGTCTTCAAAGCCTCTCCAAACTCACTAGTTTCAGCATCAGGGAAAGACAGGTTGAGTTGATTGAATTATTTCTATTATTGAATTTATTGTGTTGCTGAATTTAAGCTGTTACTGACTCCTGCAAAAGCGTTACTAATTAAAGAAAGCATATAAAATTCTAGTTAAATCGTGGACATTCAATTATTTGAGTCACCTTATTTTTGGTTTTTCATTGGTGGTAAAAAGTCTTGTTGCCTGGTTCTAGGATTTTTAGGAGGTTTTTATAGGTTGCCTTAGCCAAGTTGTTAAAACAACGCCCTTGGGGCTCGTGCCGAGTCACTAAAATTAACTTAGCCCATATACCAAGAGCCAGTTGTAATATTAGGGAATGAGCAGCCGTTAACAGAAGTGACTGTTGGACTGTGAATGACTGCATTGGGCTGCTCAGTCATCCAGACCTCCGGTTGAAGAAGGGCGAGACTTCTGGATGCAGGCTGTCAGAGGCTAGGCGAGTCATTTCCTGACACCAGCTTAAACAGAACTTTCAGTGAACCTGCTTAGTAAGACTTTTCAGGTTTAGGGAAGTCCGGACCCGTTGGATGGAGACCTGGATTGAGCAATCTCCTTAGAAAATAGGAAGTAGGTGGGAGGGGTTAGCTCATCGGACAACGAAAATGCATAAATAATGACTGTGACATCTAAACATTATTAGTTAAGTTTTCAGTCCAACTTTCCTTTCATTTTCTTATCCATCATTCTATTCTTACCTCTGTTATTTGATTTTGCATCACTGCAATGCTCCTCGTTATGCACAGCGTCCTGAGTGCCTTGTTGCTGAAAAGTGCTATATAAATAAATTGGACTTATAGAATATATATAGAATTCGCCTGGCATTTTATTGCTTTTAATTCCATCAATTAAATCAACTCTATCATTTAATGCAACTACCACTTTTGGTGAAAACCAAGTTTTAATATAGGACATTAATTTTAATTTTGTCAGAAGGCAATGGTAGATTTATTCTTTTCAAATTATATAAAGTTAACAGCCTTTTTCCTCCTGCTGTAAGTCTTAAATGAGTGAAAGTTTTTCCATGTTTAATCACTGCAATTAATTGTTGTAAAATTTTCGACAATTCATCCTTTGGAGTCAGATACAATCTGAGTCTAACTGGTCGAGCTAAAATCCTAAATGTAATATTGTTTTAAAGCCTGTTGCCTTAAAATTATCACATTATCGTTCTGAGAATGTTTTTTCCCTTCCACCTCGTAAAAGAATTTTCCACAACTGTGCTGCCAATCCTAGAACACACTGATGTTATTTATGGCCACAGAAACTAATCTTCATCCCCTCAAACTTTGAAATACTGCGCATTTAGAAATACTTAATCCAATTTAATTCACAATATGGCCTGAGAAATACTGATCAGTTATCTTTATGTGTTTTACACCAAGAATTAGGAAAAATCAGACGTTTTGCATTTCAGTTTAAAGCTTCATCAGCTTGAATACTTTGCCTCACTTACTAAGCTGCATTACTGCTATTCATATTTACTAAGAATAAAGGTTCATTTATTCTGTACTTAATCCTCACAGAGATATGCACAGGAACTCTACATCTGTATGTGTTGTCTTATTTTGTGTCTCGAAGTTACGTGTATGTGCCATGCAGTTGCTATGCTGGTGTTTGTGAGAGTGTGTGTGACTATGTGGTTGTGAGAGTGTGTGTTTGTGGGTCCTTGAGAATGTTGTGATTTTTTTTTCACATTTGTTTGATACGATTTACTGTTGTTTATCTTCTGTTCTGCAAGGACCCTGTCAAAAATGAGATGGTGCATCTCAAAGGGTTAGCCTTGAAAAAATCAGTTGTCAGTGCTGCCAATTATACTTTTTATTTCTTTCCATACATAATATGTGTCATGATTCAATTCAATTCAATTCAATTCAATTCAGTTTATTTATATAGCGCCAATTCACAACACATGTCATCTCAAGGCACTTCACAAAAGTCAGGTACATACATTACAATTAATCTTAATCATTGAACAGTGCAGCCAGATTCTGTTATTTATTCATATTGGATAAAAAGTTTTTCTATCTAAGGAAACCCAGCAGATTGCATCGCGTCAGTGACTTGCAGCATTCACTCCTCCTGGATCAACATGTAGAGACAGTGGAGAGTCACTGCCGTTGACTTTGCAGCAATCCCTCATACTGAGCACGCATGTAGCGACAGTGGAGAGGAAAAACTCCCTTTTAACAGGAAGAAACCTCCAGCAGAACCAGGCTCAGTGTGAGCAGCCATCTGCTACGACTGACTGGGGGTTAGAGAGAACAGAGCAGAGATACAAAGAGAACAAAGAAGCACTGATCCAGGAATACTTTCTATGGGAAGGAAAAGGTAAACGTTAATGGATGTAGCTCCTTTAGTCGTTTCACCTAGAAAGAAAGAACATATAAACTCTGAGCCAGTTTTCAAGTTTAGAGTCTGAAGAGAGCACATAGAGTTAGTTACAGTAAAAGCTCAGTCAGTAGCTATGTCTGGGAGAGAGAAAGAGTTAAACACTGAAAGACAGGGCCAAGTGGATCATCGGTAGAGGGTGAGCATTAAGTTGTTGCCAGCAGAAGCTTGGAGGATTCCCCTCTCCAGAAAGGTGTCACAGGTAGACACAGAGTTAGGCCAGGTGTAGCTTCTAGGAAGAGAAAAGAGAGAGAACAAAGTTAAAAGCTGAAATAACAGCAAATAATACAAAAGTGAAGAGTAGTGTGAGAAAGTAGCGAATAGGGTGAAAGTGGTCATTATGACCTCCAGCAGCCTAAGCCTATAGCAGCATAACTACAGAGAAAGCTCAGGATAACCTAAGCCACTCTAATTATAAGCTTTATCAAAAAGGAATGTTTTAAACCTAGCCTTAAAATGATAGGGTCAACTAAAGTCAAAATCAGGTCAAACGTTGGGTCTGCCCAGCAAATGTTTCTGTTTGGCCCTGATAAAGCTGCTCTCTTGTAATCATCTGGTTTCATAACAATTTTTGTGGTATTCATCAGCAAGATTATAAGAGCTCTGAATGTTCTATTCTAATCTAGCCTTATTTAGATCTATCTATATTTATATTTTCTAATGCAGTAAGTCCTTATTATATTTAAGAATGGGGTCACTAGTTTTTATTAGTTTTTATTATTCTAATACTGCTAAGTGCTAATTTCATTAGTTCTAGTGCTTATTTTAATCTCTTTCCATACCTCGATTGGTTTCTTTCTGTGTGTAGTGTAGGCATCAAAAAGGGTCAGAGTATTGTGTTCATTAAATTGTGAATGTAAGTATTAAATCTCAACTATAGATACCCTTTTTTAAAATCTGGTTCAATTACATTTAACTGTAACTGAGTCCTGTGGAAAAAACTCACTCCTCATCCATTTAGAAGGCTTAATGTAATTGATGAACACAAATATAAAGGGCATATTATGTCTTATAATCTTAGTTTGTCTGACCCAGTTTTATAAACACACTGTACAGTTTCCTTTTTAATTACACTTTGTATTTATTTCAAGTATTTTAAAGTTTGTTTCATTTAGCTAAAGCTTTTTCCATTTAGTCCACTCCTGTAATTCCGTTAAGGTGCATTTCATCTTGTGTTAATTTTGAGTCTAATTTGATCATTCTGACTGGAAAAAGTCAAACCATCTTTTAATATCATGTTTTGAGGGGAGCGATTGTCCCTTTCTGGCACTTCCTTTCGCGTTATCATAAAGAACTGACCTAATATTATTATGGTACTGCTGGATCAGAGCGTCAGATAGTTTAAAATGTTTTTACCTTTCAAGTCAGGACTGCTCCCCCAGACCTAAAAACTCAAAATTCCAATTAGTTTCATATCAGAAAACCATTTAAATAAATGTACCCTGCCACATATCCCTTAATTTTTACATAACATGAAACAGACATTCATATCACAAAAACAGACAGACAAAATGGACAGACACATAAAAGCCACATAAAAGTTTGATTACCCTGTTTGTAAAAGAATTGTGAAAAATTGAAGGCAGGTCTATGAGCTTTCTTATTTTTATCAGTATTTTCAATACAGGTAGAACTGTTGCAATCCTTATATGATTCTGGAAAAATTCTGGAAACCTTTTTGAGATAGAAGTTTGGCAATGATCATCAGATCCTTCAATTTATGACTTTTGAGAAATGGGACCTGTTGCTTTGAACCAGCACAGAGACCTTCTTCCCCCTGTTGAGAGAGAAAAGGTTATCATATCCAAGGTTCTACTTCTAGAGAATCACATAAACTTCTGGTGGGCCGGTTTTGGCCCATGGGCCTTAGGTTTGCCACATACAGAGTAGAGTTACAATCTTTATCAGAGCTCTCAGCAGACAGGCTTCTGCTGTTTGCAGAAGTGTTATCTTTGTTTTGAAGCAGCTGCGTGTCTGTGTCAAGTCTAATGCTGCAGTCATTTCACAGAGCTGAGAAGAGAATTTAACTTCTTTCAAAAGAGGAAAAAACTAAAACGCACACAATCTGGGTCAAATATGGAATTATTTCCCTGTAAATTATTCTGCATGTGCTTTTCAACTGGCCTCAGCATTATGGCTATGTTAGTTAAAGGCTGCTCTTGCTGTTCTCTGTTCTTTAATTTTCAATCTAGTCTGACACCATGCTTGAGTAGACTAGGTTTGTTTCGTGATTTTTAACAGAAAGCGGGGGAGGCGCACACTGAGTTATAAAATTATTTTATTCGCCTGTTGTTTATGAATTGCAGTGCCACGGCTGCTGTACATTGGGAGAAAATGATTTCCCTATAAAATTTCCATGAATTTCCAAAAACATTCCCAAAACCTGCATGTATTTGCACCAGCTGTTAAGAGTCCAATGTTTGTTTTAACTTGTTAAAGCGTGTTTGTGGTTGAAACTTGCTAATATATTTCTCTTCCGTGTCCAAGCATTGCTCCTACAGAGCACGGGGCTCATTTTCTAGTGATTCTCTCAGTCATTCTCTCACTTTACACACACGTTCACACACTCTGGCTGAGCATGTTAGCTTAGCATGTTAGCTCAGCATGTAGCATGTAGCAGTCAGTCAGTGTCCGTCAGTGTAATATGTCCCCCGTCACTTCCGTCAGCTCAATTCCGAATCACATAAATCCACACTCCCACTGGCCAGTTGATGTTACATTTTTATATTTATACAGCTGTTCATTCAAAAAGGAGCCAGTGGCTTTTAAACTTTTCTTATGGAAAAATTAGAGAGCTATCGAAACTCAAGACTCCCTCTCGGTGGTGGCTTTCATGCTCTTTACGAGAGCAAACAGGAACCATCGAAACCTAAACCGAGGATGCGCATTTATCTCTGTGTGTTTTACTCACAAGGAAGTAAGCAGCTTTTTGAATCTTGTAAGAAGTTCAAGGAGCAATCAAAACCTAATACTTCCCCCTTGGCGGTGCTTTGGAATTCCGTTAAGCGGAACTCAGGACCCGTTCAAACCTTAGCCAAGTATGGCGTGCTTTATTCAGGAAGGTAGCTTTTATGTTGTGTGCGAGGGAAACCGATCTTCCCTTGCATACAACAAAGGAACTCAAAAACTACTTCCTTAGATTTTAGCTGTCTTTTAGAAGTATGTACCGTTCTTCCCGGGCTGTCACCGTTAAAATCGCACCGCCTATTAACACGTGTTATCACTTGTTAACACGTTCGCAACAATTATTCTGAACCATTTCTCTGCCTCCAAGAATTACAAAAACAGCTCACTCAGAACTAACAACACAGCCAGAGTGTTTTTACAGGAAAAACACTGGAGATTTTTAATAGGTATCTCGTTACCTGTTGCGGCCGCTGCTGTGATGTGTTGTCCTTCCGTGGCAACCCTATGCTATCCAAAGTGGTTTCCGCTTCCGGGGCGCGGGCGGGAACACCATTTTGTTCGGTCTACCGCACCCTATTGGCGGTCAGACGCCTCGGAGCTCCTCCGGTACTTGGTCCCCATGAAGCGATCACACACTCTATCTAAAGACTCTTAAAGGAACGACTCTCAACCAGTTTCTAACATTTAGCTCTTTTTAATCTAAGTTAAGGCAGAGGAATGATTACAGAGATCAGCGCTGAGGCTCCCGTCTTGGACCGTCGCCGTCAGTTAGAGCATGACGAAGAGCCTCGATAGAAGGTCACATACAGTTTTTATATCTGGCACTCCAATGCAATGGATGTGCTCTCCCTCAGTGATTATCAGTAGACCATGTGTCACCATTGTGGTGTCTATCTTTTAGATTGTGTTGTAGCGGGAAACATTAGAACTTATACTTTATTTCTGCATTTATGGTATAAAAGGGAAAAAACAGCTATGAGCGTATTAATAAAGGTTATTCCTAAAAACACCCCATGGAAAGAGCAGGGGAGAGTCCCAGGGGAACCACTAGCAGCCACAGTGCAGAAGCCCCAGAGAGCTGCAGCAATGAGTCCACAGGCCCCATCGGCAGCCCGTCTACGCCAGAGCAGATCTCACTGCATGAAAAGCGGGATTATCAGCAGTTATTGACACATAAAATTGCTGCAGAACTTTAGGGTAGTGGCTGAAAACAGCAGTTTTTTATCAGCACTGTAAAATGCCAGGAATTGATGTCAGCTTTCTTGATCAGTGTTGCCCCTTTAACCCCCCTCTCCTCAGGTCTAGGGTAGGCTTTCACATGTAAAGATAGTTGCTATGAGCCATACAAGTGCAAATCAGGTAGTCAATATAGGTCTTGGTGAAAGCATTGTGTAACCGCATGCTTACCTTTTAACAATTTGTTGATGCAAATAACAACACAAGTTGTAACCAGTTTGATTTTTATTTTCTTAAAATCTTACAGAATTTGCCATTTACAGTCCTTGTAATCTTTTAGGGCTTTTGACATATGTGGCTACACGTGAAATATGTAATAATAATCATCCTTATTGGTCATTGCACATGAACATTACAATCCTCTGCATTTAACCCATCCCTTATGGGGAGTACGAGGGGATCATTCAGCCAACATTAAATTCTCAAGAAAATCTTTCTGAGTCATATTGCATAATGACATTTTAATGTATTGTACAATTAAGGCAATGATGCAGGTCTAATTACATTTTGCTTGTCTTGGGCAGGGTTTGTGCCCTGTTTAATCAGTGGGCAGAGACTGGTGGTTGGATGTTTATGTAGTGTGAACAAGTGGGTCTCAGAGGGCCCTTGGTTATACTTCCCTGCTTCTATCTGTGTGTGGTGCATGTTTGTTTGGGTTTTTTGGTTTACCGTTTGTGGTTCCTTTCTAAAGCTCCCCCTTTATTTAATGAGTTGTAAAAAAAAGTTTTTACTATGAGATATTTGAATGTGGTGTAAATTTGTGTGGATTTTTATCACTGTCCCATACATTATCTGCATGTTCTAGATCTCAACCACTGTGCAGAGTGGCATAACAACAGTCACCCTCTCTGCTGTCCTGGTCAAATGGACAGTGGATGTGTTTACAACACATCTTCCAGCAATGCGCTCAACGGGTAGAAATTATGCTGGGTATGAGATGTTTGTTCCCTGCAAGCTCCAAATGTCTCTGGCTTTCCATAAAAATGTCTGTCTGGATGGAGATTGCAACAGGAGACTTGTACAATGACATGTTTAAATGTAGTACCTTCTGACATAATTTTGACAGCCATAAACTGACAGGTTCCTCAAAACTGTTGTATTTCCGTACCACTTAGCAAATACATATGCTGACTTTTCTGCCCTGGATCCATCTACGGCATTACTTACATTTAGATATGTTACCCTTTTGCATGTCAAGGCAAAGCAGTCAATGGAAGTGATACAATTTCCAGGGTACATCTGCTGATACTTTGACAACATTGCATGTCTGTCAAGATCATCCAAGATTGTCTGGTGGAATGGGGACAGAGGCACCACAGTACAGTTTTCCAAAAGAAGTGTTTTTGCTGACACCAAAGCATTGTGCTTTACATAAAGCACATCAGTTATGTAATTGTGTGACAAAGTCCCAATAATTTTACCTTGTAAAATATTGGCAATTTCAGCTCTATATTCACATGTCCACAGCATACTGAATTGTTGACTTTGCTGAAACTGTCTCGTGATCTGGACTTCGATTGTCCTATTGTTGTGCTGATACATGCCCAGTACTCCATTGAAACGCTCAAATGAAAAACACCAGAATGAATAAACTGGTCCGTAGTCCAACATGCACTCAGGCAAATGTGATGTAAATGCATGTTGGGGGTGCAGTGCATGGGCCAAACTGTTTCACAAATTTGGACAGAAATGTTTGCAGGCGTCTGTCTGCTACTTCCAGTCTATTGATGGATATGACTCTGGAACATAGAATAATACAAGCTTGCACAACATCAAAGCACATGTCATAGTGGCTGTTGGTGATAAGGCCTTTCAGACAAAATAGGGAGTAAATGGTGGTCCAGTTTTTTCACTGATCTACTGTAAAACCTGTAAAGCCACAGGAAATTCGTAAGGGAATTCTTCCAATTTCATATGGTACTTTGATGTTTTCCACTCTTCTTTGTAGTTCATCAGGGCTATGTGTTGATAAAATGCCAAGTTCTGTCCAAAGTCAGAACACGTGTCTTGCTGTACCAGGGAGAAGGTTGTGCATTGGATCTATGACGACAAATCTGATTGCATCATAGTAACTTAAACAGAACAGTTCTGATCATCTTGCTCCATACTTGTGTTCAGTTCTCTTCTGCTCAGCCTTGGTCCTTGCCCTCTTGGATAATCCAACATAGTGTAAGTTATCTTTCGAGGTGCGTGGTGACCGCTCAAATCCAGAGTAATCTGTTTTATTATCAGACTCTTTCTTACTGAACGTCTTCAAACACTTGTGGCAGCCTGCAAAGGGACATTTAAGGCATATGAATATAAGTATATTGGCAATAAATGACAACGTTTGAATTATTCAGTTTTCAATTCAATTCAGTTTATTTATATAGCGCCAATTCACAATTCTCAAGGCACTTCACAAAAGTCAGGTACATACATTCCAATTAATCTTAATCATTGAACAGTGCAGTCAGATTCAGTTATTTATTCAAATTGGATTAAAAGTTTTTCTATCTAAGGAAACCCAGCAGATTGCATCCAGTCTGTGACTTGCAGCATTCACTCCTCCCGGATGAGCATGTAGAGACAGTGGACAGTTACTGGCGTTGACTTTGCAGCAATCCCTCATACTGAGCATGCATGTAGCAACAGTGGAGAGGAAAAACTCCCTTTTAACAGGAAGAAACCTCCAGCAGAACCAGGCTCAGTGTGAGCGGCCATCTGCCACGACCGACTGGGGGTTAGAGAGAACAGAGCAAATTATCACTGGCACCCTTCCAAATATGATAAATTCATCCTTAGAAAGACTGTTTCGATCTAGTTGAGCTTTCTGAGTTATCAAAATTATTTGCTTTATCTAAGCAACTTGTATGTTGGATCCAATTCCAACCAAATTCTCATCTGCTTAACTGTTTTTTCCAGAGAAAGCTACCTATGAAGCTAGTGTTGTGATTATGAATATGAATATATTATTTAATATTTAATTTTAAAAAATAATATTTTGGTCTGTTAAGGGTTGTCCTGTGAATACCAGCCCAATAAGGCGGTGGTATTAGGACAAAATTGAAAGGGATGAGCCAAGCTCTGACATTATTGAACAGCAGAACTCTGCACACACACAGAATGAATTCACACAATATCTTAAAATACAAGAATTTACAAACAAAAATAGTCAACTCAAAGTCAAACATATTTCAATCAACAAACTCTTTACTATGCTAAAACAATCCAACTAAACTACCAAGCCGAATGAAATAGTAAGGAAGACTAATGGGCTATGTACAATATAAACAAGTAAATCAAATATGGTTGAAAACCATGACCGAAAGAGTGATGTAATACTACCATGAAATATTTATGTTTGAGAACCAAGGATTATCTTGAAGAATCTGGAAATGAAGTTAAGTTCGTCTCGGAACTAACTTAAGCAATAATTGGAATACCTCTAAACAACCATTCACAAATCAAGATTAGATGAAACATTATTTTAATAAAATAATATTTTAAAGAATGATTTGCTGAATAAAACCAACCTTCTGGATGACCAATTCTCAGTGCTGTTTAATTAGCTGCCCTTATTTATTAAAATAATATTTAAAGAAATATTAAGGAAATAGTAAAATAATATTTAAGGAAACATTATTTTGAATAAGAACCAAATCTTTCTGGAGAAATGGGGCCTAATGATGTTTACTTAGTTATCAAGTTTAGTAAAATAATATTCAGGGAAATATTATTTCCTAGATTGAATCTAACAACCTTTTTGGGGAAAATGGTCTTTAGCAGGCAAGCACGTGTTCTTAGGTGTTAGCGGTTGGAGCTAAGAAAAGAAGCTTATAGCTTATCATCAGAATCAAACAGACCTTTGAAATACCACGAAGAAAAGGGTTAAAATGCATGAGCGCGGACAGCGCATTATGGCCGATCTTCTGTGTTTAAAATCACCCTTTAAATAAAGTTTGTCTTAACTTAAAAAAAAAACACAAACACAGAACACATAAATTGAGCACATGTGCTGAGCAGATAATCTGCTAGCACTAAGATGGGTGAGTTTTTAACACAAACAACACCAAACGTCATAAAACGAAAAACATATAGATTATTTCACTCTAAACTACGTCTCTCTGCCCAACACTACCTTTTACACGAACCGTGCTGAGGAAAAGTTGACCAGGGCGACGAAGTTGAGGAAAGCATCCACAGTGAACAAAGGGTTAACTTGCAGCTAACCTCCGTAGCTGTGGGGTGGGGGCGGCTTGCTCTGCCGCCGGGCAGGCTGAACTGCACATTACTGCTGTAGCCATGGATTGCGGTCCCGATGTCCTTCCTTCAGAGCGGGAAAAATTTCTCCACTCGGCTTTGTAGAGACAGGGTCTCTGCTTGGAACTCTCTGGAACAAAGTTTGCTTCTGTAGAGCTCGGAGAGAAAAGTCAAGGCACGCTTGTACCTTAATTACCCCCATTCATGAATGAACACCAGATACACAAACAGCAATTCATTCCTACTTAACTTAACTGCAGATGATCGCGTGAATGTATGACACTCTTGGATCCAGTTTTAAGAGTTATGTCTGTTTGCCAGCAAAGAGACATTAGCGCGCTGTGTCCCTCCGTCCAGTTCTGCTGGGGACCTGCGTGGAAGAGGTCAGTTTGTTGCAAAAGCGGGGGTTTTATGCGGACAGTGACGTCACGGGAAGTCCACTGTTATTCCTGTTCCTGGCTGTGCTGGAAGTAGGTTAATGTGATTTATTTTGAAAGTTCCAGAAAAGTTCTTACTGGCCTTTCATGTTGTACCCATGGCTGTGGTCCCAACACTAGTCTGTCAATCTGTCTGTATAATTTCTGTAAGTATAAGTACAAATTAAATATATTTTGACTGACTTGACTCTGTAACTCTGTAGAGTTCCTTGAGAGTATGTGATTATGTGAATTGTTGCTATATACATAAACTGAATTACAGAATCAGAATCAGAATCAGCTTTATTGCCAAGTTTGTACATTGTGAAATCACAGGAGGAAACAATCATGTATGTCTTAAGAAGCGTGCCAGCGTACAATGATGTGGTCATGTGTCATGTGATGCAGAAAAGACTGTCCTATGCACAGTTTCACAATACAGCAGGTTGAAAAGAGTTTGTACATCTGAATTACCTACATTTATTTTGTGTAATGACAGTGGTCATTTGCTACGGCAAAAGAATTTCATAGGTACAGTTTCACATCTGTGCTGGCCAGGGCTCTGAGGTGAAGTCCACAGTGTACTTTCATTGTGTGTAAGTATCTATCACTGTGGTGTGTGTGTGTGTGGTTCAGGTTTTTTTTGTGTTTTCTTTTTTTTGCTTGAATATAGTTATTGGACACTTTATGTATTTACAACGTAAAATGTTTTCCAGCTGGATGTAAGACGCACTACGAAATGGTGCGAAATTCTGGTACAGCCAGCCAGACCATGCAGAGAAGGCGGCAGCCATTAAGAAGTCTGCTCGGTGCCGGTCAACAGGGAAGCGGGTAAGATAACTTGAATGATATTTCTGTCTTAAAAAAAATTGACACGTCATTGCATAACAAGGTTCGATAACATAGTTCCCACATTGTCACACATCATGTACTATGTACTATGTATTATTATTATTAAATTTTTATGTATTTGTAATGCACCTTTTCTGTTTAACCTTTATTTATGCAGGTTATCTCAATTTTTTTACTCGATAACAATAAAAGTAATTGAAATAATTGTCCCAAATTAAATAAACCAATAAAGTATGAGCTAAAACTTACATCTTTATAATTACATTACAACTTCTTAATAATTACAAAATAGCATTGGAACATTTATCTACCCATTTCATGGACTGCTCTGGCACAACCTCAAACATGAATATATTTTATTGGAATTTTATGTGAAAGGCCAAAAAACAAAGTGGTATACAATTGTGAAATAGAAAGAAAATTATAAATGATTTGAAACATTTTTTACATAAACATGTCCTGCTACTTTTTACTTTTACTGTTACAAGGGTCTTTTTTTATTTATGTCTGTGTATTATGTGCTTTCTAACCAAAGTGTCTCCCAAAAACGTTAATTATGGCTTACAATGACAAAGACTCGTTATTTTTTGATGCATGGATAATGACTGTCTGTTCTGTGTTTTCAGCTGCTGGAGGCGAGACAGAGCGTGCTTGAAGCAGAGGAGCTTACATCTTGGGAAGGGGTCACCATTGACCTCATGTCAGATGAGGAAGATGGCAGCTTTGGGGGGCATCTGGTTGGATTGTGCGGCCCACTAGTTTCCGCAGCCAGGAGCTCAGTGACCTCTGTTTGAAGTTACAGAGGAGACTGGAGGCGGATCCAAATACAGTCTGACTCATCACAGGCATCTGCACATTGGGGAACTTTCTGCAAAAACGCCACCTTCACATGGTCCAGAACTGGACCAGTTTTATAACTCTTCTGTTTAATTTAATGTTTAATTTTGTTTTGTTTTTTTAATTAAAAAGTGAGTCAAGTGTGTGCCTTTATTCGGGTATAGATCAGTGTATGTATATTCAGGGCTTTAAGTACCCCTGCCCTGCATGTAGGTGTCTCTGTTTCAGCATACAAATAATTGCAGTGCTGCAGAAGCCCCATTCATATTAGACAGATGTGTCGCAGCAAGGGGACACCTAAAATAAGCAGGACAGGGGTACTTGATGAGCAGGATTGAGAACCACTTGGTTAGATCATTAGCCCAGCATGAATGAAACAACATGAGTTATATTATATAAAATTAGTTTTGAGTAAGGGCTGTATTTTTGATACAGGGTTATTATAATTCATAAGGGAGTGATTAACCGAGTCCTGTAAAAAGGCTCGGTGTCCAATAGGGACAGATCTACCTATGGTATGACAGCCAATCACATGTGATTAGTGATTGATGATGTCAGCTGATTCATCCAATGACTGAGTAGCCACGTGGGGATACTGCTGTTGCTGGCCACTTTTCATATGTTAAGTAGAGTTAAGTTAGAGGTAAGTAACACCTACCCACCCCGCTCCGCCTCCCCCCCTATGTACGCTTTTGGCTGTCTTTGGCTTAGACGATGCGAGCTTCGCTTGCCTAAGACGGATGTAAAAAGCCGTGAAGTAGCGGGATTCATGGCAGTTGGGGGGGCCAAAAATCCCGCTTTCCATGCGGTGTCTAGCCGTGGATCCAGAGACCCGGGACCCCGGGACATATCACTCGCCAAGCAGAGGCCCGACAGAGCCCAGGGGTCCAGGCCTCGGCAAGCAGCCACTGGGAGTGAGCCGGCACACACCAAAGCACCCAGCCCCGGACACCGAGAACCACAGGTACACCACCAGGCAGAGACACCAACCAACAGCAGGTAGTGTGGCGGGGAGGAAATAGGCCCCACATATGATGGGGGGGGGCTAAACTGATCCAGGAGAGGAAGCAGTCTAAGACCTAACCTGACACAAAGAACAGGCACACACGGTCACAATCACACATTCCCACCCTAATGTGTACACATAAAAACACTCACACCCACACACCCAACATAAAGACAAACAACAATGGATGTAGTACACCCACCCACACTCCCCATACATACTCTATACTCCCAGGTCTAGGTGCCGATACCCCATAGGGACAACCAGCCCTCGGACGCAGAAGTTGGTCCCATTTCTTTAGGGGTGGAGACAGGCCGACCGCCCCAGCACCAGCCCAGACTAGTGCCGGCAACGCCCTAACCCAACCCCACGCCCCAACTCCAGTCCCCAACAACCTCTTATCCTCATCCGGAGAGGGGCCAGGTACAAAATAGAGGCTCCCTGGTCCAAATGAGCCCGCCAACCAGAGCCACCACAGGATGAAACAGTCCCAACCCCCCAATGAATTCTGACCTCAGCCCCATGAGCCCCCCATGAACCCCAGCATGAATTTCTCCACAGGGCCACCCCCAACCAGGACACAGATATCGAACACATGCCCCTGAAACCAAACACCATGAATCCCCTTCCCACAGGGGCACACACACAGCACAAGCCTGACACACAGCCCCACTCCAAGCACACCCCCCCCGCCCCAAATTCCTTCCACCACAAATTGCGTCGCGTCGGCAAGGCAATGGAAACGTGCAACGCCACCCCTCTGCCCACAGACGCAACATGGCAGAAACCACAGAGCACCGCGCCCACAATGGAACCTCCGACCACACACCAAGACGGGACAAACACACTATGAAGGAGGTTCCCGACCAGCGCCAGGGACCTCCTTCTGCTTCTTTGCAGCAGCAGACAGCACTTGTTCTGTTGATCACTGCGGCAGAATTTCAACAGTGACTTCTTCCTCACAAACTTTAAGGAGCCTCCATGCATCTTCAAAATCCCAACATTAAGCAGCAAAAAATTAGATAATGAAACTACTTGTACTTGTACTCATTATCGTCGTCTTCCATTTTATCCGGGACCGGGTTGCGGGGGCAGCAGACCCAGCAGAGACACCCAGACGTCCCTCTCCCCAGACACCTCCTACAGCTCCTCCGGGAGGAGCCCAAGGCGTTCTCAGGCCAGCCGAGAGACATAGTCCCTCCACCGTTTTCTGGGCCGACCCCTAGGCCTCCTCCCGGTGGGCCGTGCCTGTAACACCTCCTGAGGAAGGCGTCCAGGAAGCATCCGGTATAGATGCCCGAGCCACCTCAACTGGCTCCTCTCGATGTGGAGGAGCAGCAGCTCTACTCTGAGCCCCTCCTGGATGGCCGAGCTCCTCACCCCATCACTAAGGGAGTGCCCGGCTACCCTACGGAGGTGAGAGCTGATCTGAAAAAAAAACCAAACACAAGTGATCAGTTCTGTCAGACCCACCACGTATTACTGCCGTCTAATAAAATAAATTGCTGAAGTAGCCCATCCTTTACACCAGCTGACAGACAAAGGTCGACATTTTAAGTGATGTATGGGGTCAGCTGGGCAGTGTGCTGCTCCACTTGCCCTCACATCTGGGGGACAGGGGTGTCGGTGAGGGGGGTTGGGTGTTGCGTTCCTTTTCCGTTTTGGGCGTGATGGCTTTTGAATTTGCCGGGTAGTGACGGTGGAGCTGAGCATGTTGGTGGTTCTCCTTGGACTAATGGGGGCTTTGAGCTGGGCTTGCGCTGTGTGGATGTATCTTCATCTCCTTTTTGGGGGTGGATCTCTCTTGTGAGGGTGTGCCCCTGAGGAGAGGGGTTTGGGCCGGGTCATTCAGGGTTTGGGCAGTGCTGGCCCTAGTCTGGATTGGTGGTTTGGGCGATCTGCCTGTCTTCTACAGTTAGCACCAAAATTATTAATATTCCTGTCAGGTTTTAATTTAAAATAATTTTTATTCAACCAAGAAGTTTGTTTCTGATTTAATGACACCGGAATCAATCAAAAGATTTAGATTAATTCTAAATCAATTTAGAATTACATGCTAATTATATTTATCAGTTTATATTTTTTAATAAAGAAAAATCAAACAAAATATATTCCCAAATTATCCATACTCTTCTCAATAATCTCAGGTGTTTTGGCGATTTATATTTGGTGATACAAAGTCTGTAAGGTTCAAAGGCCTCTTTAACCTCTCCCTAATCTTTGGCTCCCTCTACAGATTATATCAGATTCAAGTCGGCACTCTGGCTGTGCCACTCCAAAACTTTCATAACGAAGCTAAAGTTGGTTTCTGATTCTAGCTTCCGATTCGGGAAATTGCTAAAGGGGGATTCCACCTAATTTTTCGCTACCTTCAGCATCTTTAATCTACTCTAGTTAAAAAACTACAACACCTAGACAGTTGAAAACCGGACTAGATTATTCTAAACTGATAGCAGAATAATTAAAACAAAGTTTGTGATTTGTGAAACCTTTCTCTGATTTTTGAAACTTAAAAAAATGGCAATTTTAGCACTTTTTCAGTACCTATATCACACTAGAACTGGTCCAGCTCCAAAACTATAACACCTAGACCCTTCAACCTGGACTAGATTATTCTATTGTACTGGCTAAATAATTAGAGCAGAATGAAAAGAAAACTCAAAATAGGTAAATGTGTGTGTGTATGACAAGTCATAGTTAAAACTATAAAAAACGCCAAAATTTAAACTTCAAACACTTTTATTGCACAGCTGTTTTTTGATTTGAGATATTTGAACATCTCTCTATTTATGCCCGTAGTTGCATCAAAAGCTCCTCACTCCTCACTGAAAAAAGGAGATATGAATCACTTGAATTGTTTTTTATACATGATTATTTTTTGTTGCTCATATTGCTTGAGTCACTTTAATTCTCTTACCTATTCTTCATTTGGCCGTGCTCAATTTGTTCCACTGCCTCAGCCCTTGTTAATGCTTTTGTGTTTTCCAGTGCATTAATGGATGCCTGCGTTACGTCACAAAATGTAAGGTAAAAAAATATTTTCTAAAAATCCAAATATATACTTTACATTTTAATCAAGATTATTTACAACTCTGCTTCTCCTCACCTATTTCTATCTGTCTTTGTTCTGACCAGTGGACTTTCAAACAACAGATGTCTTTTGAAAAACGTTTTAAGCATGAACAACAGGTGAAACTGAAGGCAATGGCATGCAGGAAAAGGGATCAGAACCCCAGATAACTGCATCAATGACTGTAGACTTCTCATATGGTGCACCAGCAAGCTACCTTTCTGAATATTATTAATGACTTTGCTCTCTTTTATTGTCCCAGAATGCATGCCATTTTCTGCTGTCACTACCTGCTCATCCCGGAGGAGTGAATGCTGCAAGTCAATGACCCTATGCTCTGCTGGGTTTCCTTAGAAAGAAACTTTTTAAACTACTAACTGAGCTAATTAACTGAGCTGTTGGAATGTATGTATGATTGAACTGAAATGATTTCTGTAAAGTGCCTCCAGACTACATTTTTTCTTTGGTGCTATAAAAGCGTGATTTTAATTGAATTAAATAATTAATAGATTCTTTTTTACTGTTGATTTAGTTCATTTAATAGGGTTTACAATTAGACTTACAACATGTATGTTTTCTGAATACAGAATTTTTTTAATCGAAAACACTTTTTCGTTAGAATATGTAATTATTGAGTAATTACATGTTAATGTTAAAGTTATGTACAAAGCTATTCTAGTAACTTACCTCAGACAGCATCACATTCAGCATGTACTTGATTCTGTCTGAAGAGATCATGACTTGTTTTTCTAGCTGTCAATCAGGTCTGACAGGTACTTCATGATTTTGTCAAGTTGTTTATTGTCATCAATGACTGGAACACACTTCTTTTCAAAATGGAAATGTGGCATCACTATACCAGACAGAATGTCCTGTAAAATGCAAAAGGACAAAGGCAGTTACTTTCTAAATAAGGACACTTTTTGTAACAAGAAGAAAAGTGGAGCCTCCAGTGTTGTCTTTGAAACACTAAAAACAACTATAGTCATCTTGGTTAATACCTTTCAGTGAAAGTCCTAGGCTAAAATTATCTGATTATTTGTGAGACAAAGCCAATAAATTTAAAGTGAATCAATACAAAACTTTACTGTGGATTCTGTATATAGATGCTTTGTTTACTGTAAATATTTCTTGTCTACTGCCCAATTCATGTTTGTTTGTTTTGTTTTTTGCCATTAATAATTATACCTAATCATTGTATTTTGACATAATATATTTTGACATGTATCTGTTCAGTTCAGTTTATTTATTTATATAGCGCCAATTCACAACACATGTCGTCTCAAGGCACTTCACAAAGGGCTTGGAATGGTAAAGGGTTGTTGGGGAGGTTAGATTAAACTGAGTGTTAGCGTTTGGCCATTTTAGAATGGGCTATGTGTAGGGGTACTAAGTTAAATAATACACTGATAAAGTGTGTCCATGTAGAGCCCACTGGTGGCCAGTGTTATACTAAAAACCATATGGATTGGGGGTACCTCTCTCTGTCAGACTGACTATAACCATTGGAAAAAAGAAGGGGTCGCACAGATAGCAGAAATGGAGGGTGTGTTTGCACCTCAACCATAACTGAGCCGGTTTAGGCTAAGCCTGACTCCCCCTTACTCCATCCAACAGGGAAGGGGGAAGGCAGAGGTAAAAATAATTGGAGAGTGTTGTTTCCTGTTGCATTGTGTGAAAGGTGGGTAACTTGAAAATGGGCTAAGTCAATTCAATCGAATCATATAGATTTCAAGTCAGGCACATGCATTCCAATTAATAACTAACCATTGAACACTACAGTCAGATTCAGTTATTTAAAACGTTTTTCTATCTAAGGAAACCCAGCAGATTGCATCCAGTCAGTGTCTTGTAGCAGTCACTCCTCCTGGATGAGCATGTAGAGACAGTGGACAGTCACTGCGCTTTACACTAGTCATCCACCCATTCACACACGCTCACTGTGGTAGCCACAACTGCTGGGGCAGACTGACAGAAGTGACGCTGCCATACTATTGGCGCCACCGAGCCCTCTGACCAGGCAAGGTGAGATGGATGGGGTTCGAACCGGTGTCAACAGGTGTTACCCACCGGTTACAGGAGGATCCCCTACAACCTTCGCCCCCAGCAACTTTTAAGTCTGTGACTAAGGCCTTGTCCACACGTAGGCGGATATCAGGGAAAACGAATAAGTCATTTGTTTTGGCCTTTCATCAAAACATAAGCTCCGTTTTACATCACTAAAAACGAATAATTCTGAAATCTCCGGCCAAACTGGGGATTTATAAAAACTCAGTTTTTGAGCCTGCGTATGTACATGATCAAACGGACTTTTACGGTTCGGCGCGTCTGCGACAAATATTGCGGTGCTGACGTCGGCCGTACAGTGGAGTAAAAATGAATGAAGAACGATTCCCAATCAACACTATCTTGTGTTTTATAAGCTTTCTATTCTAAAACTGTGTTTAAAAGAAATCCAACTTCGTTTTCTTTCCACACAAACGAACGTCCAGGCGCCCTGTTTTATACCTAATGGTAAGTCGTGATTGTTTTGAAGGATTCTGATTGGCTGACATAGGTTTCATTTTCGCACTATATTGCCTTCTATGCGTCCGGAGTATTTAAAACAGCGCTCAGTGGCGTATTTCTGCGGGTTGGTTTGGATGAAAACTTTTCTGAAAAATCTCACGTGTGCACGATATTTTTTTAAAAACGATCTAGGGGAGGTATCCGTTTTTTTAAATACCCTGCTACATGTGTACAAAGCCTTAGTATTATTTGTACATTTGTCGTATTCAATAAAGTTTTGTTTATAAAAAAACGTAAAACAAAAAATAGGAATTCATTCAAAAACATTCCAATCCATCCAATCTAAAATGCATCTGTTATGTTATATACGAGAAAAAATACGAAAACAAATAAAATTACAATAGTGAAATAAAATACATTTAAAATAAATGAAAATACTAGCACTAGCATTAAGACTTTTCTTTTGAAATCTCTCCGACCGGAAATGACCAGCTAACCGTTGGTACCTAAAGTCTACACTGAACCAAACGCCAAAATGATCTACTGCATTGTATAAACGTGTTGCTTTGGAAAAATCAAATGCATTTTTCGATTAACGTAACGAAAACTGCTGAGTATAAGAAAGATCTGGGTAAAATTGATGCAATACGTGCTGGGGGTTGGCCTAAAGTTGGTTTCGGTGTTTTGAAGATTGTTGTTGACCGGAACAGCGGTCGAAAGACGTTCTAAGGTGGGAATGAGTATCAGTTGGAAACTTGAGCATGTAAATATAAAAGCTGATTGCACACAGATCCAAAGGTAAATACTAGCTAGTATGAATGTTTTACATCGGTACCATTTCGGGACAATGTTTTGTTATTCTCCTTTTAGCTCTGTCAGTATGTTAAACATGTTAAGATATAGTGAAGTTTCTTTTCGAAATAGGGTTAGATTAATGTTTTTCTACAAATAGGACAAATACATCATGGCAATAGAACAGATGCCTTATAATTATTATATTATAACACGCTTTTCTTAGCACAATTTGTTTCTGTCCCCATATAGATGCCTTCATTTGGGTTTCTGGATAAATTGGAAAATTTTTTTCGGACTGGAAAGTTTGGAGAAAATTCATCGAAAAGTTTAAAAAAAGGAATCAGAGCTGCTTGCAAACGCTTCATCTACAAAGGTAAGCCGATAAATGAAGTGGAACTATTAATCTTGACAAAAAAAAAAAAAAACCCTGAATCAATAAAGTCACTAATGAAGCATTGCCTTCAATTATTTTTGCAAATGTATCAAAATATTCACATACTGCCTCAAATGAAATTCATGAAGGGTTTGCTTTAAAATGTTTGATTGACTGAACAGATTAGCTGTGTAGACCTTTTTTCATCCCAGAATCGACAATATGTTTTTCACAATGCACTTACATGTCAACCCAATCTTACTGAACTACAATATTTGATGTTTTGCCAGTGGTAATACACGTCTTTTAAACTCAACCACTAGGAGAAGGCCTTACTTAGGCCTTGACTTAGCTTAACTTGCAGACAAAAGATTGGGTGAGCTTATTTGAGTTTCAATTAAAGCTTTGTTTTCTATCAGAACTGATGGTGCCTTACCCTCCCTGTTGTGTTAGACCATGAAAGTTGTTGTATGCTGTACTTCAACTGTGAATGAACCAAGGAAGTGTGAGCTAGAGAAACTTCTTGACTCAGCATAGATCACCAATAATCAGTATTGCGTTCTGCCTTCTACATTAACAGAACCATGCTGGCATAAAACAGAATGTAGATCATACTTTTGATATTGCTAATAATCTTTTACATGGTTTTTGCTAAGGTTCTAGCTCTGCATTTAAGGTCTGTCATAGATTGTGTTTTCTTCAGATGAAATTGGCTGTATTTCAGAACACATTTTTTTCAGTATTGGAGACCTTTATAATGTGCTTTAAAACCTTAACATCTTATAAGGTTCCAGAGGTGATGATCTTTCTGGATGTAGAGAAATCCTTAGCAATACTGGTGTAATTTTATTTATGCAATTGTCTGCACCCTTTTGATGTCAGCGGTGCCCACTAAGCCTGCCCTATGCATTTGCCTTTAATATTAAATGGGATGATTAGATGGTGTAATCTTTTCCTGCAAGCCAGGAAGGAATAAAACAGAATGTGGATCATACCATTTGATAATCCTATCAATCTTTGACATACATTTTTTTCTAAGGCTCTAGCCTTTACATCTGTAAAGTGTCATTACAGATGGTGTGGTCTTGTCAAGCAGAGCTGGCTCTGGATCAACTGATCCCAGTTACACATCCCTGTATGCAGTTCAGTTACTGCTCTGATATTGGCCCAAGATGTCCCTCACATGGTGCAAATATTCGGGAAATAGACACAATTTGTCTAAAAGTGAATGTATACTTGTGAATGCTTTTTCTCAAAGTGACCTTCCACAACATGAGCTTTTAAGTTGCTAGGAATTAACGCAGCATTCCATTCCATTCCTAAGCCATTCTCCAAAGCAACAAACTGGTAAAGGTTCCGCTTTTATGAACCTAACTTAAGACATAATAAATTAAAAATTAAAGTTGATATAGGGCTGTACAAAAAGTAAATTAAATCATTCAAATTTGCTCTGGCTGAAGCAGTAAAACGATTTATTCTCCAGATGGCCTTTTGTGGCGACCCTATCGAGGGCGACTCCTTCGTGTTGTCAGAAGTGACAAAGAAATTCGGGAGATTCTAACACGCTACCATGATGAGAACAACCATGCTGGCCGAGAACGAGTAGTGAGAGAAATTATGGTGAGTGCAGATTATTTGGGATTTATGTAAAACTGTTGAACTGTCGTTAAAAGCAGATCTTCTATTCATGTCTTTCCAGCTGATGTACTACTGGGTTGGAGTGACTGAGGCCGTGAAGAACTGGGTTAAAGCTTGCTCAGCTTGTCGTAGCCGTGTTCCTCCTTTTCCTTCCCAACCAGCTGTTCTGTTCTGCCTGGTTTATGGCTGCGATGCTTCCAGTTATGCTTTTCCTGAGCTCAGCTTCCACAGGTCAGACATTAAAAAATATAAGTCACAAAATCCTTTACCTTGGTGTTACATCTCCTGAATCATAAAATATTGGAAGTTCTCTATCATTATTAATCTTGGAATTGGTCATTGGTATTACGTTGACCAAAAAATCAACAAGAGAACCATGAACCCTATACATGCAGTTGTGTGGTGTTGTTTCTTTGTAATTAAGTAAACTATTTCAGATCTTTCACATGGAGGTTCTCCTTTATGCCTGTAGATTTCCCAAAGGTGACGAGCAGCGCATGAAATGGTTGCAGATAGCTCAGAGGGATGAAGGCTCACTACGCACAAACTCCTACATCTGCTCCAGACACTTTGAAATGTCATGCTTTACACTTACTGAAGAGGGTCAGCTGGTGCTGTCCCCGGATGCTGTACCAACAATTCTGCCTATTACAGTCAAAGGGAATGAGGTGATACAATAGTGCTGGCAGAGTTTAATGATGTACTTTGCATTGGCTGGACAAGTCATTTAAGGACAAAATCAATGATTGCTATATTTAAGGGGAGTAATATTGCAGCATTGTTTCTTCATATCTTGTTTACATGGAATACAGATTGATTAAAAACAAGACCTAGATTACAATTTGGGCTTAAAATACTTGGTAAAACCACATCAGGTAATTCTCCTTGATTTTCAGGTGCTTGACCAGTCAGATGAAAATTTCAGTTATTCCAACACATGGAAAGACAAACTTAATGGAGCTGCTGTAGCTGCTTCTGGAGTTGCGGATCACAGTGCTCATTCCTTCAGTCTCTCCAAAACAGCTTTGCAGCTGCAAGAACATCAGTATTGTCTGCCAGGTCCCGCACCGGACTCCAGGGCTGCCAAGATAATGAACGAACATAGGAGGAGGACAGCTGTCGAGCCAGGCTTTATTACTTACAACCATATTGCCAGGTATAATGACTGGATAATAACGGGAACAATTAAGCTTTCAGTTTACCCTGTTGTTTTTTTTCTGTACTGCAGGTACTTAAGTACCAGGGTCTTACCTATGCAGGGCAAGAGAAGCAGATCGGCTTTAAAAAGAATGGCCAAGCGTTTTAGTCTAATAGGTAAGTGGAAAGAATAACATGCTTCGTTTATCACTGATTTGTACATCATTATGTAATTATAAATTTTTTTTTTAAAGGATT
The DNA here is from genome assembly GCA_036173005.1 of Crenichthys baileyi. NCBI lineage: Eukaryota > Metazoa > Chordata > Actinopteri > Cyprinodontiformes > Goodeidae > Crenichthys > Crenichthys baileyi. The sequence goes on from JAHHUM010002092.1 coordinate 73,556, forward strand.
AAAATATCTGTTTCAGATGGAGTGCTTATGTACACTAGAGTCTCTCCTCCTCTCAGAGTACCACGCAGCAGAGAGGAGGTAAAACTACTAACAAATTTGTCAGTGTTATATCACATTTCCACCAGTAGAGTTACCTTCATATTACACACTTAGGCTGTATAGATATGACATTGCATTAGTATGATGGAAAATAGGCACAGAGCTGTGAAGCACCAAACTGCTAAATTATCCAATATATGTTAGAAATGATCTTGCAAATGCAGACACATGACAATTATACAGAAACAAACCTCAAGTTCAGCATTTTCTTTACAAAGAGATGTGACATGAACAAGGCTTTAAAGGATGAAGGATTTTGGTTATCAGTAACAAAGCTGCCATGTCTTCCAGGTAAATTCCATCCTGCAACAGTTCCATGACAACCAGGGCCACTATGGGCAGGGAATATGCCAGAGACAAATCTCAAAGCACTACTATTGGGGTAACCTGAGTCGAGACCTAGCCAGCTGGATCTCTAGCTGCCAAACATGTGTCAACAGATCTAAAAGGAAGATGATTCGCTGTAGTGTCTCCAAGTGCACCAACCGTTGTGGTCCAGTTGAGAGAAAACTCGGACTTATTTTCCATAGGTATTAGTTCAAAGCACAACGAAAATCTTTTTTTTTGTTTTCTTGGGACAGTCTTATGGTTTAAAATTCCCTGATAATCATTCTGGGTAGCCACATTCTGCTTTTCTAATATTGGCCTCCAGTGCAAAGTAGTTATTTGTGTTTCCTTTTAAGTCATTGTCTTTAATTACTTGTAAAAGTCTGTGAAGCATTTAGTGAATTTCTCTATATGAATTTACAAAACCATTGCAGATCTATGAAATCAGATTTTGACCAATAATGACTCAGGTGAATATTGTAAAAATGAGTCACCTGGGCTTTGCTTATTTTAATTAGGTTGAAATGTGTACCTCTGAATCTTTGTTGTTCATAGATTGCGGAACAGTTTCCCCATTGTGACTATTAGTACCTTAGTTTTTTATTTGTATTTTCTTATATGCCTGTTGATGTGACAGATGGTACTAAAATGTAAACATATTAATCTTTTATTATCCACTGTACATCCAGATTTCCTCTTCATAATCTGTCCCTGCTGTCTCAGTGGCTGAAAGCTTGTGGCCGTGGGAATTGGCATCCTCGGCTCTGGTCTTCCATATGTTCAGCCCATTTTACAGAGAAGTGCTACGAAAGCAGCAGAGAGAAAATCAACCTCCTTCCAGATGCAGTGCCCACACTTAACATCCACAATGAGTCAAAGGTGATACAGGGAGTCACAGCTAAAGCTCATTTCTTTAATTTGAGCAGATAACCTAAAAGTTCTTTTTCCTCCACAGACTCAGGCAGATGGTTTGACCTCAACACCAGCAGGGGAGGAAGTATGTACAGTAGCTAGGAAGTGAGACTTTTAGGAAACATTATACAATGCGCTCAGATTCTAAAAATATTTTTCTGTGTGAACAGGCCTTCTTTGCTAAGTACAATGCAGTGGAGCTCTACATCAGCAGACGCATTTACCCTCCTGGATTGACCTATGTAGAGAAAAACACTTTCAGAAGATTCTGCAAAAGATATGCTATCATAGGTTTGTCAAATTCTGTGATCCATTTTTTGTGACACGGTCTTGATAACAAATAAACTGTTGCAACTGGGACAGATAATTCAGCAGGCCACTATTAGATGATTAAAGCACCTCTTTTAGTTATGCTTCTTTAATCTAGCAGCTCCCTTAGAGTTTGATAGAGCAAACTCTTTTCATACATAAACACGGGAAATTAGAACTTAAACACTCCAGACAGGAATTTGGTTTTGTCAAGCCATTTGAAGATCTTTTTTACATGTTGTAGTAAATTGCCTTAGGCAAACATGAAGAAAGACATGAAAGAAAAGCTTATAATCACATTTTAAGAAGCATAAGACAAAAAGGCAATGATTATGAACTGTGAGACAAATGCAGCTATAATTTGAGACAGCTTTAGAACTTGTTGCATTTGTATATTTTTAGTTAAACTGCGACATACAGTCCTAAACACAATACTAAGATTTTGGGAAAGAAATTGCAAAGATTTTTATAAACAGGTTGTACATAGAAAGTAAAACAGTCGCAAAAGACAAAAAATAGTAAGTTAGTAAATTATCAAAAACTGTGTTTAAATTGAAACAGGCAGATCAGAGGTTTAAGACCACAGCCTCAAAAATGAAAATGCACATAAATCTGGGTTTTATATGATTTTCTGTCAGACATTCACACTCTCCTGACCTTCTGAATATTAATATTAATAATAATAATTTAATAATTTAGACTTTTTTAATCTCACAATGGAGAAATTATGCTCTGCATTTAACCCATCCCTTAGGGAGCAGTGGATTGCCTTTTTGCGGTACCCCAGGGAGCTAAGGGTCTTGCTCAGAGACCCAGAGTGGCAGGCTGTGTGATTCGAACCAGTGTACTTGTGGCCTCTCCAGGACGCAAATACTCTGCTCTCTAACCACTTTGAGTTAAATTTTAACAGTAACCTTTCTCTCAGGCCAACAATAATAATAACAACTTTTCTAGAATTGCACCGCTCAAGGTGGCAGCAGGTTGGAGTAGCTCTGTTACTTTTGATTCTGATTGATTCTTTTTTGGGAACTCTTCCTCTTGTGGTGGATACAGTTGATTTTTTTTTTGGACGACTGTCCTCTCCGGTGTCAGATGCTGTGCAGCTGGTAGGATTTTTCCTGATACTTTTCTACTTTTGGATATTTGTTATTATGCATTGCCATGGCAACGAGGTTGTTTTTTAGAACCGGGAGCAGCTGAATAATATCTCAAAAGCTCAAATAATACTTCAACTACAACCCCAAATCCCTGATGAGTTGAAAAGGAGATGCCATGGATGCAGAGCAGGAGCAAAGAGAAGAGAGAGGAGGAAGTTCAAACCATCTCTTCCGTCGATTATGATGGGCAATGTGAGATCGTTGGGAAACAAGTTGGGTGAACTCCAAGCCCTACAATGTACCCAGCCAGAGTACCGGGAATGCAGTATTATGTGTTTTACTGAGACATGGCTGCAGGATCATATCCCCGACTCCAGCGTCTCTCTGCCAGGCTTTCTAACCATACGAGCAGACAGAGATTTAAAGAGGAGTGGCAGTTGTAAAGGAGGTGGACTAGCAGTACTTGTGAACAACAGATGGTGTCATCCAGGACATGTTACTGTGAAGTGTTGTCTCTGCAGTCCAGATATTGAACTGTTAGCAGTTTGTTTTCGTTCATATTATTTACCCAGAGAGTTCACCAGTGTTATTTTGGCAACAGTATATGTTCCACCTTCCGCTGTTGCCGACACTGCATGTGATGCCATCAGCTCAGTTGTTGCTAAGCTACAGACACAAAACCCCAATGCATTTGTGGCAATATCTGGTGATTTTAACCATGCTTCACTCTCTGCTACACTTCCAACATTTCAACAGTTTGTCAGCTGCTCTACCAGAGAAAACAAAACGTTGGATTTGTTTTATGCAAATGTCAAGGACTCATACATCTCTACAGCAAGACCTCCCCTTGGCAAATCAGATCACAATCTTATTTTTCTCTGCTCAAAATATCAGCCCCTTGTTCAGAGACAACCTGTAACAAAGAGGATTGTGAGAAAATGGTCACAGGAAGCTGAAGAAGCCCTTCAAGGTTGCTTTGAGGCTACAGACTGGGACGCACTGTGCCAGCCACATGGAAAGGACATCAATGCCATGACTGAGTGTGTAACCGACTATATAAAATTCTGTGTGGATAACATCATCCCCACCAGAACCGTGAGATGCTTCCCCAATAACAAACCCTGGATCACCAGTGACCTGAAAGACCTGCTTAACAAGAAAAAAATAGCCTTCAGAGAGGGAGACAGAGAATTGTTGAGGAGTATACAGAAGCAACTTAAAGTCAAGATAAGAGACAGCAAGGAGGTGCACAAGAAGAAGCTGGAGAGCAAACTCCAGCAAAACAATATCAGAGATGTGTGGTCAGCGATTAAGAAGATCACGGGCTTCAAGCAGAAGGATGATCAGAACGATGGAGGTCTGGACAGAGCCAATGAACTTAACACATTCTTCAATAGGTTCAGTTCAGAAATAAGCTCAGCATCCTCCTCTCCTGCTCACAGCCAAACAGACATCCCACCCTCCTTTGACCCACAGGACCCACAGCTGTCCAGTAACACCTCAAATGTCTTTTCTTCCACGTCAGCCATGGGCCCTTCTGCTTCTACATGTTTAACTTCAACCAAACCAGAAGATGCTGATGCTCCCTTTGCCTCCCCCTTCCACCTGTGTGTCTCAAGATGTCAGGTGAAGATGCAACTGGAGAGACTGAATTGGAATAAGGCTGCAGGTACAGATCATGTCAGCCCTAGAGTCCGGAAGGGCTGTGCAGAGCAGCTCTGTGGGATTCTGCAGCACCTCTTCGATCTTAGCCTGGCCCAGAAGAAGGTTCCAGTGTTGTGGAAGACCTCCTGTCTTGTTCCGGTACCAAAGAAAACTCACCCATCAGTCCTCAATGACTATAGACCTGTTGCCCTGACATCCTACATCATGAAGGTCCTAGAGAGACTCCTGTTGGCCCACCTGAGTAAGCAAACAATAAACTATCAGGACCCCCTTCAGTTTGCTTATCACTGTGGAGTTGGAGTTGAAGATCCCATCATACACCTGCTTCAACAAACCCACTGTCATATGGACAAAGCCAGCAGCACTGTGAGGATCATGTTCTTTGATTTCTCCAGTGCACTTAACACAATCCAACCTGATTTGCTTTGTCAGAAACTCCAGAAGACTCAGGTGGAGGCCTCAACAATCTCCTGGATCAAAGACTACCTGACAAACAGACCACCGTTTGTGAGACTGAAGGGTTGTGTGTCTAACCAGGTAGTCAGCAGCACAGGAGTACCACAGGGGACTGTACTCTCACCATTCCTTTTCACTCTGTACACCTCAGACTTCCAGTACAAGACAGACTCTTGTCATCTGCAGAAATACTTGGATGATTCTGCAGTTGTGGGGTGGATCAGAGATGGACAAGATGAGTACAGGAAGGTGGTGGACCACTCTGTGGCATGGTGTGGAAACAATCCTCTCATTTTGAACGTGACTAAAACAAAGGAGATGATTGTAGATTTTAAGAGAAACAGGAATAAGTCAAAAACTATTTCCATCATGGGAGAGAAGGTGGAAGTGGTGGAGGAGTATAAATACCTCGGTGTTCACCTGGACAACAGACTGGAGTGGAGATGCAACTGCGAAGCCGTCTACAAGAAGGGACAGAGCAGACTGTACTTCTTAAGAAAGCTTAGGTTCTTCGGTGTTTGCAGCAAGATGCTGCAGATCTTCTATTAGTCTGTTGTGGAGAGTGTGATCTCTTCTGCCATCATCTGCTGGGGAAGCAGCATCAGAGCCAGGGACTTAAAAAAGCTCAACAAGCTGATAAAGAAAGCTGGCTCTGTTCGTGGGACTCCTCTAGAACCTCTGGGGATGATTGTACAAAGAAGGATTCCTCGTAAAATGAAGAACATTAAATCCACCTGAGTATCTATGGCAAGACCAAAAATGTTGCTGTTCACAGTTGCTTTCATTTTAATCTGACTGAGGTTTAGCTGTTTGCAAAGAAGAGTGGACTAGATGAAAAACTAGATCTGTAAAGCTGATAGAGACATCTAAAGACTTGCAGCTTTAATTATAGTGAAGGGTGTTCTATAAAGCACTGACTCAAGGAGACAGTTCACAAATGCCAGCACACTTTTCCAATCTCTGTATATAGGCAGTAAAAAATGTATTTGTATAGATACATATGCATGTTTTTTTACACATTGTGGTCCATAATAGATGCAAGAGAAACTGCTTACAAATGTGTGAGGGTGACTCATTCTTACTCAGAGTTTCTTACATCCTTCCCTCTTTACTCATTTGTCCCATTTGCTCTTCCCTCCATTACTACTTAAAGATACAGTATTACAATCCACCCAATGGAAATTAAATGATATTCTATGTAAACAAATGTAGATAAATATGTATTTATTCTTCTGTCAGTTGTATGGCCAGGACCGCTGACAGACTCTAAGGGGTGCATCACAGCTCAGTGAAATGTGTCGTCTCAAAGACATTTTCTCTGTGGGTTGTCATGTCCATTTTGAGCTCAAAGGTATTTCACAGGAAGACATTAAAGGTTCGACTGCTCATTGTGTCTAAATTCTGAAGAGCTAGATCCATTAACAAAACATGTTTGTTTGATTAACCCTGATATGATCATAATCATTTACAGGACGCATAGATTTATTTTGAGTGAACGTTTCTGCCTTTTGTTTACAACTTAGCTTTCAGTATCTGGTAGTGTGATTGCAGCTGTGCAGTTACAGTTTATTAAGAGGGTTGAAAAAGTTAAATAACTGATCAAAACAGAAACAGAAATGGATAAAAATAACTGGAAAAAATATGAGTGGAAAATGTCCCACATAAGGGGACATAAGTGCCACAATTTTGTCACAATTTTAAAAATTGTGACAAAATTGTGTGTTTTACATTGCAAACACTTAGCAAATTCTTACTAGGTTATTGCCAATGGTTGAGATTTTTATTAAATATAACAACAGTATATCCAAACAATGGGAACTGAATCCTAATAAAAAATTGTACTCCTGAGGAAAATCAAGTGCTGTCAAGCCTCCGTTCACTGAACAAGGTTTCAATCCTTTTCCCTGCTAAGTTATAGTTGCAGGCCCATAGGTGGCAGAGGAACATCATAATTTCTACCGCTGACATAGAAACGAGAAGTTGTTTTTAAGTTTTTAACTACATTTTGACACTAGGGGGCATGAGTGTCAAGCTAAACAAACCGAACTGTAGTTGAAGGATGGAAATATGGCTCTCAATAAATGTACACACAGTTAAAAGTCATTTTTGTGATAAACAGAACATGAAGAAAAATGGTTGGACTAAAGTAACAGAAGACTATACCATGGTTCTGCAATGAAAACACTGGGTAGATCATAATCGAGTTAATTGAGTTAGATAAAAGGATGTTTTCTTTTTTTTTGCCTTTTAAAAAGATGTAAACACTGACTAAAAATGTTTACAACCATTTCAAAATGCCAGGTTTTGGTGATGTAAAAAAATAACACCAAGATGAATTAGGTTAAATGATTTGCACCTTTAAAGTGATGTAACATCTGTACAAATCAGCTGAAACAAACAAAAGAATCTGTTGTAAAAGAAAATGAAAAATCTAAAATGTGCAATAATCCGATTGTGTAAGTGTGCACACCCTTAACTAGTAATTAGCTGAAGCGCCTTTTTAATATAGTTTAAGCATTTAGTCTAATTTGATAAAATTTAAACTCTCAAATAAAGGGGTGTAGCAGTAGAACAGGCACCCCATATATTGAGGCTTTAGTCCTCAAAGCAGCCATCCTGGGTTCAATTCCTTTCTAGTATTGTAGCCAGAATAAAAAAAAAACGGTGTTTTCATCAGACCACAACATTTCAAGTGATTTTATCCAGGCCTGGTTGTTTTTCCTCGAAGAAAAATCTTTTGTCTCGCAACCCTACTGCATCGGTGCAGACATGTGGAGAATACAGCAGATGGTTGTCACATGTGTAACACTTTCAATACTTGCAGAAATTCCTGCAGCTCTTTCAGTGTTACTGTTGGCCCCTTGGCACCCCCCACGACTAGTTTCAGAGTTGACATCTCATCCATTTTAGTAAACATCCAATTTTTGGAATATCTCTCTTATCCCATATTTCCCCCATTTATTAAAAAAATGTCTATCAGATTAATCAGATTTACTATATTAGATTAAAAGTGTGAACACAAGAAGACTGAATACTAAATTTCAATTAACAGATGCTTGAACAAAATTTATTTAAGGGTGTGCACCATTATGCAACCAGGGTATTGCTTTTTTTTATAATTTGAAATTCCCCTGCAACAGATAATTTTGTTTTCAGTTGTATTATACAGGTGCATCTCAATAAATATGATTATTGACAAGTAAATCTATTTTATTAATTAAATTCACTAAGTGAAACATAATATAGATTAATTACACACAGTCTGATGTTTTCAAGCCTTGATTTCTATTAATTATGATGATTTTCGGCTTAGAGGTAATTTCACTGAACTAATTAAGTATTTTTTAACAACCTTCTCATCGTCTCCTTTTAAGTTATTTGGTTATATGACTTTTATGAACCACATTTATGAGTTGGAGGTTGAGTTATTTTGGTTTAATCAGGGATCATAACAAGTTAAATTTAATAATGGTTAACTAAACTAAACAAGGATCCGTACTACAATTAATTGGAGCACATCGTAATACAAATATTTAAAACATATATTATTAAATCAAAGTATACATGAGAGCTGAGCATTTTATCACTATTTGTCTCTATAATTTGCAAAAAAATATCGAACTGCTAAACTGATACAACAGCATTTCAGCACATGGATTTAATAAGGAAGGGATGAAACAGTACCGTGTGGGTATGAAATAGAAAGAGGACTTGGCAAAGGAACAAACTGACCCTGAGCCTTCAGATATTTTGTGTATTTGTTTTATTACGTTCAACATAAGTCCACAAAATTGAATAGATTTCTGTCCTATCTGTGGAAAAAATGCTTTATTTGTGTGAAGAAGGAAGCAAATTTTACAGCATCTGCTTCAAACAGCTCTGAAGGCTTGGTGGAACCTTCCTGAAAATTTAAGATTAAAGAGAAAAATCAAACATAAACTTTATTTTCGCAGATCTACTTTGATCACACTTTGAACTTACTCTCATAGTTTGCTTATTTTTTTAAATGTCTGTAACACTCAGTACCAACTGCAGAGTTAAGTTCAAAGCGAGCCTATTAGTGTGTAAAATGTATATTTAAGAGTGTATGAAAAGGCAGCCATGATAAAGGATTAAGGTTAAGTACAGTTTTATTTGTTGACATTTCTTTGCAGTTTTGTACATCCCACCCAGTCCCCTATACCGATCCCTGTGAGTCAGGCAGTGGTTGTGCAACAGATTTCTTTCTTATCTTTGCTAATTGTCTTCTCATATACCCCACCAGCTTCTCTTCTCACCCTTGCTCCTGTCTGACTTGTCGCACATATGTGTCTCTCACAGCACATTCCTGCCTCAGTGTGTCATTTAGCAGCTCCACACAAATGAGCATCTTTGGCTTCCTCTGGGATTTGAGTTTTGTCACTTCTGTAACTTTTATCAACTAAGAAATTATATTTAGGAATAAGAAAATTAACCTTAATCAGATTCCATCCAATAAGCTGTAGCTCTGTTTAAGGGTTGACTGTTGTCAGAGAGGCTGAGTAAACGAAAAAAAACCAAAACTGGTTACCTTGTGCATATATGGTCATCTCCAAGTTCAACACTAACTCATTTAAGAAGAATTACATCACTCCTTCAGACTAGCCAAGCAAAACATGCCTTTTTATAAAGGACAGCTTCAATAGCTGTGCATTTGATACAATATGCCTCCCCTTGTTGACTTTTTGCAGTGTATTTGATTATTATTGTCATCTGGCAATAAATGAAGTGTTAAAATATTAATTAGGATGGCAAGACGACTACTCTGATTAAAGTTGGCAGCAAACCTGTCCCAAACCTGCCAAGCTACACATGAATCATCATTTCCACACAATGAGAGTAATATTTATGTTTCACTAAGAGAAAATCATGAAGGCTTCCCAAAAATCTATTTAGATTTCAGATATGTGGAACCATGGCAACAGAAACAACAGAAACAAACACACACGCTTCAGCTTTTAAATGATGATTTCATTTAATATGGGAAAAAGCTATTCAAAAGTGCCTGTACCTGTGTCAAAAAGCAACTGCTCCCCTCGTTAAGTAAGAATTTAATTGTGATTACCCACATTTGGTTCAATCTCTCTCCACACACAGGCTGATTGCAGCCTGGTAGAATCATAAAACCACTCATATGGAACCTGTGTGAAAACATAAAGTAGGGGGCGCGGTGGTGGCACAGAGGTAAAAAAATCAGCGAACCATATTCAGAGGCTCCAGTTCTTCACACAGCAGAGTTCGGCCTCACTTACCTCAGTTAAGGTCTGACAGAGTTCTGAGGCAAAAAACACTGCTGCCAAAAAAAACCCCATCTTGACCATCCCAAGGCTGTGAAGAAAATATATTATGGACTGACAAAACATGGAACTTTAAAAAAAAAGTGGGCATTCGATTAAACCGGGCATAATAGTAACACAACATTTCATAAAAAACAATTTACCTACAATCAAACATGGTGGTGGAAGTGTGATGGCAGAAAATCCTCAAGGAGAAACTCCAATCCTCAGTTTGTGATTTCTTTCAGCCTATTTCACAGTGGTTCTATGGGCGAGGCTGTTAAGACTAAGGTGGGGCTTGGTGATAAGTAAAAACAGACAGAGCCTGTTTGTTCTTGACCTTGCAGATATAGGAGGAATTCACTTGCTGGATTTGTATGTAAATACATCAATCCTGGCTGATAATAAAAGCGTTCAGAAGAATGTCTGACCCATAAAGTGATGTCATGGACCAATTGTAAATGCATCCATTATTCCAAACTATTCAGTGTGGTGCTCAAAGAGCTAAGTGTACCGGAGTCAAATTCCTTGTTTGTATGTACAAACTTGGCAATAAAGCTGATTCTGATTCTGATTCTGATTCTGATTTATTTTGTGCACATGTTCTTATTTTTTGTCAGTGACTGTTTTGGCCAAGGATAAAATATATAAACAAACAGCTAAACCTGCTGCTTTCACAACTATGAGACATATGGTGATTTCTCAGCATCAAGTAAAGGACATCACACTGAGCAGCCGAGTTTTCCTGAAACATCTATGAGAAGAGATTGTGGAGTGGAGGAGATGGTGGTGAAGTTAAATTCTTATTCATTATCTCCATGATATGAATTTTTTGTATAAAATGTATCATACATAAAATTAAAACCTATCAACAACTGCAAACTTAATATGAAAAAATGCAAGACTTTTTTCTGTATTACAACAGTAAAGTTGAGACTGTTCTGACTTTTCTTGAGACTTAAATTTTCTGTAAATGTGAAACATGATGCAATTTTCTTTACTTACATCGCCTCACTTCTACTGCTCTCACTCTCCCCTCTTCACTCCAGCCAATCGCACCTCAGTGGGGTCCCTCCCCTCCTCTGATAAATACCACTGAGGGCCAGGGAGGCTCCATCTGCCCGACTCTCTTTTCTGCAGCAGAGTCTTTTCTCCTCTCTTACCGCCTCAGTCCAACAGACTCCCAGTGTGACCATGTCTGTCAGAGCAGTGAAGTCCACCACCCTCTCTACGGTGTCATCCTCCAGGGCCCCCAGCCAGGGCTACAGTAGCCGATCATTCTCTGGCTATGGGGGCCGTGGTGGTGGGATTGCCAGGCAGGGCTACGCTGTCCGCACCTCCTATGGAGGAGTCGGTAGCAGTGGTGCTGCCGTGGGTGCTGCTGGGTTTGGACTGAGAGGAGGTGGAGGGGACTTCGGCCATGTGGGCTTCGGTGGGGGTATGGCCCATGAAGTAGTGGCCCCCATCACAGCCGTGACTGTAAACAAGAGCTTGCTGGCTCCCCTTAATCTTGAATTTGACCCCAGTATTCAGGCCGTCCGCATCCAGGAGAAGGAGCAGATCAAGACCCTCAACAACCGCTTTGCCTCTTTTATCGACAAGGTCAGTCACTCAAGAGTTAACTATTGCAAAATATCAGAGTTGGCTAAATTCTTGTTGGGGTGAGGGTGGGCTTGGTAGGGGACTTTCCCTCACCAAGCCTAGGGACCACCTCAATTTCAAGGATGCATCTCTGTGTCTTTGTAACTTCTGTGCCGTGGTCCGTAATGTCTTAATTAGATGCTATAGAATACATTATATGCAATAGGGGGAATATCCTTGTTTCTCTTGTTGTAGAGCAAAACTGCATTATCATAGTAAGGCAACCAGACCCACTGGTCTGCCTATGCTGTCAGGACAGAACACATTAGAAAAAACAACAGTTCTTATCCACAGCAGAAATAGAAATAAAATGCACATTGTATTTTCCTGACAGTTGGGATTGATAAAAACTCAGGAAGTGCACAGGAAATGAATGTTTTTCAAGTCAAACAGGTGATCATCCTCAGGTCATTGGCAACAATATTCTTTATAACAGTGTGATATTTGTGGAACAAATCTGGAGGATTTTGCATGTTCTGCAGTTTTATAAATTTGTTACTGCTTAGGTGGAATCATAGAGCTAAGATAGTCACCTTCAGTCCAAGTGTACATCTAACCTATAGGAAATATCTTGCAAAAATCATTTTGGAAGAAGACCAAGTTTCTTCTGTATCTTTTACTTTCTTGCAAAGTTTAACAAATGCACTGTGCTTTTCAAAGCTTGTAGCCTGGATACTTACAGCTTGTTTAAACTCAAACTGAAAGGAGTGGAAGCAGTTTGAGAAATAGCTGCAAAAGAAAGGCATATTTTAAAGACGCTCAGTAAATCTTAGCAGCAGAAACTTGAACAATGCCAGTTTTATGAGGCCAAGAAAGCTTTCATGTCAGAGGAAGAATGGATCATTGTTAAAAAATACTTTTTACAGACCTATACTTGTTCTTTGCTACAAACATTTTTTGATTTTTCAGTTATTTGTCATTTTTCTACACTGTGTATTAGTTTTCTTGATTCAAGGAGGCACTTAATAATGAAAACTGGTTTCAAAGAAAGCCTGCTGGATCAAACGACAAAGCTTACTCTTCCATTACTCCTCGGACCAATGTGACACAGTACAAAAAAGTACACACAGAACAGTTTGTCTGTCTCCTGTTGGCTTAGTTGTAGCTGGACTCCACCCAGAGTGAGGATGACAAAAAGAATAGCTGTACAGTTGGCATGTGGGACATTTTGTGTTGAAATGCAGGATTCTGTGTAAAATGCATTGTTTTTTTAAAGCTGAAAGTTTAACTTTTGTTGTCTCAGCGGTCAAATCTATTATTGTTTTGTGAGTCACCCCTATGCTTTACATTTATTTGTTCAACCTCCGTCTCAACATCAACCCTCTCTGTTTGTTATGAGGTAATTTGTGCAGTGGCGGTTCTTGCATGAATAGCACCCCGGATAAGCCCCTCTTTCTACTAGCCCCAAAACATGTCAACAACACTATAAAGAAAATTCAGGAATAAGAAAAACCCGAAATAAAAAAAAATATTTTTGGAATGTAACTTATCAGAAACATTAGGAACCAAGACATGTTAATCTGATATGAATTGTTCTGTCTTCCTGTACAGTCACTGAAAACAGCAAAGTAAAAAATTAAAAAAACTGAGAAATATTGCTTTGATGTTATTTCATAGATGAAAGAGAAGCAGTCTTTTGTTTTGTTTTTACAAACAGAATATTGGTTTTACGAATTTCACCCTTTAAAAACACTGTAAAAGCCTTTGTTGACAGACCACCTCCATTATGCCCTCTAACACCATTCTGGGTGTGTCACCCTGGAAAGAAAGCCATAAGGCCGATATCAAAACTTTCCACTGTTTTATGTATATTGCTAAAAAAAATAAAATAAATAAATAATAACAAATTTCTTTCATTATTATTAATTCATGAACCTCTTTGTCTCCAGGTACGCTTCCTAGAACAGCAAAATAAAATGCTTGAGACCAAGTGGAAGCTTCTGCAGGAGCAGACCACATCTCGGTCCAATATTGATGCCATGTTTGAGGCGTACATCGCCAACCTTCGTAAGCAGCTGGACAACCTGGGTCATGAAAAGGTCAAACTGGAATCTGACCTGCACCAAACGACTAGCCTGGTGGAGGATTACAAAAACAAGTGTGTGCAGCTGCGGTTAACATTAAAACTTGTTTTTTTGAAATTTTTTATCAGCCTCACATACTGGTTAATCTGGCTTTCCCAAAGTCCTTTCACTGTAGCTTTACCTGACTTCAGGGGAAGAAATAGATATAGAAAATTGTCCCTGATACAGATTTGCTAATACAGAGTCTAAGTCTAATACATTAAAATCAGCCCTGACTTATTTGTGAATGACATTCTTTTCAGTCATAGATATTTTGTCCCATCATGTGTTTGTGTGGGACAGCTTGTTGTTTCTAAACATACATTTGACTTGAAACATAGAGCTACAATCCTCAGTAAATTCACATCCTACTCCTGCTAATAATTTTTTACGTGGAGCAGTTACCTGAAGTGGTATGCTAAAGCTAGCATGTTTACTCTTTGTTTTGATATGACTTGTTGATAATTTGGCTCTTAACAACAGCTGTTTGAGCACAGAGTTTGTCTCATGACACAGACAGATGGGTAGCTGCAGCTAATACAGTCTCTCTTTCACTGTGATCATCATTGTAAAGGGTGAAAACACTTTGATTGTTAGAAAAAAAATCCAGATTTGTTAAAAGAAAATATAATGTGCATGGCCTAAAATACAGTTTTGCAAACCATGCACACATAAAAAGACTATGATTTTGTGGTGGGGATGAAAAAAAACATCACCCACACTACACCAACAACAAGTGACGAGGATTAAGAAAAAACTGATAACCGATTGAGTCTCACATGCATTCAGCTATTTGGTTTAATCAAAAGATCCAAGACAAGACTGTTGTACATAACAGTTATGATAAATGCCAAATGTCAAGCTGATAATGCTTTTTTATATTTGACACATATTATACAAGTTTAAATATTTTCACCTAATTGCATTCAAAAGTCAGAAATAGGTTTTATTACATTCATTTGAATTCAAAATGAGCAACTTCTCACTTTTCGCTGTTTTCTAAGGTATGAAGATGAGATCAACAAGCGCAATGAGTGTGAGAACAACTTTGTCCTTATGAAGAAGGTTGGAGCAAATTTACTTACAAAATACATATGTTGTGACATTTTTTAAAACTGTACAGAATTCATCCTTAAACTCTATGACTGTTCTGTTATCATTTGAAGGACACAGATGCAGCCTACATGGTCAAAGTGGAGCTGGAGGCCAAGCTGGACGGGCTCTCAGATGAGATAGAGTTCTTGAGACAGATCTTCGATGCAGTAAAAACCTTTCTTCTCTACACAGTTCAACATGAATGGCTCCCTAAATATAAGTTTCATTTCTCTACAGTAATTTAATATGTTATAATTTTGTGTAGGAAATGAATGAGTTGCAAAGTCAGATCAAGGACATATCTGTTGTGGTGGAGATGGACAACAGCCGTGATCTTGATATGGACAGCATTATTGCTGAAGTGCGCACTCAGTATGAGGACATCGCCAACAGAAGCAGAGCAGAGGCTGAATCCTGGTACCAGAACAAGGTGGTAGAACATGCCTTGTTATTTAAAAATGAAAGCTAACCAGTAAAGTACACTCACATTGTTTTTTTCTCTTAGTTATCAGAATGATTGTAATGGATTAAAATTGTTGGGTGTTTTTTCTTTATTATCAGGGAATCCAGATTTTCTTTACCTGTTTTTTAACTCTTCCACATACATTTACCTATTTTTTCTTAACCACAGCTCTCATATGTTTCTGTATTTTCAAAAACCGGCTGTAATAAGAAAGACCCAGATACGTTATTCAGACATGTATCAAGTGCTAGATGGTTTATTGCAATCATGAGAGAACAACAAGAACTTTTTGCACAGACACAGACCTTATCTCTAAATATAAAAGGATGGTAATGTTTAATTCTACACATTTCTTGTATTGATGGGAATGAACACAGTATCATTGAAACTCTAACTAATTTTATTTAAATCTGTAAGCCTAACCATGCATTATATTATAAGCCTGATTAATAGCAAATGAAGTTATAGAATAGAGCTAAAACATTTTCGTGTGTCAGAGTTTGTTAGGGTAATGATGGATATTTAACAATATTGGTCATTTTAAAACAGTACTTTTACAATTTTTGAGGCATGAATGTTGCAAAAGGACGTGTAGTGAAATTATTTCTAATTTAGCCAAGGTCATTTTTCAACATTAGCAAAGCTGATTGCTATTTAGGAAAGCAATGTCAGAGTTTCCATGTCATTTTGTCTATTTTCAGCAAGGCTTCTTGCTTAGCTTAACATTTTATTTTTAAGAGCGCCTGGCCTAACAATGTGATTGCTGTAGGTTTGACGTTGTAGGTGAGCTCTGCTCCTCTGGGAAACCATTAAGATACTACTATTTATGTACTTTCCGTGAGGCAAACACAGTCAGAGTGACGTGTCTTTAGTTTAAAAGCAGCTGAAAAACATATTAAGCAACAGATGTAACAATGAAGACAACTAGAACTGAAACTCCTTTTATGTTGTGTGTCTCCTATTATTCCAGTTTGCAGAGATGCAACACTCAGCTGGTAAATACAATGATGACCTAAAGTCCACCAGAGCTGAGATTGCCGACATGAACCGTAAAATAATGAGGCTTCAGTCTGAGATTGACATGGTCAAAGCTCAGGTGAGGTTTCAAGTTTAAGCTGCATATAGTCCACTTTCTTTACTTTAGAATAATTTTGGATTTGATTATTCATTATTCTATGTTATATTTCCACAATTCAGAAGCTACTCTGTTTCAATTTATAAAGGCTATAAGCTATTTTTTCCTCCATCACTCTCTGCTTATATTCCCCCACTCTTAGAGAAACAACTTGGAGGCTCAGATAGCTGAGGCCGAGGAGCGGGGCGAGCTGGCAGTGAAGGATGCCAAACTGCGGATCAGAGACCTGGAGGAAGCTCTTCAGAGAGCCAAACAGGACATGGCCCTGCAGGTCCGTCAATACCAAGAACTGATGAATGTGAAGCTGGCTCTGGATATTGAAATAGCCACTTATAAAAAACTGCTGGAAGGAGAGGAGACCAGGTACATGGTTGCTTTTGGAGTTTTTCTTCCCTGTGGTGGTAATGAGAACTGCATCCACTAGAAAAATATTAATTTTTTTTGCGTGTTCTTGGTTTCAATTTCGTTTGCAGGTTAGCAACAGGAATCAAGACCAGCGTGTCTCAGCAGACGTGTAAGTCTGTGTTGTACCCATATGCATATAACAGTTTTACCTTTCTGCCATTCGTCTTACACAATGACACAAACATTTATAACTTTGCTTTTTAATACTTTCTCTCTTCTTCATATGTAGCCTTTAACTATAATTCCTTTAACCTGGAGACGTCCCGTATCCCATCCTATATCAGCTCTTCCCTTGATGCAATTAAGTCGAACAGTGGTTCAGTCTCTGCCCTCGAAGGTGGGGCTGTGAAGACCACTACAGTGACCACAACTGAAACAGTGGTGGGCAAGGCCGAGGAGAAGGAGGAGGAGAAACAAGAAGTAACTGAGGAATCCCCTGCTGTAGAGAAGAAGGAGGAAGAAGAGAAGGAGGAGAAGATGGAGGCTAAAGCTGTGGCTGTAGCTGAATAGTGATGTGATTTATTCCTGATTTTCATCTTCGTGGCTAAAAATAAAACACATCTTCCCAACCTATCGGTCACTTCATTAATACTCCTTGAAATAATGTTATGTCCAGAAGTAAGAGCTTTAAACACACATTTTTTTCTGATATGTCTAATAAAGTGGTGCTAATGATGCAGTTAGCTTTCCAGCCCCTTCTGGTAAACAAGTTCTTAAAGCTACTAGCCAGACTTTTCTTTGAAATCAATCAAACTTACTATAGACATACACAATCATGTCTAGAAGAACACGTCATTATTACTTTTTAAAATTTGTCTTGTTGTTATGTGGTAAAACAAAAGTGAATCAAGATAAAAATTTATGCTGCAAAAAATAACCTTTTAAGTGACCATGCCTCCAGTGACTTCAAACACTTTGGTTTCCCAATAAAATGCTTATGTTCATCTAAAAAAAAGATTCTGGAACACTGAGCAACACTCAGTGTTCCAGTGTTACTGAAATAAATTAACTTTTTTATAATATTCTAATTTACTGAGATACAGTTAAAAAAAAAAAGTAAAACATATGGATTTCAGAACAATTTGGCTACAATAAAACACAACAATGTTTGTAAAGAGGACCGGGAAAGACCAGGGGAACTCAATAAAAAAAAATCACAATCTATTTCAAAATCTATCTTCCGCCATAATGTTGACTAATGTCAGCTGACCATCTTGATTGTTGTGCCTCTTGTGATGTCATCAAACCACATAACCACAAAGCTGAAATTGCTGCTTTTTATTCTTCAGTGACCTTTATTAAAGCTTAGTATTTTGATAAATTTCTTAGTTTGAAATTCATACGTACTGTGTTTTTCTTGTTACTGCACATTTGTTAATGAAAAAAATTCAAGTGTATTGTAGCTTGGCTATCAATCAATGACTATTGCACCGACAGTTTTGAACCAGCAGGTGGTAGTGCTATGAAGCACAGCTGTCATGTGAGCCTTCAGTTCTTTCTGTAATACCTTCAAAAACAACTCAAAAATAGGGAAGTAAATAAAGATGTTGTACACTGCAAAATTTATTTGACAGCTTACATATGTTGGTAAACAATGTCAGTTTTCACAGAAATACATCAAAACTTTGCACTTAGTTTTGTTCTAAGTCACCACAGAAAAAAATCATTGAAAAAGTTTTTGTTTTTACACTTCACTAAACAGCAATGGGAAAACATGTGGTGGCAGCAAGAGAAACCTAAATGATGTGAGGGATGCAATCAATGTTTTTTTTCCTCTGTGAAACACCTGATGAGTCCCTGCCTGCCTTGTTCCTGCTGCACATATGCTTGAAGAGCTTCTCCAAAATTAGCAGTTGGTCATTGTTTCTTATCACATGTTAAAGGATAACAAATCTCTTTTACTATAAAATATCAATCATACATGCAGACCAATTTTCACAAAAATAGGACTTGGGATGCATTGATAGTGCAAATGTAACTAAACATGATCTGTGATTCAGGAGCTGGACATTTCTCTCTTTCAGTAAAAAAGAAAGAAACTGTCCGAGCCCTTTAAGAACAGGTCTGAACATGAACAATGGATGGTGGTGCCCCGCCTGAGGTCATACAACCTCTTATGTAGTCAGAAACAGAAAACTTCCCAAATCCCGAAATCCCACCCACTGTTTATATCTTTCTCAATGCAGAGCTGACAGACACTGGGACAGATGTGAGCATGTTCAGGTTTAAGAAAAACGATGACCTAACTGAGCAAAAATTAAACCACAGAAAGGATCTGTAAACAGAGTATGTTCACAGCAGTATTTAAATCTAACCTGAGATGACACCAACAGCTGAAACACCTGTTCCTCTCAGATAGTAAAACTGACCGTACAAAAAAGCTCTTGTGAAGCTGCTTTCACACGTTCTTCAGTTATGAATACTGTGGGACACACCCGATAGGTCACCAGTTGATTAAATTACTTACACAAAGAGAAAGAAAAGGACCGCCAGATGATTACTGCTTTTTATTGTGATGAACAACAGAGAACAAGTAGAAGAAGAACAATGATTACACAAATGATGTTCTGTGAAGTTATTATAGGTAAAACTGTAGTAGCCTTACCTGTAGCAGCACTGTGACATTGTTTAACAGTCTTTGCAGTGGTGTAAGATGATAAACTAGTCAGACATTCACCAACTGTTTTAGTTGACTTCAGTAATTTAAAATAAAGTCAACAGAAATGTTCCTATCTGTAGAATAAAATGCTATGTTAGCAGTGATATACAGCATAAAATTTCACAACCAAGATGTTAGGCTTCTTGGCTCCGATCTCATCATGCTGCTTAACATTTCTTGAAGTGATTAGCTCATTTGTTTGGACATTTTATATCTGCAAGTTTATTCATAATCTGTCATTCAAATGTACCTGATTTGAGTAACACATGCATAAGGTACCTGCTGGGGTTCTGCTTCATGTGCCCAATGATGAATCAAGTTCTGCATCCAGAATCTTGCTCATTTAAATATTGAATCATGCTGTTAGGTGACACATTGGCACATTCATTCACTTAACAGCTCATTTAACTGTTATGTGTTCAGCCAATGGGAGCAATGGGTCTATTTTTACACATTTAGAAGACCCGCTAAACTAACATTGTGTATGCTCCACCTTGCTGCAACAATGCTGAACTTAGAAATATTGCTCTTGGTCATTATGAGGAGACAGTAGCTCTCTTTAATGTTTTCACAGCTGATTGTTGGAGATTGTTGGAGTAGAAATACAGGAGTTTAAAAGAAAAAGTCCCCAAAAGACAACAGGTGAAAATCTTAAGACATTAAATGTTAAGACTAAAGCAGGTAAAGTAAAGCAGGAAATAAGAAAGAAATTTGGCCTCAGTAATGTAATGGGTTAAATGGGGTTAAACAGAATGTTTTGTAGCTTTAAGGTCACAGGTTTCACCTTCGTGATGTGCAATCCACACAAAATGCCTCTGTGGAGCTGTGGTCTGTACTGGAATTCTCTACCGAGTAAATATGTTCACACCTGAATGAGAAAGAAAAGTGAACGCCTTTCTGTCTGTTTCACTCAGAGGTTGTGGAGGTTGGAGTGCTGTAAAACTACACTTAGTCATGAAGATTTCACAGGTCACATTTAGATCTGAATGCTTTGTGTGGAAGCTGACTAAAAGCTGCGGCTAGAAAAACAAACATAACAGCAATAGTAATAGTAGTTCGTGCCAGCTGGGTACTTCTTCTGTTATCCAACTTTAGATATGAGTGACTGAATAAAACAGAATGCCTGTCTGTTCAATTCACTTCAGTTTATTCATATAGTGCCAATTTACAACAAATGTCATCCAACTAACCAATCCAGTTACACTTTAAAATGTTAGAGAGGGAAAAAAAATTAATTGAGCAATTCAAAACCTGCTTCTTTGCTGGTTTTAAGTTTAATTTGTAAGGCATGATATTAAAATAATCAGTTTTAAAATTATATTTTATCTTTCTTTAATCCACTGGGTTTATTGTTAAAGTAAAAGATGTTCCATGTTGTGCCTTGCAAAAGTATTAATACCTCTTAAATGTTTTTATCTTTTGTCACATCACAAATTCAAAGTTTAATTTATTTTGTTGGGGTTTTATGTACACCAAAGCAAGGTCAGATTGAATGTAGAACATCTATGAGCTTCTATTTTCAAGGCTTACCAGAAATAACAAAGGGATTTGGATCTGAATTTTGATGGGACACATAGATATATTTTAATCCAAACCATCCTATGGTAATTCTGGCTGTATGTTTATGAAGGTAGTCCAGCTTCAAGTATTTTGCAGCATTTTGTAGGTTGCCATGTATTTAGCTCCATCTATCTTCGTATGAACTCTGACCAGGCTACCCATCATTGCTGAAGAAAACATCTCCACAGCATAATTCTGCCACCACTATGTGCCACTGTGGGAATGGCATGCAAAGGATGATCCTTAGTTTAAAATTTTCACCACATATGGCACAGCAATATGTTTAATTCTGGTGTTATGGCTTTCTTTTAACAACACATTTTCCTTTGTCACCCCATGATAAAGACCTGATTTAGACCAGTTCAACAGATCCTCCCACCTGAGTTGTGATATTTGCAGCTCTTCCAGAGTTGCCTTGATCAAGTAGGCTATTTCTCTAATTAAAGCTTTACAGGTTTTTAGGTTTGCGATTGTGCCATACTCTTTCCATTTTCAGTGGATAGTTTGAGCAGCCTTTTATGATGTTCAAAGCTTAGGGTGTTATTTAAAAAACTAACCTACTCTAATGAAACTTGTTCAATAATATTCTCTAACAAACCTATGTGGCCTTCACATAATAGCTGGAATTACTACTGAGAAGAATTTACATACAAGAGGACTCTGGTTACTGATTAGATGACTCTGAAAGCAATTGTTTGCACTGGGTTTTATTTAGGGGTATCATAGTAAAGAAATATAAATGAACACTAACTTTCCAGATGTCCCTTACCTTCCACCTGACAAATAAGCAGTTTGTGTTGGTCTACCTATGGAGCAATATATAATCAAACATCCGAGTCCTGAGAAAATAAAGCTTCAGACTGGCTTGGATTGTATCCAATAAATCAGAACACATGCAATTCTGCACAAACCTGCCCGATTGCAATTTCCAAAAAGAACTTGATAGTAATCGCGATCACGAGGAAGTTCTCAGTTTTGACAAGACAAAGGTGAGCAACTTTACTTATCTCAGATGTTGTCCTGGATTTTTACTCACTACTCAGGATCAAAACAGTGAAAATGCAGTCAGTAAAACATTGTGAGCTAAGTCAGATAATGTAAGGCTGTATGTGAACAAAATATATAAAGAAGAGGGTTGTTTTGTGTGTCATCATGAATACCTCCACACACAGCTCTGACCAACAGGATGACCTACATATAAAGGTAGAGGAAAAAGAATATTCAAGAATAATAACACTACACCTGTATTACCTTTTTTTGCATTAGGTTATGCAAGAGGTGGAGAAATTAGCTCGTCACACCTCTGCATTCTCGAGGCGAAAAGTTATGCATGAGAAAATACATGAACAGTGAGAGTGCATGCAATCTTATTGGAGGATTGGTTCAACGCCTCAGGGATCAGAACATGAACAAGAACAAAACCTAGATCTGCCAATGAGCCACCCATGATAAGCATCTTTCATACTGTTAACTTTATTGTACATTATATTTACAAAACAGCAGGAAATTGCACTGATGTAAAAGTAGCTTCATGACATTTTTCACTTTTGGCCGTACTATATGTCATCGTATATCATCTGTAGGGTTAAGGTGTGTTAACATGTACTTCATAGAGTTACACCCTGTCAGATCATAGCGAAGATAACAAACTTATTTGAACCCTCATTGGTACAGCTGACAAGTCGGTCCAGCTGTCTGATGTGGTTTGACCAGAGGAACCCTCCCCCTCCTACCTGCTGGGGCTAAACGACCTGACAGTCAGTGTGAGTAGAAAATGACAGATGACAGCGGAGTTAAACCAGAGCAGCGCTGTCATCTGTCAGCATTGTTAAACCAGCTAGCATTTCGTGTTTGTCAGAAACCATGCAGAAAATGCTTCAAATGGTTCAGAGGGGTGCAACAAGGTGTAAATACCACAATGTGGCATTCTGACTGTTACACCTGCATTTGTTCAATTCACTTTAACTTTTTATCATGTACAATCTGTTCTTTAGTGATTATTTCCCTGTTTTGTTGACTGAGCAGTATTTACACCCTGGACATTGTGTGCATCTGTAAAATTAATAAACATTCCCCTGTGTTTGAATTCTGAAGTTTTAGAAGTTTTACTCTTTTA
The DNA here is from genome assembly GCA_036173005.1 of Crenichthys baileyi. Classification (NCBI taxonomy): domain Eukaryota; kingdom Metazoa; phylum Chordata; class Actinopteri; order Cyprinodontiformes; family Goodeidae; genus Crenichthys; species Crenichthys baileyi. Next base: position 96,852 of record JAHHUM010002092.1, read on the forward strand.
TAGAAACTGTGATAGAAGGCTAAATACTTTTACCATCAATTATTTGCAAAGATCATGCTGAGCTTTTCAAAAATATTGCCATGATGGTGCATTCATGCACAGGCAATATGGTTTGCAAACATAGACAAAGTTAACTTTCAGCATTGCTAAGTGCATTGCAGCTTTCCATGATTTACTAATAAAATTGGCATCTTATCTGTAAACAGCATTTTGTATTAATAACCTACATGCTCCAGATTTATCTTGCTTTTTTTGAACATTTTCTGATAGCATTTAAGCATATGCGTAATAACTTTCTTTGGTTTTGCTTCAGATGAGATTACTGCCTCAAAATGTTTTACATTTGTAATCTAACTTGATCACATCAGTGCAACGTTTAATTCTCTTGTGCAACCTGTTTCCAAGTGGGTACATTGTGAACATTTTAATCTCAATTAAAATGCCGTTCTCTGCCATCCATCCTCAAAAGAGTCTGAATTTCTATGTAGTAAATTTTTTCATTGCATGTGTTTGAATGTGAAGTGAGACACCTGCACCAAGAATGTGCTGAAGCGGAATACCCTGTAGTTGTGCAGATACTGATCTTCTTTGTCTCAGGAGTCTCCACCCTAAATCTGCAGAGGAATCCCAAGCTGTTACTCAAGCTGAGTGACAGAACTTTTTTTTCTTACTGTATTTTTCTTCAATATTTTTGGTGTGAAAACATTGGTCAGTGTTGCAGGCATTACCTCAGATCCCACACAGACAAGTTCTAAGTAAGACAATTGGTAATTGGTGTGGCAATTTACTGTATTGCCTCCGGTGAAGGTTTGGTGCACTATTAAGCCTGACAGCTTACACGACTAAATCATACAACCCCAGGAGAAACATCATGAACCAACATGTTCCTCTGTTTCCTTTTATTATTTATGGCTGCCAGTCAATCACAGCTATTTGATAACTGGATGCTGTGGGGCTATTAGTTTATACTACATGATGTCCCTGCAATGAAACGGTTTCTAATTGATGAGTCATACACTGATTCAGCACTGCAAGGGTTAGCTCTTAACCATATGGGGCAATTGTAAGTCATTGGCTGGTTTTGCCTTTTATGGCGCAGCTCTTTAGGCCTAACATATACTGGAACAATTCTAAGCACTGGGCAAAATCATGCATTGACTCAATAAAAGTCTATGCAAAAATTAAAAGAGTATTTTACAATACAGTAAAAAAATCATGAATATAAAATATCCAGCCTTGAAAATGTTTTCCAGTTCCTTAAATTTTTTACATTTTGAAAAATTATATCCACAAACTTGAATGCATTTTTTTGGGGATTTTATGGGATAGAACAACCAAGTAGTTTGAATAGGAGGTGAATCGGATGGTACACTGATGTGGTCAGAACCACCTGGAACTTAATCCACTCAAGACTGTGGAGATGATGGTGTACTTTCGGAAAACACCACTCCCCCTATACCCCCCTCACCATCCTCAACAGCACTGTGTCTGCTGTGGACTAGAGGGTGACACGGCAGTGGAATTTCTCTCCTGTCCAATCCCGCTCCCACAGAAAAATGTCTTGTCCCATCCCAATCCCAGGCCAGCATAAAAAAAAGTCCTGTCTAATCCCACTCCTGGTAAACCAACTCCCACTCCTGTGCCACTCCCATTTTTGTTTTCTTCATTTAGTCTTTTGGCAATTTCTTTGAAGGACCAGTTAGGTCCCTGTTTTTAGCTGTAGTAAAGGCCAGTTAAAGTAAAAAGAATAATAATGAAGAAATAATAAAATATCAAACAAGGAAACAGACCATGCCTATCTTAGTTGAATAAACAAAATGTACATAGTTGTATTTTACTCATTTATTAAGTGATCGTTTCCTTTGAACAATGACATTACTTTTATGTTTCAAATTGCTGAAACGAAAGAAAAATGCACCTAGCAAGAGAACTGTACTCGTGAACAAAAGTGCATAAAGGCATTACCTTCACAATTTAGAAACTGTACCCCAATGATTCACAGCCTTGGGCCTCAGGGACCCCTTCCCTGCAAGTTTTAGATGTGTGTCTGCTCCAGCACACCTGATTCAAATTCTGATATGACCTCCTATACAGGCATCAAGAATGGAGGGTCAAACTGGACAAAATTAAAACAATAAAATCATCATTAAATAAATAAATGTTGTCAATGTCCCAGACTTGACACGTGATGGTACTTTTCGTTTGACGAATGAAGAGATGCAGGGCTGATTCAATCCAGAATTTGCCTTACAAGTGTACCTTGTTCACTGGTGTACTTGATTACAACTAAACATGTTTTACAAGCAGCATACTGCGTGTTAGCACTGCTAAATTCAACTCTCCTGAAGTTCGGTAATATTTGCGACTTTCCTGTCAGCTCTATGAGTTTAATAGATAAGTCCTTACTTCTGACTTTACGTTGCAAATCCAATTTTACCACGTCCGGTTCTCCACCTGTGTTTGCTCCCTCCATTGCTGTGTTCTGAACGCAGGTGGAAAACATCGATTAGAAGCACTGTTGGCTTGTGGGTCGTGTAGTTCGTTTGACTTGCATTATAGTATAGGCTTCTTGGAAAAAAACTACACAATGTCGGCGTCGATCCAAGTTTTTTTTTCTTAAAGTTTGTAACAAAGTCTCAGTTTTACATTTCCAAAGACAATTGATCCTAGTTTGTTTTCCCTGCTATTGGTTAGCTCCCGCTCTCGACTGCTCCAGTTAATTTTTTATCCTGTACCGTCCCAATCACGTGATCATTACTAATGCTGTCTCCCATCCCGTGGGATTCCCATGGGAATCCCGTGACCCGTGGTATTCCCAAAAAAATGTCAGCCCCTACTGTGGACCACTTCTGGTTCCTAGGAACCATCATTTCTTGTAACTTGAGATGGTCCTCACACATAGACAATGTTCGGAAGAAGGCCCAGCAGAGACTATACTTCCTGAGGCAACTTAAGAAGTACAACTTCCCCAGGAGCTGCTGGTCATCTTCTGCACTGCCATAATTCAGTTTGTCCTGTCTTTGTCCATCTCAGTGTGGTTTGGCCCATCCACAAAACAGGACAGGCCAAGACTGCAACAAACAATCAGGTCTGCATAGATAATCATCAGGGCTTTCCTTCCCTCTATCCAGGACCTATACAGGTCTAGGGTCAGGAGAAGGGAAGCTAAAAACTCTGCAGACCCCACACATCCTGAAGACAAACTGTTTAGGCTTTTACCTTCAGGTGGCGCTACAGAGCACTGTATGCTAAAACTAGTTGCCAATGATACAGTGTCTTCCCCCAGGCTGTTTTTCTGATGAACACTTGACAGTCTCGGTTTCAGAACAGACCATGCATACTTGGACTGATCTAACATTATATTCTATCGTAAAGACATATATGTACATTTAAAAAGATATTCTTTATTTCCACTGCTCTACATTTTTCAAAAAAAAAAAATCTTCACTGTGAGCAAATTTCTTGTTAGTCTGTACAAACAATTCAATTCATTTCAAAGCTGAATAAGCTGATTCTGATTCTGAAAAGTGTTGTGTGCATTAATATTTAATCGTGTTTAGTTTGATGCCCCTAAACAAAACTCCAGTGCCACCAATTGCCTTCAGAAGCTAGCTAATGTTTACAGAGTCTGTGTGTGTAATTTAATCTTCATAAATTCAGCTGTTCTGTGAAGGACTCAGGGAAACAAGGGACATGCTAGAAGTTTAAAGTAATGTTTGGCTCCAAAACAAAATCACAAGCTGCCATTTGTAGAAATATACCACCCCCAGTAAAAAGCAACCAATCAGAGCTAGGAGGAATGTCTTAGCAGTGTCAATTACCCTTGTGTAAGCGGTGCTCACACCCCTTCCCCCCCGCACAGCGCGTATCATTGTTCATGATTGCCAGCGTGCTGCAGCAGTGCTAATGGCACTGTGGCAATGATTTGAGGACCACTGTTTGTAGTCAAAGTATGGGCCGGCCATAGTCAACGTAAAACATATCGTTAATGATTCTTCTCTACCAGTAAATGTGACCTAGCTGTTTATGCATCGGTGGCCCTGCTTACTAGCCTGTGCGTTCACGGCAGACTTCGCTATGGAGGGAGCGCTGTAACACAGCAGAGAGCAAGGGGGAGTGACCTGTAAGGTGTGTTTGTTCAAAATTTCAAGTTTACAGTTTTCTCAGAACACCTACTGCAGCTTTAATACTACCTTTTCCCAATATGCCAAGAAAACATAATGGCATATGTCCACTGGGTATGTTGCTAACAATAATGACTAACTGGACAGAGTCACTTTCCAGGGTATCCATTTGAGCTAACTAAGTCTTTCATGTTGTGTACTACTTTAATATATTTATATTATCTGGCAGCAGTTAGGAAATGTAGGATTGCAGCTTTTTCTAGAATTGCACCTGACAAGGTGGCAGCAGGTTGGAGTAGCTCTGTTACTTTTCATTCTGAACTACAACAACATTTAATAAAGTATTTTTTAATTGAACAAGACTGAATTAAGTCACAAGACTAACTGCTAAGCGTATTAACCCTGACATAGCAGTGGGAAAGGGATTGTATGAAATGCAAAATCAGGTTGCTTTTTGTTTTACACATTAGTATTGGTGGCCCACACAGACAAGTTCTGAAGCTTTTCTTGTCAGGGTAAGGGCTAAGATTTGCCCAGGCTCTCTCTCTCTCTATCTCACACCCACACACACAGCCACACACACATGCACACACACAAACAAACATATATTTGTTAATCCTTAGTCACCTACTGTATACAGATTTGATGATCATTCTAGCACCAGTGTTAAACAGACCAGTCACAGGAAAACAATGTGCGAGACATGTGATATCGTTCAAAAGCAGATGCTTTTAAATATCCCCCACACAAGCAAACGTCTTGGTTGCTGGGTTTTTATTTGGCCAGACAATGATCATGATCTTCCTTGTCTGACCAAGAGTGACTCATGTCAGATTGCAGCCATTGCCAGGGTTCCCATGCTTGACTCTAATTGGAGTAAGGTGTGTAGGGCATTTTCGTTATCTGTTTGATATTTTTCAACATAGAAGCCAACCTCGAAGAACATTTCTACAGAGACTTCACCTAAAGTTGGGTTGAAATGAGGTTTAGATGGTTCATACTAAACGGAAGCCAATGAAATGCCCAAATAAGGAAGCAAAGCTGTACAGGCGTGGGTGTGTATGTGTGAGTGTCTGAACTATAAGCAAGATGTTAAAGTCCATTACTACAAAGTAAAAATGTTTTATCAATAAGCGTGGAGTCAAATTTAAAAGGTTCTAGCATACCGACAGGCTGCATGCAAACAGTCCTGCTACCATGTGAAATTAGTTTGCTGCAGTGACTCTACAATGCAGCTGAACGTGTTAGACTCTGTGACAGTTTTGTCAGAAAGGCTATTCATTATAACGTTAACCAACTTACCTATTCCTCACTGCAGATTAACCACATTTTTGTCCTGTCCTTCAACAGATATTTCTGTGCTTGGCTTGTGCTAACTGTGTTGTAAGGGTGTATTCTGTTTTGGAGGTGGTGAAATTGGGAGGTCCACGTTCAAACCATATTAGAACCACTCTATCATGGTGAACACACCCAGAACTTTGAGGAATTCCAAAGGAGGTGTACAAGGAAGTGTGCACAAGTCCACAACTTTGTTGTAATTCCTTTAATTATTAGTTAATAGTTTTGTTATCCTCTTACAGAGCTAAGAGAAGTCATTAATCTCGCATAGAAAAAAAAATTCTGTGACATTGCTGTGCTTGAATCTAATTTGTTCCGTACATCAATTTGTGTTGCAGTTTTGTTCATTCACATACAAAAAATATAAGAAAATTGTATTTTCTTGAAGGGCTGCATGGTGGCGCAATTGGTGGCACTGTTGCCTTGCAGCAAGAAGGTCCTCCACAAAATAATTCTTAATGGAAGAAAGAAAAAAATAACTTGTGAAAGAAGGTCATAAGAGGTCTGGAACAGTCTGGAAACATGCTCTGGTCAGATGTGATCGGAAATGAATTTTCTGGCTTACATGCTGTGTGTGAAGACAAACAGAAAGGCTTCCGACTGTAACAGCAGCAAAAGGTGGTTCTAAATAAATAATTGACTTAGGGCTGAATGGAAATATAACATTTTCTAGATTTTTACCAATATTACCTTCCTATTGGCCTTTACCTGGTCCCACTGCCTCAAAGGTTTTGGTGCTATCTTGTCAGTGCGATAGACCGTGACAGGAACAGTAGTGAATGACTCAAGATGTTTGTTACTTTATGAACTGACAGCCTGTTCATTTTGTGACACAATGTACTCCACCCAAAAATGCTAGACATAAATCTTACAGAATCAATGATCCAAGAAGATTTGCATAATTTCTTTCTTTGGAAACTTGTATTTGCAGAGGTGTCACACAAAGGAATGTAACATTGCGCCTCTATTTTGGGTGAAAATGTCACGCCACACCTCATTAAATACAGCACTGGCATGTTTCGCCATTTTAAGCAAAGATTAACGTTTTGAAAGATTTATTTTGCCTCAACATGTTTCGCCTAAACCAAACTTATATGCTTTGTTGTTTAAACCAAATTAATGATAAATCATTTTGAGCACTCAAACCCCTTCACCACGTTAAGGTGGCGGAGGGGTTTGAGTGCTCAAATGATCCTAGAGGCTATTTGTCTGGGGCTTAAATGCCCCTGTTAGGGTCTCCCATGGCAAACAGGCACTAGGTGATGGGTCAGACAAAGAGCGGTTCAAGAATCCTTCATGAGGACAAATATATCGAGGCACGTGACGTCGCCCGGTACGGCGGAGCCGGGGTCCCACCCTTGAGCCAGGCCTGGGGTCGGGACTCGCCGGAGAGCGCCTGGTGGCCGGGTTGCTCCTCGAACGAGAGACGCGAGGCCATCCCCCAGTGGGGCCACCACCTGCAGGGGGAACCGTGAGGGACCGGTGCAAAGAGGATTGGGTGGAGGACGAAGGTGGAGACCTCAGCTGCCCAATCCCCGGATGCTTAGGCTGGCTCTAGGGACATGGAATGTCACCTCGCTGGGGGGGATGGAGCCTGAGCTTGTGCGGGAGGTCGAGAGATATTGACTAGAAATAGTCGGGCTCACCTCCACGCACAGCGTGGGCTCTGGAACCCATCTCCTCGAGAGGGGCTGGACTTTCTTCTACTCTGGAGTGGCCCACAGGGAGAGGCGGCGGGCTGGTGTGGGTTTGCTTGTTGCCCCCCAGCTCAGCCGTCTCGTGTTGGGGTTTACCCCAGTGGATGAGAGCTTCGCATCCCTGCCCCTTCAGGTAGGGGATAGGTCTCTGACTGTCGTTTCGGCCGACGGGGCGAGCGGTAGTGCTGAGTACCCGGCGTTCTTGTTGTCCCTGTCAGGGGTGCTGGATAGTGCCCCTCCCGGGGACTCCATTATTCTGCTGGGGGACTTCAACGCGCACGTGGGAAATGACAGTGACACCTGGAGAGGCATGATCGGGAGAAATGGCCTCCCCGATCTGAATCCGAGTGGTGCTTTGTTATTGGACTTCTGTGCTAGTCACGGATTGTCCATAATGAACACCATGTTCAAACATAAGGGTGTCCATCAGTGCACTTGGCACCAGGACACCCTAGGCAGGAGGTCAATGAACGACTTTGTTGTCGTGTCATCAGACCTTCGGCCGCATGTTTTGGACACTCGGGTGAAGAGAGGGGCTGAGCTTACCACTGATCACCACCTGGTGGTGAGTTGGATCCGCTGGAGGAGGAGAAAGCCGGACATACTTGGCAGGCCCAAGCGCATAGTGAGGGTCTGCTGGGAACGTCTGGTGGAGCCCTCGGCCAGGGATGTATTCAACTCCCACCTCCGGGAGAGCTTTGACCAGATTCCGGGGGATGTTGGAGACATAGAGTCTGAGTGGACCATGTTCTTCGCATCTATTGTCGACGCTGCTGCCCGTAGCTGCGCCGTAAGGTCTGCGGTGCCTGTCGCGGCGGTGGTGGACACCGGCAGTAAGGGATGCTGTCAAGCTGAAGAAGGAGTCCTATCGGCTGTGGCTGGCTTGTGGGACTCCTGAGGCGGCTGACGGGTACCGTGAGGCCAAGCGTGCTGCGGCCCGGGGTGTGGCAGAGGCAAAAACTCGGGCCTGGGAGGAGTTCGGTGAGGCCATGGAGAAGGACTACCGGTTGGCCTCGAAGCGATTCTGGCAAACCGTCCGGCGCCTCAGGAGGGGGAAGCAGTGCTTCTCCAACACTGTTTATAGTGGTGGTGGGGAGCTGCTGACCTCGACTGGGGACATTATCGGGCGGTGGACGGAGTACTTCGAGGATCTCCTCAATCCTGCCATCACGCATTCCCTGGTGGAAACAGAGGCTGGGGACTTGGGGTTGGACTCTTTCATCACCCAGGCTGAAGTCACCGAGGTGGTTAAAAAACTCCGCGGTGGCAAGGCTTCGGGGGTGGATGAGATCCGCCCTGAGTACCTCAAATCTCTGGATGTTGTGGGGCTGTCATGGTTGACACGCCTCTTCAACATTGCGTGGCAGTCGGGGACAGTGCCTCTGGACTGGCGGACTGGGGTGGTGGTCCCCCTTCATAAGAAGGGTGACCGGAGGGTGTGTTCCAACTACAGGGGGATCACACTCCTCAGCCTCCTTGGTAAGGCCTATGCCAGGGTTTTGGAGAGGAGAGTTGGCCGATAGTCGAACCTCGGCTTCAGGAGGAGCAGTGTGGTTTTCGTCCTGGCCGTGGAACACTGGACCAGCTCTATACCCTCTCCAGGGTACTCGAGGGTTCATGGGAGTTTGCCCAACCGGTCCACATGTGTTTTGTGGACCTGGAGAAAGCATTCGACTGTGTCCCTCGTGATGCCCTGTGGGGGGTGCTCCAAGAGTATGGAATCGCGGGCCCTTTATTAGGGGCTATCAGGTCCCTGTATGAGTGGAGCAGGAGTTTGGTCCGCATTGCAGGCACTAAGTCGGTGCATGTTGGACTCCGGCAGGGCTGCCCTTTGTCACCGGTCCTGTTCATAACTTTTATGGACAGGATTTCTAGACGCAGCCAAGTCGGTCTATGTTCCTACCCTCACCTATGGCCATGAACTTTGGGTCATGACCGAAAGAACGAGATCCCGGATACAAGCGGCTGAAATGAGCTTCCTCCGTAGGGTGGCCGGGCACTCCCTTAGAGATAGGGTGAGGAGCTCGGCCATCTGGGAGGGGCTTGGAGTAAAGCCGCTGCTCCTCCACATCGAGAGGAGCCAGTTGAGGTGGCTCGGGCATCTATACCGGATGCCTCCTGGACGCCTTCCTCGGGAGGTGTTCCAGGCACGTCCCACCGGGAGGAGGCCCAGGGGACGCCCCTGGACACGCTGGAGGGACTATGTCTCTCGGCTGGCCTGGGAACGCCTTGGGCTCCCCCCGGAGGAGCTGAAGGAGGTGTCTGAGGAGAGGGATGTCTGCATTTCTCTGCTCAGTCTGCTGCCTCCAAGACCCGGTCCCGGATAAGCGGAAGACGACGACGAATGATAAAAAGGTTTAATTAAATAGTGCACTGCAGATAAATTTAAGACTGTTATTAACAATATCCAACTTCATAACATTGACAGTTTAATATACGATCCATTCCCATAGACAGAATAACCACGGTTAAGTACATAAAAACATTTGCACATGCCACCCATCATTCTCTGGTTTAAAGAAATGGATCTCACTTGCAATTGCAACATAAGAAACAAAGCTGGTGGATTTTCAATTTTGGAGGCGGAAGCTGTCGAAGAGGTTTCTGCAACCAGAGGCAAAGCTTTAAAAAAAGAGTGAGAGCCTGACAGAAACAAACCGACTCAAGAATCTAGGAGTTGACAGGTGGAATTCAAGTTAAATCTCCTCCGGTTGCCTTCGGCTGTGAAGATTCTGTCAGCTTAAAAAAAAAAAAAACTTCCTTACCTAACTTTTACTGCCAGACTGGCTTTGATCACCGGGGGAAGCGCACCTCAGACATTACTGCATCTTTGTCGATTCTGTTGTGTTATTTCAATATGTAAAAGCTTGTTTCCATGGGGAAGTCCCAGAATGAATACCACTTTCACCCCACTGACTGCAGTTTTTGTAAAACCCCAGGTTGTTGTCAGATTTCACATATGGAGGGATAAACAGTGTCCACAGCAATTATGTGCAAGAAGGTGCCCTGGTCAGATAAGAACAAAATTTAGTAGTAGTTGCCTTGCAATCAGAAGGTTGTGGGTTCGATTCCAGCTTCCTCCTGCAAAATGTCGATGTGCCCCTGGGCAAGGCACTTAACCTCAAGTTGCCTACCGATCTGCGTGTCGGTGTATGAATGTGTCAGCGTTAGTGAGTGCGATTGGGTGAATGTGGCTCTAGTGTAAAGCGATTAGAGTGGTCTGTATGACTGGAAGGCTATATAAGTTCAGTCCATTTACCATTTTCTCCGAACACAGAGGAAGTGAAAAATGGTGATGGCAGCCAGGGCCGTAGCCAGACTTTGAAAAATACTGAGGTCCACCACTCATTCTCCCCCTGCACATCAGTTACAATGAAGACTAAAATTTATTTAAAATGGAAGCATTTATTTAAAACATAAGTGACTTGAATGTGACATGTATTTGTGTGTGTGGTTGTGTGTGAATCCATGGGGAGCGACATCATCTAAAGCAACAGGGGACTCAGGGCACAACCATGATGTCACTGAAATGACATGAATTAGTTTATATGAATGTTGATTGTTCACACTGCACAAACACATTCAAAACACAAGATCTGAGCATACATCTTACCTCTGTACTCACACTCTCACCTGTCTTTCCTGACAAATCAAAAACATAGACTAAAGTTATCCGCCTGCCTTAGTTTGTCTTTATGTCTGAATTCATTTTAGATTTGACTCACTGAAATATTTTTCTAAAAGAACATAAATATAAATAAAGCATGCTTTATTAAGTAATACACATATTTGACAGTGAAACTGTAATTTTGTATTGTATTCTTGGCAGTCAAATTTAGCCTGGATATCACTGTAATAACTTAACACATCTATCCATGGTCAGTAATAGTCTAGAGTGAATATAATAATGGCCAGTCAGTTTGTGTTTGTTTTGAACAACACAGGGACATGGGTCTCAGCAATGTAACCTGGCTGGAGTGGATGGACAGCAGTCATCTATTTAATCTCTCTTACCTCCATCACTTCTTTGTCTTTTCATCACACTCTTCCTCTCAAACCTGAGCTTTGTATGGTGCAGCCTTTTCATCGTCTGGATAAAATAAACAAAAGGATCCATGTTCATTTATAAAGCTGATAAAATAAAGACAAAGTTAAAAAAAACGAAAAAAACTCAACGAAAAACGAAAAAAACGAAAAAAATTTCAAGAGAGAATGAAAACATTCTCTCTTGAAATTTAAGCATTATTAGTCTGTCACAGCTGCACATCAACACATCACCATCAGCTGCAGTCTCCTTCTTCTGGTCTTTATTTTAGCAGTAGGGTATGCAAAGCTGCACTCTTCTTCGTAGACATTGAGTTTAGCTGCCTTACACAGTTGCAGCACCTAATACAGTAACCTGGTGGGGCTACTGAGAGAACCACGCCATTCAAAAGCATTTTTTGAATAATCTTTTATTATATAAACAGCAGGAAAATACTGAGGTCTGGACCTCGGTGTCCTCAATAGTAGCTACAGCCCTGATGGCAGCATCAGGCTGGCTGGATGCTTTTTTCAGCAGGGACAGGGAGACCTGGGCAGAGGTTTTTCTTACAGCAGGGCATGAATCCTAAACATACAGACAGAGCTACAATAGAGTGGTTTAATTCAATTCAATTCAATTCAGTTTTATTTATATAGTGCCAATTCACAACACATGTTGTCTCAAGGCACTTCACAAAAGTCAGGTACATACATTCCAATTAGTCCTAACCATTGAACAGTGCAGTCAGAGTTAGTTATTTCTTCAAATTGGATAAAAAGTTTTTCTGTCTAAGGAAACCCAGCAGATTGCATCCAGTCAGTGACTTGCAGCATTCCCTCCTCCTGGATGAGGATGTAGCGACAGTCACTGGCATTGACTTTGCAGCAATCCCTCATACTGAGCATGCATGTAGCGACAGTGGAGAAGAAAAACCCCCTTTTAACAGGAAGAAACCTCCAGCAGAACCAGGCTCAGTGTGAGTGGCCATCTGCCACGACCTACTGGGGGTTAGAGAGAACAGAGCAGAGACACAAAGAGAACAAAGAAGCACTGATCTAGGAGTACCTTCTATGGGAAGGAAAAGTAAATGTTAATGGATGTAGCTCCTTTAGTCGTTTCACCTAGAAAGAAAGAACATATAAACTCTGAGCCAGTTTTCAAGGTTAGACTCTGAAAGAGAGCACATATAATTAGTTACAGTAAAAGCTCAGTCTATTGCCATGTCTAGGATAGAGAAAGGGTTAAACACTAAAAGACAGAACCATGTGGATCATCGGTAGAGGGTGAGCATTAAGTTGTTGCCAGCAGAAGCTCGGATGATGCCCCTCTCCAGAAAGGTGTCACAGGTAGACACAGAGTCAGGCCAGGTGTAGCTTCTAGGAAGAAAAAAGAGAGAGAATAAAGTTAAAAGCTGAAATAACAGCAAATAATGCAAAATTGGAGAGTAGTGTGAGAATGTAGCGAAGAGGGTGAAAGTGGTCATTATGTCCTCCAGCAGCCTAAGCCTATAGCAGCATAACTACCCAGAAAGTTTCAGTTCAGATTATTTAGTAAAACGGCGCTTATTTTCAACAGTGTCGTTTCAAGGCACCCCACAAAGGGTCCCACTGATGGTCATTGTTATACTAAAAACCACAAGGATTGGGATACCTCTCTCTTGCAGACTGATTATAACCATTGGAAAAGAGAAGGGGTCATACAGGTAGCAGAAATGGAGGGTGTGTTTGCACCTCAACCATAACTGAGCTGGTTTAGGCTAAACCTGACTCCCCCTTACTCCATCCAGCAGGGAAGGAGGAAGGCTCCCTCCCTGATCAACTAAGCCACTCTAAAAGGAAAGTTTTAAGCCTAGCCTTACAAGTAGATGGGGTGTCCGCCTCACGGACCAAAACCCGGGAGCTGGTTCCACAGGAGAGGAGCCTGATAACTAAAGGATCTGCCTCCCATTCTACTTCTAGAGACTCTAGGAACCACCAGTAAACCTACAGTCTGAGAACGAAGTGCCCTGTTAGGAACATATGGAACAATCGGATCTCTGATGTATGATGGAGCTAGATCATTAAGGGCTTTATATGTGAGGAGGAGAATTTCAAATTCTATTCTGGATTTAACAGGGAGCCCATGAAGGGAAGCTAAAATAGAGGAAATATGATCTCTCTTTTTAATTTTCATCAGAACTCTTGCTGCAGCATTTTGAATCAGCTGAAGGCTTTTAACTGGATTTTGTGGACATCCTGATAGTAAAGAATTACAATAGTCCAGCCTTGAAGTAACTACTGCATGGACTAGTTTTCAGCGTCACTCCTGGATAGGATATTTCCAGTTTTGGCAATGTTCCGGAGGTGAAAGAAGGAAATCCTAGAAACCTGTTTAATATAGGATTTAAATGACATGTCCTGGTCAAAAATAACACCAAGGTTTTTTACTTTATTACCAGAGGTCAATTTAATGCCATCCAGGTTAAGTGATTGACTAAGCAGTTTCTTTTATAAAGACTCCAAAGACGACAACTTCTGTCTTGTCTGAGTTTAGAAGCAAAAAATTTAAAGTCATCCAAGTTATTATATCTTCAAGACATGCTTGTAGTCTATCTAACTGATGGGGCTCATCAGGATTTATGGATAAGTAAAGCTGAATATCATCAGCGTAACAGTGAAAATTTATCCTATGCTGCCTGATAATTTGACCTATTGGAAGCATATATAAAGAGAATTGGCCCAAGTACTGAACCCTGTGGTACTCCACAATTAACCCTGTAGTTTAAAGATGATTTATCATTTACATGAACAAACTGGAATCTGTCAGACAGACAAGATTTAAACCAGCCTAGTGCTGTTCCCCTGATCCCTACAACATATTCCAGCCTTTTTATTATTGTCGACTGTATCAAATGCAGCACTGAGATCTAACAGAACCAGTACAGACACAAGTCCATTATCTGAGGCGATAAGAATATCATTAGTGACTTTCAGCAGAGCTGTTTCAGTGCTATGAGCAATGAACAGGTCATTGCTGTGTAAATGCTCACACATTTGATTAGCAACTATTTTCTCAAGAATTTTAGACAAGAATGGAAGATTGGATATCGGTCTGTAATTTATTAAGTCATCTTGATCAAGCGAAGGTTTCTTAAGTAAAGGTTTAATTACAGCTACCTTAAAAGCCTGTGGTACATATCTATTTACTAAGGATAGATTAATCATATCTAAAATGGGGCTGGTAATCAGAGGGAACACCTCCTTAAATAATTTGGTTGGGATTGGGTCTTTTTTAACATACATGTTGAAGGTTTTTGAGAAAGCTAATATTTCTGATAAATAGGAAGCTCCAAGGATCAAAACAGTCCCAAACACAGATCAGGTTCTACAGTTATTTCAATGTGTCCACTTTTGAGGATTAATAATCACTTCGGGAGATGTCAAAGATTTTATTTTTTAAAAAGAATCAATTTTTTTTTAAGAAAAACCCATAAAGTCAGACTTCTAAGAGTTAAGGGAATGGGTGGCTCAAAAAAGCTATACTCTGTTAAATTTAACAAATGTACTAAAGAGAAAAACCCGGGTATTCTTGTTCTCTTTATTAAAAGATGGGAAATAAGCTGTTCTGGCTTGGGCGAAGTGTCTTTTTTTTACAACAGTAGGGTTTTTTCCAGATTAAAAGGAATCCTCTAGTTGGTAGAGCGCCATTTTTCTCCAACTTTCTAACATTGTGTTTTTAAAGTACGCAGATCTAAAATTAAACCAAGGGGCCTGCCTCCCATGAATAATTACTTTCTTTTTCAAGGGGGCTGCATTGTCTAATGCACCACGCAATGATGAAGTAACACTATGAACAAAGAGAATCAATTTGTGAAGGGGCAGAAACAGAATTATTGCCCTCCACTGTGCTTTTCAGTGATAATGAGGAGATTAAAAGTGGAACAGATTCTTTAAAGATTGTTACAGCATCGTCTGATAATGATCTACTATAATGAAATTTTCTTTCAGGTGTGGAGTACTCGGTTAAATTAAACTCAAAGGTTATTAAGAAATGGTCAGGCAGGACAGGGTTATGAGAAAATATTGTTACGTCTTTACACTCAATGCCATATGTCAGCACAAGGTCCAGAGAATGAAGACAAACGTGGGTAGGTTTGTTAATGTTTTGAACAAAGCCAATTGAGTCTAAGATAGCATTAAAGGCTATATTTAGGCTATCACTTTCAGTGTCAACATGAATGTTAAAATCCCCCACTATAATAACTTTATCTGTATTTAACACTAAATCAGATAAAAGGTCTGAAAACTGATCTAAAAATTGAGAGTAAGGGCCTGGTGGACGGTACAAAACAACAAACAGAAGTGGTTTTAGTGCTTTGCAATTTGGATGAGGAAAACTAAGGATTAAATATTCAAAAGAGTTGTAGCTATTGATTGTTCTGGGACTAATCAATAAATCGGACTGAAAGATGGTTGCTACTCCTCCTCCTCGCCCAGTATTTCGAGGAATGTGAAAATTTAAATAATTAGTAGGAGTTGACAAATTTTTAGTAACATAATCCTCTTGCTGCAGCCAGGTTTCTGTTAGGCAAAATAAATCAGTCTGATTGATCAAAGTATATTCATGTGGTAGAATGACCCAGTCAAAGCCAAGACTTAAACTTGACTTATAATTTATGGCAAGACTTAAAACTGCTTCCACTCTCCATCCAATCTGACTGAACATGCGTCATTGTCCATAGAAGAAAAGGTAAGAATTTTAGTCTGTGTAAAAGAGATAAGAGACATTCTTCAAAAGATTTGCAGCTGTAATAACAGTGAAAGGTAGTTCTACAAAGTATTGACTCGGGGGAACTGAATAAATATGCATGCCATGCTTTACAGGTTTCTAATTTTAAAAAATAAAATAAAACTTGCATTTTTTTCTTTCCATTTTTTTTTTATTATGAACTACTTTGGGTAAGAATATGAGATAAATCCCAAAATAACACAATTAGGTTTTAATGTGAGAAAATGTGAAAAGGTTCAAGGGGAATTAATTCTTTGTTGAACCACTGTACTCACATGCAGCAAGATTAAACCAAATATTTATATGGCATAAATGGACATTGGAGTACCTGCCACACCTCCATAACCTGACCTGACTTTCTACCATAAACCTTGCAAACCTGAATAAAACCTTTGTTTCTTTGCTGTAACACAAACACAAAAAGGAATACCACCCATGTGGTCTTAAATATCACAGGTTATCAAATAAATATGTAAGGCCCTGCTCTGTGGCTATTTAAAATCTGCCTTGCATTTACACCTCACAAAGACTGATTCATTATCAGTGTTCTGAATGAATTTAAGAGTCCAGTTTTGTGCATGTCTGCTCTTTGAAATGTTCAGTGTGAAGAAGGATAGCCTGTCAAACCACACCTTAGACATTGTTAGGTGTCCACACCCAGTTTACACACACTCTTGAGGTACAAAAGCAAAGTCTATGTAGTAAGTTTCACTCTGCGTCTTTGTTTAATTTGACCTTCATTTGCTTTACAGGAAATATTTGATATGCTATAAAATGTTGCCCATTACAGTGTTTATCAAATTAATATCTGTTACATTCCAATAAAGTTCATGTTGTCTATATACAATACAGTCTTTAGGTTTTTTTGTTGATACCACACACAATATTTTGCCTCTGAGGACATACCTCGGGTATTTTTGTCACCTACATTTATCCTTGCATCGCATTGTTCCAGCTTTTATTGGTAGCTAAAATGACGATGAAGTTATTGAATTTCCAGTAACAAACAATTTAAGGTTTATAAAAGCAAACATACCCATAATGAAAATAGGGTCTCAGTGAGTTAGAAAACAACTAAAAATCACGTTTTCTGGTTATATGATTTGTTACTTAAAAGCATATGTGAACAGCTATGAGGAAGTTAGAGTGGGTGGAGAGGCCTTGTGAAAGCAAAGACTATAAAATCTCTGAGGTACAAATGAAGATCTAACTCCTCCCAACCCCTACTACTACTTGAGATGACAGAGATAAGATCAAGTGGAACTTAAACTAGAAACTCATTGCATATTTAATTTAAAAATAAATTATAGAAAAATATAAAGGCTCAAATATGATGGGTTAAATGTATAGCTTTTTATCGCTTAACCTCAACATTTCCACTTTTTCACTTTCACTGATTAAATTTATAATTAATGCTCTCTACTGCATGCAGCACTGCTACACAATGCCTAAACTAGTAATGTTTTAAACCAGTCTAACTATGCAGTCTCCGCAAAGTTATAAACTGCAGTATCTCAGACATCTTTAGTAAGTTTCTTTGAGGTTGAGCATGTTTAGCGGCTCCATGCTACCCTGACTTGACTAGTTTGAGCTCTTTAGTTACTTCAGCCATGACCGATGATGACATTTCTAACAAGAACAGACAAAGCTCTGTTGATGTGTGTCCATTGTTGTCTTATTCTTACATCTACAGCCTGATTTGGTCTGGAACTTTGCTTGGTCTTTGACCTAAGTGCTGTTGCTTCACCCAGCTTCATACACTGCTCTGATTTATTGGCATCTGTAGAGGTGAAGAATGCACACTGACTAATGCTGTCAAAATGGGTGGCATAGCTTTAAAAAGGAGACAAATGCAAATATGTACATGATTTTCTGGCTGCTGATAGATAAAATGTCTTGAAATGAAATGTAAAGAGCAACTGGAGTGCAAGAATTTAAGCTTTAGCTTAAAATTTGACACCTTTGGTAGAAACTAAAGGCACATGCATGTGAAAAACTGGTGAAGGATCTTCCTCTGCAACCTCTAAAAGAGTAGCAGAGAAAGAAAAAAAACAAAATAAATGTGTTCGAGAAAGCAGGGAACCGACGGAGTGAAGCACAAGACTTTGAGGTGTGTTTTTCTTTTTACGGACACTGAAAACCGTTTTTTGGAAACTTTATTTATTGAGATAACTCAGGCAGAAAGATAACCTGTAATACCTCTTTCAATTTGAATTTTAGGTCTTGTGTTTATTCTATGCTTTGCTTTCTGGCAAGAGACATTTTAAAAAAATATCTTCTTTCTCTTTAGAAAAAATAACAAGAGTGTTCTGAAATGAAACTTAAAGAACATAATTCTTTAATAGTACATCTGACAAATGAGGTTGTAAGACGAGTACACTCCTCAGAGACTTCATCACTACAGTTAGTTCATAATGATTGCATTTCTGTTATAGAACTGTCTTTCATCCATTTGTGCATCCTGAAGGTAATATATCTTAGCTGAAATCTGTAATTGTTTATACATGGTCTTTTTTGCCGAGTGGTGTATTTTATTCAGCTATCTATTTTCACTAATATTTTGTTTTTTTCCATGTTAATTCATAAATAGTAGTAAAAATTATCCAAAATAAACCAAAGAACACCCCAAAAAGGCGATTACTTTTTTATATAGCAGTACTTTAACCCCTACCCTTCTCTCTTTTTTCTCTGTCCCATGGCAGGGTGTGTCACAGCTTATCTCCTAGCAATTCCTCCCTACCTGTTCAACAGGATTGGTGTTCAGCAGAATTGGCCACTCCTGTCACTTAGCTATCATGGGTGTGGTGGTGGGAGGCTTGACAGCAAAAGTGAGAGAACAGGTTGAGGTGGCCGAAGAAGATCCCCCCCCCGACTTGGTACAGTATAAAAGCAGGTGGCATCAGCTGTCAGACACTCAGAGGGACTTGGCTCTCCTTTTGAAGCTTGCATATCTCCAGCTTTCTTTTGCTCAACCAGTGGACAATCTTTAACTCTGCCAAGATGAGGAAGGCAATGTCAACCACAAGCTCAACCAGTGTCAGAAGATCCTATGCCACACCAGTCAGCTCTGTCTCCCGGAGCAGCATTAGCTCCGGTTATGGTGCTGCATCCAGCTACTCTGGTGGTTTCAGCAGCATGTCTTTGACAAGGTCAGGAAGCTATGGTCTTGGTTTCAGCCAGCAAAGTTATGTGCCCCCACAAATTACTGCTGTCCAGGTTAACCAGAGCCTGCTAACACCACTGAATGTGGATATTGATCGATCCATTGAGGTTATCCGCACCCAGGAGAAGGATCAGCTCAAGTCCCTCAACAACCGCTTTGCCTCCTTCATCGACAAGGTTGGTCTCTATCTCTCAGCCCCAATTTGGTTACTGCAGGCCTGATTTGCTTAAAACAACTAAAGCTAGTTTTGCTATCTTTGATCTTTGTTTGAAAGAAAATGTAGGAAAAGTGAAAGCACGCAGCAAATGTAACGTTTAGGATTTTTGTGAGTTGAATGTTGAAGAAGCTGCTGAGGAAGGAAGCTGTGAATCTTATCTTTGTGGTATAATCTTCACTGACCTGTGGAGCCTGTAACTAGAGATGCTCATAAAATGATTAAGTCAGGCAGTGACATGATAGTTTGCCTCTTGTTCCGTTAATTCAGTCTAAAATTTACTGCGCTTGCCTGTCTGAGCATGTGGTAGACAACTCTGCCCACTAAGTAAACATAGGCAGCAATCATACTGATGCTCATTTTTCACTTGTCCGAAGTCCAAAGTCTGCCATTTGCACATTGCACACCTATCACCTGGTTGTTAGGGGCAACATGAATGTAAATCCACGTTCACCTGATTTTAATCTTAGAACCACACATTTTAATACCATTGATGTTACCTATGTGTTTTACCTGCTCTGCAGTTTCTGCAAATTTAAATTCAGGTACGCATCAGAAAATACCCATTTCATGATACAGTACAGTGTCACACAAGTGCCACACCTAGTTTTTTTATGTCTAGAGAAACTTTGTGGCTATGATAGCTCAACAGAGCCCAGAGGATGAGTCATTGCTCAACAAGAGAAGCAATAGCTGAAACATTCCTGGTTTTATGGACGTTTGGTGTAATCTGCATAGAGTGTTATGTATCCTTTGAAAAATCCAACATTAAAGATATTTTTACCAGCATAAAAACTTTTTGGGTATGCACTTAAAACTGTAGCTGCGATGAGTTGCAACTGTTACAGCAAGGGTGCGGCAGTTTAGATAGGTATGTATATAATATGTCACACGGTTGAGGGCAGACATTTTTAAGCCTTATTCCTTAGATGAAACACCCTTCAAATCTTTGTTTTGCACAACTCTTCCCAGTTATTTTTTACTTTTACTTTTAAAAGTAAAAAATAACGCTTGAATGACATTTTGAACCAACTAAATGTCAACCCTCATTCTGTGTCATTTTGAATATACAAAAAACTACAAACTACCATTTTTACAAAACATAACATGATGTTTTATTTTCATTTTCATTTTTTCCACAGGTCCGTTCCCTGGAGCAGCAGAACAAGATGCTGGAGACCAAATGGAGCCTCCTGCAGGAACAAACCACAACCCGCTCCAACATTGACGGCATGTTCGAGGCCTACATTTCCAACCTGCGCAGACAGCTTGATGGGCTTGGCAATGAGAAGGTTAAGCTGGAGGGAGAGCTGAAGAACATGCAAGGCATGGTTGAGGACTTCAAGAACAAGTGCGTATTTGGAAGAAAAAAAATGACACACGCTTACATGCCAGGAATTTATTTCACTGAGCTGGTGTGGAAAACGTATAGGACCTCGTATAGGTATGATTATCTTTTGCTTTTTTTCCAACAGATATGAGGATGAAATCAACAAGCGTGCAGCTGCTGAGAATGAGTTTGTGCTCTTGAAGAAGGTAAGATTACATGAAAATGGCTCTGTTAATTGTTTTCCTTCATTTCTGGGGTTTAGTCTGAAACAATTTGAAAATTGTTGTTTCTTATGTTTCCAGGATGTCGATGCTGCCTACATGAACAAGGTGGAGCTGGACGCTAAAGTTGATGCTCTTCAGGATGAGCTCAACTTCCTCAGGGCTGTGTATGAAACTGTATGTACAACTTGTATATTTTAAATCAAGCTACTTGATACAGAATTATGACTAGTGTTCATCAAATCCTGTAAAAATGAGCTTAATTGGTAACTTTTGGTGTTGTAGGAGCTTCGCGAGCTGCAGGGCCAGATTAAGGATACCTCTGTTATTGTGGAGATGGACAACAGCCGTAATCTTGATATGGATGCCATTGTAGCTGAAGTGCGTGCTCAGTATGAGGACATTGCAAATCGCAGCAAGGCTGAAGCAGAGACCTGGTACAAACAGAAGGTACATAACATTAGACCTATAAAGTTCTTCCCCCTGTTCTGGTATAAGCATGAGCATGTTCCCATCTTTCTTTCTGGATCTGATGTTCTTAGAACAACTTCTTTTTTTTATTGACAGTATGATGAGATGCAGAGCTCTGCAGGACAGCATGAGTCAGACCTGCGCTCAACAAAGGCTGAAATTGCTGAGCTGAATCGCCTGATTTCACGTCTTCAGAATGAGATCGAAGCCATCAAGGCACAGGTACACTTCAACGACCTTTTGTCTGTGAAACGTTGTTGTTTAGACTTACGTTTAAGCATTCAATGTTGTTCATTCAATGATGTCATTCATTTGTGACATCATTTTCCACAGAGGGCCAACCTTGAGGCTCAGATTGCAGAGGCTGAGGAACGTGGTGAGCTTGCGGTAAAGGATGCCAAGGCTCGTATCAAGGATCTGGAGGATGCTATGAATAGAGCCAAGTCAGAGATGGCCCGGCAGGTACGCGAATACCAGGACCTGATGAACATCAAGCTTGCCTTGGACATTGAGATTGCCACCTACAGGAAACTGCTGGAGGGAGAAGAGTCCAGGTGAGAAAAACTTAAAATGTATATGTTTCAAGGCTAAATTGTAAGCTTAATCGGGACTTTAAACACTAACTCTCCATTGTTTCTCTTAAAGACTGGCCAGTGGAGGATCCAGTGCCACAGTCCATATGCTACAGACATCTGGAAGTGGTGGTAGGTGTCCAGTATAGTTTCTCATCTTCATATGTAGGAAATAAACCACTGAGATATTGGAGAAATAAATGTTAATCTTCTTTTGTTTTCTGCTGCAGGACGGTCCAGCGGATACAGTGGCATGTCTGGTGGTTATGATAGTACCACCACCAAGTCGTTCACCACACAAAACAGTTCCAAAAGATTCTATTAAAGTCTTTTAAAAGGAGAGCCACTCTTTGTACCCCTCAGAAACTTTTGAATTCATGCTAAATCTCTGCCCTTTCATGATGCTAAGCTATACTGTAACATGTGTTCAAGAAATGAGCTGAGCATCCCAAAAAAATCAGCAATTCTTAAAACTGGAAAGTATTTTCTGTTCTGTTCAACAACATATAACAGAAGTTTCTGAAGGCTCAGGTCAGTTAACATGGCAATGTTTTTTTTCTTCCTGCACTGACATACAATAAACAAGGAAAATGAGAAACAAAGGTTAATGTGGAGTGCTAAAACAGAGATAGTTTGAACATCTGTGCTATGCTGCCATCTATGGCATCACAGGGAAATGTTCAGCATTTTATTCTGCCACAGACTACAATTTACAGTTTACAAGCCATTGGTTGTCTTTTCTTCTGTCCTTAAACATCTTGCTACTCATTCTTGTGATCTGTAAGATTTTTAAGTGGAGCAAGTCACTGACTAAACCTAATCACTGGAAAAATACAGAAATAGAGAAATATAGTGAATTTACATTTGAGCATTGTGATCTGATTGGTTTTTGACTCGCTCCTTTTTTGTTCAAACTCTCCTTTATTTTTACCTCCAGTCGCCTTTGACCTCAAATGATTTTGAAACCAGGTTTATTTTATGGAAGCCTTCTCAGTGACATAATGGATGAATGTTGCTGAAGAATGTATGAACATCTCATTAAAGTGAATCTGAGAAAAAAACAAGTCTCACTTTTTATTATTTTGATTACTGAAAACAAAAGCAAACAGCTTCTTCAAGCTTATACAGGTATAATTTACAGTCCCTGTAAATTATTAGCTGAAGCTTCACATAAAGTACAAATGTGCCACAATGGTAGTTGAGATGCAAAAATCATGCTTGATGTTCCTTTTTTTTCTTCAAGGTCTGAGCAGCCAATTCTGATTTTGACCAGTATCAATGTGTTAAACTTTTAGCGATGCACCAATCAGAGATAATGTGACAGAATTCCAATCACCAGTTTCATAAAGCTGTGACCTGCCAATACAGACTTTAGCTATTTGTGATTTGCCTTGAAGGACTAAAATGAACAAAGAATTACTTTTTTCTACTTTCTGTGTTAGTTATAACTGGAACAAGGAACCGGTGAGAATAAATAACAGAGTGTGGAGCAGCTTTGCACTGGACACTGAGAGATATTGCCTGGAACCTTCTACAAGGGCAACACTGTGAAAAATATTAGTTCAATAGTCACAAGGAAACACATGGATCAGTGAAACCACAGCGAAACACAAGAAAGCACTAAAGAAATAATTAACTCATTCAAAACTAAACTGAACTGAAAACGCAATGAATCATGACAAAAACAGAGCAACTTTCCTCTAATTTTCAGTTTCCTATTATTTGCTGAAGTCCAGCTCTCTCTTGAGGATGCCTGAAAAAACAACCAATATACTTTTGCAGAAAGTCTTGTTTCTTTGCTAGAAGCTTCTTGCAGCTTGTGCTTCCTCTGAATGTCTAGATGCCCCATGACAAAAAAATAACTTGGAGCTAGCTACCCCTCAGTAACAACCTACACACCAAAGAATATCGTTATTACGTATTTTATAATATTTACAAGCCAATTTAAAATAAATTTATTTATGATGGTCATCTCTGGACACACCAGATATTTTTCATGAACCGGTGTGCAGCCGTATGGCTACACAGTGGTTTAGAAACTATGGGCAAATAAAACTGTCGAAAATGATGTGGTATGGTGAAGGAATAAGAGTTCATTTCAATGGTGTTAAGGGGTCAAGCCCAACTCCTAAAAGACAGCAACACACAGGACATTCAACCATGCACACACACTCAGACCTAAGAGCAATTTAAAGACGCCATTTAACCTAACAGTCATATTTTTGGAATTTTGAGCTGGAGTGAAGACATGCATGTACAGGGTGAACATGCACTACTCTCGATTCGAACACAGGACCTCCATGCTACCAATTGTGCCACATAGCCATGTAGCTGGCCTCTTCTTCAGATGAATTTAATTTCTTTATTGTCAATGTACATTAAACCACAACAAAATTCAGATGCATGTGTTCTTTATAACTAAATATTATTATGTCCATAGTCTATGAAATGTGCTAGAAGGACATGGAGGACTTGGAGGCTCTGGTGCTAACATATTGGTGTCAGATCCCCACAGAACCCCTTTAAGGGGTCTAGTGGAGACTATGCCTTGACTGGTCAGTGCTGTTTTGGCAGCAAACACTGAACCAACACATTGTACGGCTTGTGATTGAATCCATTTTCAACCATCTTTTATCCCCAGTTAATCCACAAAGGATGCTGGTGCTTGTCCAAGCACAATGCAAAACATGCCTAAACATGCATGTTTTTGGACTATAGGATCAAGATGGAGTACCAGAAGAAAATCCACAAATACATGGGGAGAACATGCAAACTTGTCAATATTTAAAGGTGTTTTGAGTCTCGTCTCCAATCATTGTTAATGTTTTCTAGGTGGTGCTGTAGTTCTTCCCTTTATGTTTAGTTTCTGACTTGTTCTGTTTATGGTGCATTCTATGTTCTGTTACTTTTGTAAGAATTTCTGTTGGTTAGATTTTGTCCTTGGATTTCTGTTTATTTCCAGTCATGTTTGTTTTTTTCACTCTCTGCCTCTGCCTCTGCCATCGCGATCAGCTTCATCCGGTCCCCCGATCAGTCTCTCTGTTTTCACCTGTGCCATGCTCCATACACACTCTGCTGTTCTGATTACCCTCTGTGGATATATACTGTTTGCCTTGCCTCACCTGTTTATGACTGTTTTCATACCTGCACCTGCTTCCACCTGCCTGTGGTGAGTTTTCTTTTGTAAATTAAGTCATTTTCTACTCACCACACCACGTTACTTCCTGCCTGTCTGCATTCTGGGATCCAGACTAAGAGCATTTCCTCAAAAAACTACAGTATATGCAGAAAGACCTGGGATTCAAACCCAGGACCTTCTCATCGTGCTATGTAGTCCTTTGCTTAAGTAATTTTAGTGTATTTTAGGAATCAGTGAAATTGTTTCTATAATTCACTCCAACCTGCCAATTTGTATTTATTTGCAGTTTACCCTGTGAAAATTCTCCATCTGAACAGGTCCAGTTTTTTGACAACTGCTGAAAACATTATTGCAGTATGAGAAAACTTTTTATAATTTCGAGACTTTGTCCTTGATTTTAAAGTATCATTTATGTTAATTATTAAATACTACTTCATTTTATTATGACTAGGCATGGGCCAGTATGAGAGTCTCACAGTATGAGTAAAAATATCACAGTTTCAGTGTTTAAACAAAAATTCTAAAGTAAGATTTGTATCCATGATCTAATTGCTTCAAGTTAAAACACACAAAAAATTATTGTATTGCTTCAATTATTAAGTTTTGCTTATCCACTCTTTATAGAGGGACAGTGACATAGCAAGCTGATATTTGTTGGTTAATTAGTCAAGCTATCTGGTCGGATAGTCAACTTACACTCAGACCTTGAGTAATAGGTGATTGATGGCACTACTTTTGTTTCATCTCCTTTCATTATGAATGGATATATTTCTAAACGGCCCGATTTGTCTTTCTTGTAAAAAAGGCAAAAGTGCAGGAGAGTTCTTTTATGCAGCTTACCAGCAGTGTTCAGGTGGGGTGTGGGCAGTGCTGTCTTACTCTATGCCTGGGTTCTGCAACTCAAGTCCTTGAGTGCCACTGTCCTGTAACTTTTGGACGCATCCCTGCTCCCACATACCCGAATCAAAAGGATGAATTACCTCCAAGGACAGTAGGTTTTGCAAAGGCCCGGTCATTAATCATTTATGTAATTATGTTGTGTTGGAACAGTGATGCATCCAAAATTTGCAGGACAGTGGTACTCAAGAACGGGAGTTGCAGACCCCTGCTTTATGCTCTTCAGAGGTGAAGAAAACTCTGGTAGTTTCTGAATTTTCTCTGTTATCTCTTAAAATGATTTTAAGGAACAATCTGATAAAAATGTTAGCTGTTCTGAAATGGTAAGGTCTTAAGGTATACTTTGGCGTAGGTATTATTATGTAATTATGTGGATGTGAATTTAAATCAGATTACTTTCCAGCATACAGCCCCAATTTTGATTTGTTTCGCACTTGTTGTTACAGATTAACAGCTTTCTTAAAGTGTGTGAAATAAATTAAATATCATAGAAAATATGATTTGAGTCAAACTGCTTTTTGAGCACCAGCTTGTAAAAGCTGGTGCTCAGGTGTGTAATGTTATTGCCTATTTGCACAGCAGAAATGGATTACATGAGTTATGTCACAGAGCATTAACTCACATGGGCCTAAGCAGCTGCAGCAGTAGAGAGAGAGCCTATTTGTTTCAGCTCTGCCTTTCTCTGCCCTCCAACTGATGTATTGTATCTCCTGACCAGTGTTCAGATGATCCAGCTCTTAAATTGGGATAGATTTATAGAGCTGTCAGTTGTGGTCTTGCAGCTTTGGCCTTAGTGAAAAGAGGAACAGCAAAATGTTCTTCATTTTGTCAATGTTTAGGGGCTTGAATCTTATTTTGGGTTTTTTAAAGGATTGCATGTTTGGCATTAACACACACATATATATTATTATTCTTTAGGAGGATTTTTTTTACTTACAGACGAACCTTCAGTCTTATTTGCTCAACTTAATGCATACAGAATGCTGCTTCAGCTGTTGTTATTGACACTCACCACAGAGCATGCAGACAAGAATTGCAGAACGTTTAGTTCAGCAGCAGTATTTCTTCCATCTTTCGAGCAATGGGTCTCTATTCTTTGACAAAGCCTTACTTTTGAATTATGCTTCTCAGAATAGGATAGACAAGTGAGTAGAGACATACTGCCTTTGCCAGGCCACCTATTCAGCTGAGGAAATGATAAATGCTTGCACTAATTTTAAACTATGTGAACTCAATGTCTGGTTCCAGAGGCAGAAGTGGGTAAATGTGCCTCTGCTAGACGTAAGACCTGCAGTCTTATCTTTTGCCTCAAATTTAGTACTTTTTTCATGTTACAGTACCTGCTGAAAATTGCCTAGCAATAACAACAGTTGAATTAATTGAAAATAAATTATAGAAGGTGACTGAGATGTTCCAGCTGGATGGTGGTACTTGTGTTCCTCATACTACATAGATCAGCAGCTTTAAAAAAAATGCTGCATATTACATTCATACTACATTACTACATTCATTGCATTCATGCTACGAAATCGCTTGCCCTTTACTTGACCTGATTGTTTGTTTAATGAAGACACAAAAGACTAGATCTTTGCAGTTCCAGCCCTGAAACTATGTAATCAACTGCCCCTACATGCCCCTGGATAATGATATGTTAGAGATTTCTAGGGCTTATATGTTGAATGCTTTATAGAAAAAATGAGTTGTGTTGTAGGCATGGGTCTCAAGATATACAAAGGTTTTAAAAGATTACAGTTTCAAAACCCCAACTGTTATACTGTGCTTATTTTGTAAAGTCATTTATGTAGATACCAGAGAATGTTTTATCTGGCTATGTGGATCATAGAGTAGTACTCTATGCTCCACCACCTAGTGCCATGCGCTGCCAGTCAACTGGCTGAACGAAGCCTGGTTCACTTTTTCCAAGCTTAGGACAAAGACAAAGTTGGCTGTTTGCAAATATTTTCCTGGTCATGAAAACTAGGAAAACATTAAATGCAAATTAAAAGAGCTCCCTCTATATCTCCTATTAAAGCAACACTGTTTAAAAACTGCAGTTGTCTAACTATGAGTAAAGCAGCCAACTGCAATATCTACCCATGTCACAATATGCAGGATGTTGGGTTTTAGTTTGAGTTTCTATTCATTCTTGTCTTTCTGTATTCTTGGTGGTTTGTTGGGTTCTTTTCAGTTATTGGCTTTCCATCGTTTCGTTTGAGCTTGTTTAGTCATTTGTTTTAAGTTTTAAAAGTTGTGCTCTCTTTAGTTGGTTGACCTGTTCCCTGTGTATTCATTTAGTGTCCTTCTCTCAGCCAATCTCCTTAGTTCACTCCCTGCCATCCCTCTTAGCTGCAGCAAGTTACTAAACAAATACTTCTTTCCTCTCCAGTAATCAGCTTAGTTTACTTGGTTCTTGGTTCTTATGCTCTGAGACTTATGACGGCCATCAATCCTTTTATTTACCTCCCATTCTCTAAGCTTATGTTTTATTTTCAATTAAAATAACTCATGGCAATTTGAGAATATAACCAGACAAGTTAACCAGCTAGTATCAGCTTGCTAGACTTCCAGTAAGAGATTAAAGAAAATCAGACTGAGTCGTCATTGTGGATCAGTACAGGAGAGAGAGGGAAGACATGCTTTATCAAACAAAAAATATAAACTAGAGGACGTGTGAGGGGAAGTTAACGATACCTGCTAGCTTGCTATAATAGTGCTCATATACACAATAAGCCAAGCGTAAAACTATTTAACAGCTGAAAATATTAGTTAGTGAAATATGTTTGACCTATGGTTATATTTAGATTTAGTTAAAAGACACGGCTAAAGAAAATGTGGTTGACAGTGCACATTCAATGAGCATGATGCTTCTTGCTGCATACTATATAAGGGTAAAATTGCAGTAATGCTCTGGAGACTAAACTTTCAATGTTGCTAGAATGTTTGTTTGGAATTAAAGAAAGAATTTATAAATGGAGAAAAGTGGGTCTACTAAATAACTCAATCAGTTAACATGACTTTACCTCTGCACAAACATTACAAGACATGCTTTATAGAGTTGAACATAAAGGAATACATTTGAGGACTTTAGCAACTCTTAACAGCACTGAAATCTGGATGTTTCCGAGCTTATCTTTGAACACCCTTATCCCAATATAGCCTCAGACGTGTGACTCTTTTTTCTGGAAAGAATCATCAACACCTGCATCCTCGACATTAAACTTTGCTGTGTCTTCTCTAAGAAAGCTTTCTGAGGACCTAAAGAGAGACCTAAGAGAGAACCATATCAAAATGTGCCATATTAGAAGGGTTATGCAAGCCTAATGTTTTGTCAGCCTCTATGTGAACAACCTAGCTCTCGACACTGGGTCAAACAAAAATGCTTCACAGACACAACTGTCGCTGTGCTTTCCCAGTAGGTTTTAAGATTTACTCCCCCACTGTCTATAAGAACAAGCTGGTTTTAACAATCTCAATTGAAAATTACTGAAGGGGAAGAAAATCAAAGTGTGTCAGAAACAGAGAGGTGCCAACACTGAAGAGAACCATAAAGAGGCAGAGACAGGCTAACATGTTGGCACCCATCAGGGAGAAATGATGACCTTGGATTTCAGAAGAAGAATTTCAGAACTTCAGAGGGAGGTCCAGGATGATCTGAAGGAGCAGAACATGGCCTACTTTACACACCCCTTTCACTCTGGTACAGCACTCAATTGGTTTAAATCCTACTTGAAGGACAGGGACTTTTTTGCGTCAGTAGGTAACTTTACATCAGAGACCACAAAAATAACATGTGGCGTTCCGCAAGGGTCCATCTTAGGGCCCCTCCTATTCAGTATCAACATGCTCCCCCTAATTCAGATTTTAATAAACAACGTAAGTTATCATAACTATGCAGACGACGCACAGCTTTACATTACGATGTCACCAGGTGACTATAAACCCATTCAAGCGCTGGGTAAAAACTTAGAAGAAATCAATTGTTGGATGTGCCAAAATGTTCTTCAGCTGAATCAAAAAAAAAAAATGAAGTAATAATCTTTGGACAAAAGGAAGATCATTTAAATGTTAGCATACAGCTTCAGTTAATACAGCTAGAAACCACCAATCAGGCTCGAAATCTGGGTGTAGTGATAGACTCAGACCCGAACATTCAGAGGCACATAAAGACAGTAACAAGGTCAGTCTTCTATCACCTAAAGAACGTCTCCAGGATTAAAGGACTAATGTCTCAGCAGGACCTTGAAAAACTAATTCATGCGTTCATCTTTAGTAGAATTGATTACTGCAACGGTGTCTCCACAGTTCTGCCAAAAAGTCGATCAGACAGCTGCAGTTGATCCAGAACGCTGCTGCCCGCGTCCTCACTAGAATTAAGAGAGTGGAGCACATCACCCCGGTTCTAAAGTCCTTACACTGGCTCCCTGTAGCTCAGAGAATATACTTTAAAATACTTCTGTTAGTCTATAAATCACTGAATGGCTTAGCACCAAACTACAATTCAGACTTGTCAGTGTATCAACCACCCAGACCTCTCAGGTCTTCTGGCTCGAATCTACTCTGCATACCCAGAACCAGAACCAAACATGGAGAAGCAGCTTTTAGTTCTTGTGCTCCACTAATCTGGAATAAACTCCCAGAAAACTGTAAAAGCGCCAAAACCCTAAGTTGCTTTAAATCAAGATTCAAAACTTACTTGTTTAGAGTGGCCTTTGACTGTGTTATCTAAACATTATTAGTTAGGTTTTCAGTCCAATTTTCCTTTCGTTTTCTTATCTATCATTCTATTCTCTTTATTTTTTTATTACCTCTGTTGTTTGATTTTCTGTATCATTGTAATGTTTTTCCTTATGCATAGCGCCTTGAGTGCCTTGTTGCTGAAAAGCGCTGACTTGACTTGACTACAAATCTGGCAAGAAGGAATTTTCCAATGCTGCCAGAAACAAGCAGGGCTTAAAAAAATCTAAAATGTCCTACAAAATAAGAATTTGAAGATGGCTTCACATCCAGAGAAACAGGAAGCACACGACAGGGAATACAGCATTTAACAAGCTTCAGGGGCAGCAGAGGTCTATCAACATCTGCAAACTCAATGCGGGCTTAAGAGCTTAACTGCGTTTGCCTGATTCAAGAGAAGTCCAAATGGAAACATTTCAAGACATGTCAAGCGAAACCCTGATGACCAACCACTTATCATGCAGTCAGAAGAAGTCAAGCTGGTCCTGAAAAACGATTAATGCACATGTAGAGAAAAACAAGACATATGCCAAGATGTGTTTTGTAGATTACAGCTCAGTTTTTTTCCGTTATCATTTCAAGCAAGCTAGTCACAAAAATGAATGACTTTGGCCTCAGCAGTCATTTGTGTCAGTAGATACTGGACTTTCTCAGTGAAAGCATACAAACTGTGAGACTTGGACCCCACTCCTCAACAACCCTGAAGATCAGCAAGGGGGCACCACAGGGTTGTGTGCTCAGTCCCCTCCTCTATGCCCTTTACACTCATGACTGTCTGCCTCTCCACCCGCCAAATATGATAATCAAGTTTGCGGACGATACAAACATGGTGGGATTCATGTCAAATGGGGGTAAAGTTGCCTACAAAGATGAACCACATGGACTCTCAGAGTGGTGCACCCATAACAACCTCGCTCTGAACATTAAAGAACAAAGGAAATCATTATTGATTTCAGACATCACAGAGAGGAGCTCCAACTATTACAAATAGTGATGAAGTGCCTAGTTTTAGGTTTCAGGGGATTAACATCAGTAAGCACCTTAAATGGTATGAACCCAGATACTGTTATTAAAACCTCCATCAAAATCTATACTGGGGACGGCCCATCTATCCACTATATGTTCAGCAGCTGACAGAGCGGCTCTTCAGATGGTGGTTAAAACTTATCAGGATATCCTTGGTCTTCCGTTACCCCCTGCTAAAGCACATTTACCAGTCTTGATGTCGCAATAGGGCCTGCGACATTGTGAAACACTTTACACACCCCTTTCACTAATTGTTCACCTTGCTACCCTCCGGCAGATGCTGCACGTCTATAAGGACACACACTTCTAGACTCAGTTTTTACCCAACAGCCCCGCCCACCCCCCCATAGCTACCCTCTCTAGATAAACTGAATGCAACAGTCGTTTTAGAATTGTCTTAACTGACAAGTCCTTTCATATTGTGGTGATAGCCTTTTACCTGTTTTTACCTGTTTTTAAATGTTTATTATACATCTTTGCATGTTCTTAACTGTTGCTATTTTGAGGTGTCTATGGGTGTGTATATGAGTGTGTGTGGTGAGAATAAGAAATGAAGGGAGGGGAAGGAATTTTAAATGTGAATGTACAGTGTTCTATTAAAGGAAGGCTTGCTGAAACTCCATTATATGTCATATAATGACAATAAACCTTTAAAACTTAAATTTTTTTTTAATCTGTAAAAAAAGTGTAAAACGACCTAAATAAGTATGAAGACAGTTAACATTTCACTCATTTATTCTGATAATATCCCTTAAAAAAGAAAAGAGAAACAATCAAGCCCTCAAAGACAAACCTAAAGTGACCAAAAGGTTGTAAGCTGAAGTAATCATTTTTACCTACCATCCAATACACTAGTTATTTACAGGACAAGGACAATTAAAAGTGCTTTTTTTGTTTGCACTTTGCAGAGTCAAAATACAAGAAGTGATTCAAGTTAAGCTTGCAGTCAAATAAAAAATGAGGAAATAATTACCCCAAATCTAAGTATCAGTGCAGTCATTGCAATGACCACCCAAGATGAAAGTAGCGATAGCTAAGTCTGTAGCTGTGGGTGCACAGTATGGTGATTTATTTGGCATATTGTCCAGTGTGGTTGAGGAAGATAGTAGCAGCAGTAGCTTGGACAACCTAACAGACCTATTCCTTACCCAGGGTTTTTAAAACTCTCTGTGGCAGCCCCAGTCGGCCTGTAATTTACTACAGTAGAGATCTACTGCCTGTGACAAAAAATGTAATTCAACAAACTTAAATTCTGGCAGCATTTAAGTAGAGATTGTAATTGTTGTCCCAGTTCTGATCAGCATGCTTTTCTGATATGCAGAGGCAACTACATTTCTTTTCTTAAAAAAACGGTGTCACCAGAATACATTGCATTAATAAGTCATGCTTTTGTTGTGGAAAAACTTAGCAACAGTGAATGGAAGCAGCTGAGAGTGTAACTTTTACTATACTTAATCAGTCCCGGTTTTACTCATAATGGTTTAACTGAACTTCAGTACTGGGTAGCTGTCAATACATTAATCGGACATTTAAGACTCAAACTGTAAAAGTCAGTCTACAGTTAGGTTTATATTAACATGTTGTTGCCTACATGTTAATGTATGGCTAATGTCATGGATAGGAGAAATTAAAATATTGTTGTAAATTCAGATAACAGCTGTGGTCAAAACATTTTTTTTTATTTGACTTCACCTCTAGGTTTTATGGGGGAAATCATACAGGAAGAAAGTTTGGTGACATTGACTTAATTTAGTAACATAATCTGCATATCCAACACACAATTTGTACTGAGAAAGGTCCTATCAAAAGTAAAAACTCAGGTAAAACAACACTGTGGCTCAGTAGGAAGAGTAGTTGTCTTGCAATCAAAAAGTTGTGGGTTTTATTCCAGCATCCTCCTGCCACAAGGTGATGTGCCCCTGGGCACAGCACTTAACCTCAATTTATGAGTGTGTGTGTGTTTTTGAGTGCGACTGGATGAATGTGGCTCTAGTGTATAGTGATTGGTCAGAATCACTGGAAAAGCGCTATATAAATTCAGTCAATTTGCAATTTACTTACCAAGAAGATTTCACACTTCCACACCACCTGCTTCAATGTTTCTACAGTCTACCTGGCTGTTGTCTGGAATGGTGTGACCACTATATAATTTTACTATAAAGCGTATTTTATTTTTGTTATATTGCCTGAAAAGCATTGTAATGCCACCGCCTGCCTTGGGAGTCCAACCCGAGACGGGCTGCATCGAGCCCTCTGGATATGGGTTGTGTGCTTTACCTTTGCGCCACTGCACTCCGATGTGTAAAAGCCAGTAAGTCATTTATCACACCACTTGTTCAATGACCACAAGGTTGTAAAATGGAAAGTGACGTTTCTCCCGCTTTGTCCATAATCAGCTCACTGGTTAAACAAATAGCCTAGCTTATGATGGTTCCCAAGCTCCAACTAGTATGTAGTATAACAGCAGTGACAGGGGACGTGGCGGTTGGAAGAGAGAAGAGGACAGAGTGAAAGGAAGAGGGCTAGGAGGGAAAGAGAGGAAGACAGGAGAAAAAAGAGAGCTCACTTAGGACTGAGAGGGAAAATAGATGAGAGAAAAGATGAAACAAAGTGGATAGAATTCAAAAAGGTCTGTCAGGATGTCAGATATAAGCCCAATTTATATTCTACTGACACTTTAGATTTGTTCCTAGAGAGATATCAAGATTTTGAAATGAATGTAAATATTTTTAATTTAGGTTTGAGGTCAGAGTTTAAATTATTTTTTGCAGGCAAGTAGTCATCACATGACTTAAATGTTCAGTGTATGACAGATATCTAATTTAATTTAAAGTCAAGGATTGTTCAGTGTTGATTGTTACATAAAGCATTTACAAAACATTGTTCTACTTCTTTGGGAAACAAATTATTGATTATCATTATTAATTATACATATTTGTTTTTTTTAAATTTTGTTGTGGGTGTGTGCTAATGTTAACATCCCCTGTGTATGTGTTTATGTCCAGTTGTTAGCCAATTAGGTCAGCAAAGAACAATGCTATTACTACTACTATTACTTTTAATAACATTATTCTACATGCTGAGGGCTCAACGCTAAAAGGAAAGTTGCAAAGAAGCAGAAAAGAAAAAGGGAGAGAGTCTTTTTTTTCCATATTCCTCCCAGAAATCACTCTCTGAAATGGTCCTGTTAATTGTCCCCCCAAAAAATTAAATGGGATTTTCGCCCCTGCCACTGCACCCCGAGTGCATGTGTTTTTTGTGTTGTGTTGTTTTATTCAACTATATGTTTTATTCAACTATATGTTGCTGGCTGGCCTAAAAAATGAGTTTTGATTTAACATTATATTTTTATTTCAGTGAGTTTGTTGTTGGTGCCTGCAACGGAAGTCAGCATACACAGCAAGACCGGAAATAAGCAAATCATTCTATGTTAACTTACAAGAAGCTCTACCATAATAAAGAACAAATATCCAACATGTTATAACGACATGTTTACCCTTTCGGAGACCCATGTGAGAAGTTCCACACGTCAAACATGTTAATTGGGCAGAAAAACCATTGTGCACCGCATTTGCCGCCCGGAGTTGGTAAAAATACAGCAATTACAGCTGTTCACAAGTCTGAGTAAAGATCAACACAGTTTACTCAGAAACACCATGATATTACTGGACATTTTGTGTTTAAGTGGAAGCAGAGCAATACACTATAAAAATCCCCAGACCAACTTCAGTGTAGTTGTTGATGGCATACAAAAGGATTTAAGCTACATGTTTAGCACTATGTACAATGCTGTTTACTTCTGCCCAGTAAACATTGTATTTCATTTGGCGGTATTATTTTACTCACTACTTCAAGTCAAGACATTACTCCTATGTATATATCATCACATTTAAAAAAAACTCACCTGGAGGACAGTGGTACAGTGGCCGGGAGGTGCAAACCAACATTACAAAATCTAAAACACTTTTACTAACCTAAAGACAAATTAACATTTCAGAAAACAATTTAACAAGATGCGAAACACTTTTACAAGTACCGAAACAAATTAACATTTCAAAAAACAATTTAACAAGATGCAAAACACTTTTACAAGTACTGAAACACATTTACATTTCAAAAAACAATTTAACAAGATGCAAAACACTTTTACAAGTACTGAAACAAATTTACATTTGACAAAACCAACCGGAAAGGGGATGTACCAACGAAGATGCTGACCCGGAAATGATAATGGTTGCACTCATAGTGGGTGTGTCCCAATTCAGAGGCTGCATCCTTCGAAGGCCGTATTTGTAGGCCGATTACGTCACAGCGCGGCGACGAAGGCTGTCCCAATTCATGAATCCTTCCGAGACTCCTTCAAATGCAGCTGACAAATGTGTCCTTCTTTTGCCCGATTTGAAGGATGGGTCGTGAGTATCCTTCGTGGCCCAACAGCAGAGGGCAAAATGGAGGAAAGGGTGCACTCATTTTTCTGAGCTCCTTCTGCTCCTTCTTGTTTTATTCAACTATATGTTTTATTCAACTATATGTTGCTGGCTGGCCTAAAAAATGAGTTTTGATTTAACATTATATTTTTATTTCAGTGAGTTTGTTGTTGGTGCCTGCAACGGAAGTCAGCATACACAGCAAGACAGGAAATAAGCAAATCATTCTATGTTAACTTACAAGAAGCTCTACCATAATAAAGAACAAATATCCAACATGTTATAACGACATGTTTACCCTTTCGGAGACCCATGTGAGAAGTTCCACACCTCAAACGTGTTAATTGGGCAGAAAAACCATTGTGCATCGCATTTGCCGCCCGGAGTTGGTAAAAATACAGCAATTACAGCTGTTCACAAGTCTGAGTAAAGATCAACGCAGTTTACTCAGAAACACCATGATATTACTGGACATTTTGTGTTTAAGTGGAAGCAGAGCAATACACTATAAAAATCCCCAGACCAACTTCAGTGTAGTTGTTGATGGCATACAAAAGGATTTAAGCTACATGTTTAGCACTATGTACAATGCTGTTTACTTCTGCCCAGTAAACATTGTATTTCATTTGGCGGTATTATTTTACTCACCACTTCAAGTCAAGACATTACTCCTATGTATATATCATCACATTTAAAAAAAACTCACCTGGAGGACAGTGGTACAGTGGCCGGGAGGTGCAAACCAACATTACAAAATCTAAAACACGTTTACTAACCTAAAGACAAATTAACATTTCAGAAAACAATTTAACAAGATGCGAAACACTTTTACAAGTACCGAAACAAATTTACATTTGACAAAACTAACCGGAAAGGGAATGTACCAACGACGATGCTGACCCAGAAATGATAATAGTTGCACTCATAGTGGGTGTGTCCCAATTCAGAGGCTGCATCCTTCCCAAATAAAAATGCACCAGCTGCCAAAAAGAAACTGGACACTGGTCCTGAGATGCAAGATACTCTGAACACTCTGGTGGATGCTATCTCCAAACTCTCAGACAAGGTTTATACTCTTGGTTCACAAATGCAGCGGAATTCAGCTATGTTAGCTTCCATCGCTAAATCTGTAGAATTCAATGCGGCTGAAATCAAAGATTGTAAAGTGCAGCTGCAGGTTACCCTCCACGAAGTATCCGCTCTTAAGGAGGCGAAGAAACAGATGATGGAATGTCTTCTGGAACTTGAACGATACAAACGTAGATGGACCCTTAGGCTCAAAGGAGTAAAAGAAAAAGAAGGTGAAAACACACGTGACCTTGTTGCTGATCTGCTCCCGAAGATTATTCCGGAATGGTCACTAAACATCAACGGTATCATCGACACGGTTCACTCTACAACTCTGGATGACAAGTTTTGGATTAATCAGTGGGGTGATAAAATTTTATTTAACCATGGTTCTTCTTCATCGGCAGGGGTGGGTATTCTTTTCCTCAACTCACTTGGTAGAGTAACTTCATTCAGTTCAAGTGGAGACGGTCACTGGCCCTCATGTGTCTTAGACCTAGAGGGTCAATTATACATTTTAATATACATTTATGGTTAAATCATTAATGCCTCCTTAAATAAGGCTTTGATGTCAACAATTTTGGAAATACTTTTAGATTTAAACTTGTCCTTCCCAAATGCATATATAGTTATTGGAGGGGATTTTAATATGGTTTTTGATGAATATTTGGATCGATTTCCATCAAAATATCAGGACAGTTTTTTCAATCCCATTGTTACTGATTTTTGCTCTGTACATAATTTGTTAGATCCATGGCGCTTCAAATACCCTAACACAGTAGAATACTCGTGGTTCAAGCCAAACAACAATATAAAATCCAGAATAGACTTCTGGTTGATCTCGTCCTTCATGATAAATAATGTTCAGGACTGATCTATGTCTACAGCTCCCCTTACTGATCATTCAGCCATAAGAATAGTGTTTAAACCCCCTGGTGGCATCCCAAGGAACAAAGGCTACTGGAAATTCAATTCTAGTTTAATTCTGTTGTCAAATCAGAACTTTAATCTCTAACGTGAGGAATGATGAGTCCATACCATTTCTAAATGGGAGTTTTTAAAATACAAAATCCGTCAACACTGCATTAAATTTGGAAAAGCTCAGAATTAGGCTTCCAAAATCATTGAACAGAATACAATAAAAGAAATGAATCTCCTCCACAATAAAAACGATCCTTCTGAGAATAATAAGCAGAAATTACTAGCTTTGTCAACTAAACTAAATGATATTTATCTAAAGAAAGCTGAAGGGGCGTTTATAAGATCCAGGGCTAAATGGATAGAGGAGGGAGAAAGAAGTTCTGCTTACTTTTGTAGCTTAGAAAAAAGGAGGCAAAAAAGAAACTCCATTAAGACTTTAGTTATAAATGGGCAGATTACAACTAATCCTTCTGAAATTGCATTTGAAATTGTTTCCTTTTATTCCAAACTATATTCCTCAACCTTCTCTTCTAATGACTGAAAACTTCTTTGATTTAATACACAATCTAATCCCCCGTATTGATGATGATTTCTCTCAGCTATGAGATTCAGATATTAATCTTTGCGAACTGGACAAGGCAATAGAAAGTTTATCGTTAAATAAATCCCCTGGCTGTAATGGCCTAACAACAGATTTTTTCAAACATTTTTGGGATGATCTAAGAGAACCTTTTTATCTAATGATGACTGAAGCAATAAGCAATTTTTCTCTTCCAGTCACAATGAAGCAAACCATTATAATACTTATCCCCAAACCTGGTAAGGACCAAACTCTCTTAGATAATTTAAGACCAATTACATTATTAAACACTGATTATAAAATTTTCACTTTGGTTTTTGCAAATAGACTAAAAACAAACTTGCATCAAAGTGATACACAATCCGGTTTTATGAAGGGTAGATCTATCCATAATAACATTCGCCTTATACGGGACATTCTTGACTACAATCATCTTATAGAGGATGATGCTTTTATTCTTTTCTTGGATTTTTATAAGGCTTTCGACTCCATTGAGCATCCTTTTATTTTTCACAGTTTGAAATTTTTCGGTTTCGGGTCTCGCTTCCTGAATATCATCGAAAGTTTTTATAAAAATACAACTTCATCAGTCTCACTGCCAGGAGGAACCTCCCCTCGGTTTCTTATTGAACGTGGAATTAAACAAGGTTGCCCTATTTCTCCTTTCCTCTTTATAATAGCTGCTGAAATGTTATCTATTTTTGTTAAAAACTCTAATATTGCCCCTCTTAATATTTTTGGAAAACAATTTATCATAAGCCAATTAGCCGATGATACCACTATTTTCATGAAGAATATAAATGAGACCCCCAAAATATTTCAAATAATTAACCGTTTTTCAAAAGCTTCTGGTCTTATGGTGAATTTAAACAAATGTGATCTGATGTCTATTCATCCCACTCATCTGACTGAATTTTACAACATCCCAATAAAAACTTCAATCAAATATTTGGGTATATTTATTTCTAAAAATCTGGATGAAAATGAAAAGCAAAATATATGGAAAGTGATTGAGAAATGCCAATCTAGACTCAATTTATGGTTATTAAGGGACACTAGTTTATTTGGTAGAATATATTTGACCAAAATGGAATCCTTATCTAGATGTATTTATCCAGCTTACTCCCTCTCAATCCCTAATAAAGGCATTGAAAAAATAAACCAGATTAATTATGACTATATTTGGAAGAAAAAGATACACTACATTAAGGAAACAGATATGACCAAATTTTATGAGGATGGAGGACTTCAGTCTATCGATTTTGATTTCATGAATGGTACTCTTAAAATAAATTGGTTAAAATCGTGTCTTAATTCTAATAGTCTATGGTTTCATATTCCCAGGTCTGTATTTGATAAAATGGGTGGTATCGAATTTATCCTGAAGTGTGATTTTATGATTCAACGTCTCCCTGTCAAACTTTCACAGTTTCACCAGCAAGTGTTGTTGTATTGGAAAATTTTGTACAATCATAATTTTACAAAACACAATTCACCCATATGGAATAACCATATATCACTGTAAAATACAGGTCGTTGTTTAATAAGGACTGGAAGGAAAAAGGTGTTTTGTCGATACTACATTTAGTCGACAGATATGGCCATCTTTTGTCTTATAATTATAATCTTTTGTCTTACAATTTTTGTTGTAAATACAATTTACAAACGACCCAAAAGAATTTTAAACGTATTATTAATGCCCTTCCTAAAGCTATGTTATGTTTGGTTGCAGGTACTTTGGCTCAGTCTAATACTGTTCCTTGTTTACCACAATGTCTGATTGGAAATTGTTCCTTTAAGGACTCTAGCTTATCTAATAAAATCATCAGACACACACTGGATAATATTTTGTATCCAACTATTCCATTTAGAAATTCCATACGTCAATTCTACCAACTACAAGCGATTCATAAATTGCGCACCAAATACCTCAAATATCCAATTGCTCCAAAAGCCAAAGAGATTCACTTTAAAACATTAAATGTTATTTATCCATCCAGTGACTTTATTAAAAACGATTTGGTATTGAAACCAGAAATTGTGCTTTCTATGATGCTGTTGAAACAACTGAGCATCTATTTTTTCAGTGTATTTATGTTGAGGCTTTGTGGGCTGATGTTTTTGACTGGTTATTCCCTAAAATTCCCTCTCTCAAGATCTTCTCTGACAGAGACATAATGTATGACCTTATTTTGGACAATCCAAACATCTTATCAACACTATTGTCATCCTTGGGAAAGGTTTCATTCATAAGGCCAAATACCTTAAAATCCAGTCAAAGTTTTATGCTTTTCATAATAACTTTCTGTTATATCTCAAATCTCTTAGTAGAATGCATAATAAAAAGGCCCTGAAATTACTCTCTTTAACTGAAGAATATGATTTAAAAGCTAAACCCTAGCCCTTTTATTTCAGATTTATTGTTATTGTCCTATCTTAGACTATATATTATTTTTAATGCATCCTGTTTGTACTTGGACTCTGTTATTTTTGTATTTTGCCTTTTTGTTTGTAAATGTGTAAAAAATTGCAAAAGGGTTTCTGTTAATAAAAAAAAAATAAAAAATAAAAAATAAAATAAAAAGCCTTCGCGGCCCATCATTTCCCATGATTCATTACGGGTTGAAGCGATGGGGGACCATAGCAGCAAAACCTGTGAGTAAATTGTGAAAAATTACACTTTCTGTGACACAAATTAACTTCTACAATGTTTTTAGTGCGGGAATATAACTATGTAGACGTGAAATATCTGCTTGATTTATCTAGACATCGCTTAATTTCAAACGTGCTCCGACGTGTTCGGAGTTTTCCGTTCCCGCCGTAGTAACTGGCTTGCCTCGCCAGCCTTCCCGGCGGTGAGGCAAGCTAAACTTGGAGATATCTGACCGGACTCCCGGCACTAAGCTCCCGCTGGCAGTCATCACAGTGAACGTTTAACAC
Source organism: Crenichthys baileyi (assembly GCA_036173005.1). NCBI lineage: Eukaryota > Metazoa > Chordata > Actinopteri > Cyprinodontiformes > Goodeidae > Crenichthys > Crenichthys baileyi. The sequence continues at coordinate 138,505 of JAHHUM010002092.1, forward strand.
AAGTGATTTCTAACAGTTTATGTTAATATTATTTTAATTGTTACTGAAAATCGATTTGACATTTCAGGTGATATTAAGGTTAACCAGAATAAATGGACAGTTTTATGTAATCTAACTGTATCGCTGGAGAGTGTGATTGAGAATAAATAAGCTTTTCAATATTCATTTTTGATGAAGAAATGTGCCATATGTTTTAAAAGTTTATTTATAATTCAGCTAGCATTATAATTTCTGATTCCAGTGTGGAAATATAAAGGCCTTATTACGAGGAATACACTTCAAAATGTAAGTGAATTTCAGTAAAGAAGTTAAAAGTTTGAAAGAGCTTGTTTTAGGCATTTGCATAGAAATATTTTAATATTTTCTTCAAATTAAGACAAATGTAAAATTAAAAAAGGCTTTATTTTTGCTCTGATATTAAGCAAGATTTTTTTTTTTGGTATTTTCATATTTTTTTTAGGGACAAAGGAGCAGACGGGCCAGTTTATTAAGCTCAGGGGTGAGATGACCACCACCTTTTTACTGGAGCTAAAAACTCAGCCACCGTGGCTTGGAGGTACAATAACAACATTCTTTGCAGTCAGGTTTCTGTCCAGTTTCAATAACTCCTATCTTTCTAACTTTCATAAATATCCATCCAGTGATTAACATACTTCTTTTGGTTTTCCCTCTTTCCTTTTGTTTGTATAGGACAATTCTTGAGAAGATGGGCCAACAGGGGAAGGTCACCCCCTTGCAGGCCAAAACAAAGTGGGACAATTTGAAAAAAAAAAAAAAATAATTTAGAGTATGTTCAGAACTTCTCATGTCACACACAAATAAAAAAATATTTCTAAAAGTCTTATTGGTTTCTCTGTTTAGTCAACTCTTTTTTTATTCCCTCTAACTTTAGGATTGCAAGTATCCAGGGTCAGGAGAGGGAGTCAGTGAAAAGCCCACTGCTGCTACTTGGCCCTGGTTTGTCCTTATGGATGAGGTGTTGGGACAGAGGCCTTCCACAACACCTCCTGTCCTAATTGCCTCCATCCCTGAGGACACTCCAGGGCCAAGCGGAGCGGTGGGCAACCAGATGGAGATGGAGAAGGAAGACAGTGAGCCAGCAGGAAGGGGTCAGAAAAGAAAAAGGGACAGAGATGAGGAGATGATGGAGTTGATCAGGGAGGACATGAGGCTACAGAGAAAAGCAGAGGAGAGGGCACAGAGAATGGACAGACTTTTTTCCATCTTAGAAAGAATGGCACCAAAATAAGGTGCTATAAAAAAAAATATTAAGTTTTGTTCAGATTGTTTCTTAAAGTTTTAAGGTGTTCTAATAAATTTCAAAATTTTTTTTGTCACTAATGTTATTTACATTTGATCTAAAAATACATAAACTTCATTTAAAGTTATAAACAGAATTTATTATGAAAAATTCAAACCCCACTTTAAAACAAACCGGGAAGAAAAAGAACATTCAACAGATAAAAAATTACAAAAAAAGGCATAAAAAAAATATGTACAAGTATTTACAATGGTGACAGCAGGATCAACCTGAGTGACCAGTTCCTGGAACACCTCTTCAACAGCACAAAAAGACTGATTTCTTTCTGAACAGAAAGTCTCTGGCGGTGTGGCTAAATCTTTCACAAGGTCAGAGACATGGATGGGACGCTGCAACTGAGACCTGCGGTTTGTCTTTTCTGGATGGTGAGCGAAGCATCACACAGGTGGTCTGCAGATGTTTGTGATGCCTCTTTCCGCTGTCTACATCATCACCCATCAAGTGGGTTTAAAGGGCTGGGTGAATTGACGGCTGCCACATCACTAAGATGTAATTGGAAAAATGCAGAATTAGAAGATTGTGCTCACAAAATATTACAATTAGTTATACCCCTCAAAAATTAATCACATCTATAATATTATACTTGCCTGCACACAGTGGTCATGTTCTGGTGGTACCTCCTCCAGGGCAGACACCTCAGCTGAAAGCTGGTCCTGCTAGAGAGCACCGCTGACTGCCTCAGTCCTGACCTCATCCTCTTCTACAGCCTCCTCTGGGTCATCCTCTGGGGCCATAACATCCCCAGCACCAAGGCAGATGTTGTGGAGGATGGCGCATGCTGTTATGACCTGAAAACAATTTAAAAGATGGTGCATATGTGTTTATATTATGTATAATGTATATATAAAATGGATCTAGGTCAAAACTTACGTGAGGTACAAAGGTGTGGTGCACCTCCAGCGCTTTCAGGAAGATGGCCCTGAATCTGGTTTTCATCATTCCAAAAACACGCTTGATGGCTGTTAAAGCGCTGAGCTCCCACACCTTTTATTGTCCTCTTGTAGGGAGTGATGAGGGGGAGTGGATATTGGAGGCATGGGTACCCTCCATCAGCAAGGATAAAATGCCCTGAAGGAGGATAAACTGACTGTCTGTACAGTGGGCTGTGGCGGAGCACCCTAGAGTCATGCATTGACCCAGGTCAGCCCACGTACGTGTCAATAAAATGGCTCCGATGGTCAGAAACTGCTTGCATGACTCTGGAAGGGAAGAGTTTCCTGTTCCTGTAACACTGACCATCAGGGCCGCTTGGACACCTGATGCAGATATGGCAGCCGTCAATTGCACCCACAGCTTTAAGAAAAGCTCTGTGGCGTGCCAGCCCTGCAAACTCATGGGACACTGCATCCAAGTCCTCAGGGGTCTTTGGAAGGTAGATGACCTGGTGACAAATGACCACCAACTCCTCTGTAACTCTCTGGACGATGCGATGGACAATAGAGCGAGGCATCCCAAACACTCTGCAGACCACTCTGTAGGATGTGCAGCTTGCCAGCCAGAAAAGAAAAACCAAGGTCACAATAGTAGCACCCTATCCATGTCGCCAATCCTGGTGCAAAAGATTAAGCAGCACTGCCAGAGACTCCCTGCTCAGCCGAAAATCAGGCCTGGTGTCCTCCTGGTTGAAGAAGCGTTTCAGGACTGGGACACTCAGGTTGATCCTGCAGTAAAGGGGTCTAGTCTAGAAAAGGGAAGAATGGAGATGGAAAAACACATTATTTTTAAGGCATGCTTCTGGATATTATATTAAGTGATCAAAGCAAGTAGATACTAATACACCAAAAACACTGCATTATTATATAATTATCTAAGACCAGCCAGAGGGGATCAAATACTTTATAATTCCCATCTATCTTAAAATTGAAAGTTGTTGTTTATATATATATAAAATATGTTGACATATATTAGCCATAAAGTTGCTATCTAGTTGTTTATTGGCTAGAAGCTTTAAGTTAAATCAAACCTCTTTTTTACCTGACCATGATTGTCTCTCATTTAAAATAAAACTACCAGACGTTCGGCTCCATTCTGCTTTAACTGTTTTTTTCTCCTCGCAGCAATGGTTGCTAGGCGACAGCTGTTACGCTGAGGTGAGGGCGGGAACAGCTGGTAAAGGCTGGACCGTCCCAATCCGCAGCTGCTCACTTCCGGCTTCCGTGGTTTTAGCCAGCGCCATAGAAGGACCCTTTCTCCTTCTATGGCACTGGTTTTAGCGGTCGACGAAGGACCCAGCCCACGTAGACCGGGTCCTTCGAGGGATGCAGCCCCTGAGGCTGACTTCTGGGTCAGCCTCGGCGTTGGTACATTCCCTTTCCGGTTGATTTTGTCAAATGTAAATTTGTTTCAGTACTTGTAAAAGTGTTTTGCATCTTGTTCAATTGTTTTCTGAAAAGTTAATTTGTCTTTAGGTTTTGTAAAAATGTTTTAGATTTTGTAATGTTGGTTTGCACCCCCCGGCCACCGTATTCTTGATTGCTTTAAATAATCTATTCATCTAATCACCGTCATTGCAATTGTACATTCCAAGGAAATGTACAGCTGGAATCCTTGTTAGTTTCTTATCCTCCTCTTAGTAATATGCTTAAATTCAGCGGGTCATATCTGAGGTCTTAGTCAAATGTTTTGAGTTTTGCGTGATTTCTCCCGCTGGAGAGGAGGCTCATGGCAAGCTCCGGAGGGGCTGGGTACCCCGACATGGTTAGAGCCGACCCATGAGCTGCACTGGCACCCATTTCGATAAGCCGGAAAGATGGTCCTGTAACATACCATTGAGTTTCTCACCATACTACAGGGGCTCGCTGTTCAGCCATAGCCTCCTTTTGGGCAAGCTGACTTTGCAGGGTAAACCCATTACCAGTGGGACCATGAGGAGCTGCAGCCTTGTAACTATTGCTCCATCGATCTTAGGGGGCAGACTGCCCACCTTCTACCCCGTTCCTTGACGGGGGACACTCACAGGACCCCCAGGGCTAGTGACTCCATTGTATTCCCAGTCCCTCAGAAGCGGTACTTTGCTGTCATTGTTACTCTGACCGTTTACCCGCACTTCACTGGATTTTCTTACTTTGACATTCAGAGCACTGGTCAGAAAGAGCATCCGAGGCCTATAGATTGGATAAAGTCACTACACTTAGGGCCTGATCTTCAAAACCACATGCAAACCTGTTTTCGTCCGCAAAGCTGATATACAAACGAGGTGCTAATCGGTTTGTGTGTGTAAAATCAGCAGAGCAGTGGACGCAAACTTTTAAGCGTCTTTGCCTTCATGAATATGCAAAACATTTGATAATGACCCAAACATGCATATATATGGAAAGAAGGATATTCAAATATAATCCATTGACACCACAAATGTGATTTATCAAACCTGCTGTTTTTGCATCTAGATTTAGCACATTTGAAATACAGTCAACTGGCACACAAAAACAGATTTGGGTTTTCAAAAATAAAAATAATGAAATTAGGATTATCTAAGGTTTGATTTGGAGCCAATCACAAACAAAAGCCATGACATTTCTCCTATGATAAAACTTTCTGCAACAGTTTTTTTTCTGGCGTCTGGAACACACCATGGCTGTCAGTGAGATCATCAGCCGCTGAAGCACAAATATGATCATGGCGAAGTTTGCACATAACTGATCATTAGGCGAGAAGAGCACACTGCCTATTAACTGTAAATGCACATAATGTAAATGGCATGTTGATTAATTATGATTAATTTAATTAATGGAAAGAAATAAAGACATTATAAGGCAGATTAAATCCCTTATTTGCAACTGGAAGATAAAATCACATTTTAGCAAATGAAAAATCAACCATTTTAAGGCAGCCTATCCATGTGGTGAAAAATACAAGTGTATGCTTTAACATTGTCACTAAACAAAGCAAGTTGTCTTATTGACAGTAACATTGTGCCAGTGCAAAGCAAATGGAGCTGGATCACTTTGATTTGATGTTGTCTAAATGTGAATAAATGACACGGGTTGGTTTATACAGTTAAAATTAACCAAAAAACAATTAAAAAAATCAAACACGTTGTATATCATTAATTATATTGGCAAAAAACAAAACTAATTCAGTAAAATCATTGGAAAACTATTTAGTTTATGTTATAAATGTTCGATTCAAATTCTTTGCAGGACAGTTATCTGAAATTACGTTTAAAATTACCAAAGCTATAATATACAGATAGCCAACTTCTACAACTATGTTCAGGCTTAAATATTGTGGCTATTTATGTTAAACACCAAACTCTTCAAACATATACTCTAAAATTAAAATAACACGGAGAGTCTCCTAAAATAATTAAAAGTTCAAGGGAGGCAAACCTCAAAAAAATTAATAGACAGACATGTTTGTCTTTTTTATTGTTAATATTGATTTGCCAATTTCTAAGCTGCAACCTATGGAAGTAAAATAGTCTCATTAGAATCAGACATTTTTTAGACATTGAATTTATAGCACTGAATTTTTATCCTGTGCAATTATGTATGTGATTTTTTTTTTTACTTAAAATTTGCCAGAAAAAATTCACCTGCAAGAATTTACCTGAAATAAATTCACCTGCAGAAATTCACCTGCAGAAATTCGCCTGCAAAAATTCACCTGCAAAAATTCACCTGCAGAAATTCACCTGCAAAAATTCGCCTGCAAATGTGTTGCCGCTTCTTCCGGTCACTTCAAAACAAGAGCATCTGCGGACAGGGTTGGGGCACTAGCTGTCATCAGGTCAGTCAAACATTTAACACTGAGACTTGTGACGCAAGTCTGCTGAGGGGAACTCCCTCTGACAGGATGCGGGGTTTTTCCCAGTCGGCGAGGTTGGGCCCCACTGAAGGAGAAACTGACCCCCTCCGCCTTTTCTGGCACACAGGATCTATGTGCAGGTGGGTGAACTATCTCTGAAGATGTCTCATATGAAGCAGACCCAGCGGAACGACCAAATGAGCCGCTGACATCATTCCCAGTAATCGCATAAGTGACAGAGCTGTCACTACGCTGTAAGGTTTGACATGGAGGAGGAGCAACAGCGCGTCTGCTCTCGGCTGTGAGAGCCGGGCTTTCATTGTGGCTGAGTATAATTCCATCTTGAGATAAACGACCATCTGGGATGGGAAAACGAAACTTTTTTGCCAGTTTATGGAAAAAGCCAGGACTGTCAGATGTGCCAGTGCCTTCGTCTGAACCGCCACTTCCTCCCTGAACCAAAAGCAAAAGCAGGTTGACCAGATAAAAGAGGAGTCTCATCCCTGCCGAGTGCAGCGGCTGCAACGCTGTCTCCACACATTTGGAGAACATCCGTGGGATGAGAGAGTAATCAAACGGCAGGCGGTTGTACTGATATGAGGTCCCCTGAAAAGCAAAACGCAGATATTTGCGGTGTTTTGGAATGATGGAGATGTGGAAATAAGCATCCTAAAGATCTATCGAGGTGAAACAGTCGTTCTGGTGAAGGTGAACACCTGTCTGACTGTCAGCATGTGGAAACATCTGTCCATGATCGATTTTTTGAACAAGGACAGATCGAGAATTGGTCTCATTCCTTCTGTTTTATTGGGAACCAGAAAATATTGGGAATAAAACCCCATGTTTTCCTCTCCGGCAGAAACCCTGGAAATTACATTTTTCATCAGGAGTATCTGCAGTTCTAACATGAGAACGGAGCTCTGCTCAGGGGAGGACATGACTGTCCCAAAATCCCTCTCAACAGTGGGGGGTTTGACAGGAACTGCACCATGTAACCTCTGCTGATCAGTCTGTTTATCCACCTGTCCAGGGATCATTGGTGCTGCCACTTTGAGTAGTGCTCTGAGAACGGTGCACATTTACCCGTGGTGCCGTGGTGCTCATGGATACGAGCCAAGCTAGAGCCCCTACCGCCGTTACCCGACTCGGATTCTGAGTGGAGGTAACCAATGGGGGGCCCTGATCAAAAGGGCTGCAAACCAGCCTCACCAGGGGAATTTCCACCCAGGCTCACAGCTTGGTGTTGAGGGGGGGGGTAATCACTGATGCGCCGAGGGAGCTGCAGTTGCGCATCCTCTGTGATCTCACCTGCTGACACCTGAGGAGGACAGGAGGGAGAAGGCAGCAATCGCGATGCTGCTGCGGCTGAGGTTGAGTGGAAGGTGCGGCTGGCGGAAGGAGTCAGGGAGCCGCAACAGAGGCCATGGAATGCCTCTGCTGATGCCGCTGATCACGATGATCCTGCCAGCGGCCGGTGGTATGGGAGGATAGTACACCGGGGTGACCCAGAGATCCATGTCGGAATCCATCACTGAGTAATCTGCGTGCACGTTTCCTGCAGCTTTAAATGGTCTCTCACTCTGGGTCATAGACTACACAATCAAGGGGAAGACTGCTGACTGGTCAGATGTCCAGAAGACCGTCATCGACATCCTTGACAAGGAGGGTTAGCCACAAAAGGTCATTGCTGAAGAAGCTGGTAGTTCAGAGTTCTGTATCCACGCATATTAACAGACAATTAAGTGAAAGGAAGAAGTGTGGTAGAAAAAGATGCACCAGCAACAAGGAGAACCGCAGCCTTAAGAGGGTTGTCAAGCAAAATCGATTCAAGCACTTGGGGGAGCCTCACAAGGAGTGGACTGAGGCTGGAGTTGGTGCATCAAGAGCCACCACACACAGACGAAAACTAGACATGGGCTACAAATGTCGCACTCCTCGTGTCAAGCCATTTCTGAACAACAGACAACGTCAGAAGCTCTTACCAGTGGAGAAAAGGAACTGGACTGTTGCTCAATGGTCCAAAGTTTTGTTTTCAGATGAAAGTATATTCCACATTTCAAGGTCCCAGAATCTGGAGGAACAGAAGAGAGGCACAGAATCCACATTGCTTGAAGTCCAGTGTGACGTTTGCACATTCAGCGATGTTTTGGGGTGCCATGTCATCTGCTGGAGTTGGTCCACTTTTCTGAAGTCAACCGTCAACACAGCCATCTACCAGGAAATTCTAGAGCACTTCGTACTTCCCTCTGTTGACAAGCTTCATGGAGATGCTGATTTTATTTTCCAGCAGGACTTGGAACCTGCCCACACTGCCAAAGGTACTAAAAGCTGGTTCAATGACCATGGTGTTCCTGTTCCTGATTGGCCAGCAAACTCCCCTGACCTAAACCCCATAGATGACCTGAAGGCCGCTTTCAAAGCAATCTGGTCTTCCATTACACCTATTCTGTGCCACAGGCCGATCACCTCTATGTCACGGCGCATTGATGCAGTAATATATCATTCTATGTGTTATGAGTCTATATGAGTTTCGCTTTCTGAGATGACTGGCAAAAAAAATTGCACTGTTATGCAATATTAATCTTGTTTTAGATCTACCTGTACATGATCAAATCTTATCAAATTCATTTTCTCTGCGTTGTCTTTTATTTATACATAAGGTGTCCTGTTTGGAATCTTTGATACAATACAGGGCCTTGCAAAAGTAATCACACTCCCTTGAAAATTGGTGTACTTTTTGGGGTTTCATGTGAAAGATGAACACAAAGCATCACATCATTGTGTAGTGGACGTTTTTTTAGTCTTTCAACTAAAAAATGTCTCTAACAAACAGAGGTGATGACCAGACACCACGAGACACTTAGAAATCTACGAAAATAAAAGAGTATACAGGAGCCGTGTTAAATATTTACAAAAAATCTATGAAAGGCTGAGAACGTTTGCTTTCATTTTCAGTTCCATTTGAAAGGAAATAGTCTTTCAAGGAAATCTGCAGCATGTTTTAGTTGCATGTTTATTAGATTTTGGCTACATAAATGAGCTTGGACGTGCTTTTCTCCTTAGAAATAAACTTTTTTATATATAACAGCCGGACCATAGAAAATTGTTGAAAAGTGTAATCATTTCAGTAACTTAGCTAATTAAGTGAAACACATTATATACACTGACTGCACACTAACTGATGTGAGAGGGGTTTGAAGACCAGAGTCTGCAAGTATGAGGCTTCTTCAGCTGAAAAAACTCGGAAAACCTTTTAGCACGTGTTTAATAAATGAAAAAATTAAGTCACAACTTAGAACTATGTTTCAAGAAAATCTAGCATCTCAACAGAACATCTTGGCTAAAAACTGATGTGAGATGGACATAAAGTTAGACATAGTTGTGTAAAATTACCTGTGGTCTGCTTTGTATGGAAGTAAAATAGTCTCATTAGAATCAGACATTTTTTAGACATTGAATTTATGACACTGAATTCTTATCCTGTGCAATTATGTATGTGAATTATTTTTTGTGCTTAAAATTTGCCAGCAAAAATTCACCTGCAAGAATTCACCTGCAAATATTCACCTGCAAAAATTCACCTGCAGAAATTCACCTGCAAAAATTCACCTGCAAGTGAATTTTTGCAGGTGAATTTCTGCAGGTGAATTTGTCGCTTAAATACCTTTGAAGCGACACTTAGCTAACAGGAAAAAGTTGGAGCACAATCTTCATCAAGGCTTCAAACCTCTGCTTTTTTTTGGTCATTATGTTAGATTATTGTTAAATCCTTATTCTTACGGGATGCATGACAAACTCCAATGTTTTTATCCTAAAAAGTAGAGAAGTCAACCAAATTGGTTTTAGAAGTCACATTTGTCAGACCACAGGAAGTCCCTGTTTATCTTCTATATGTTTTTTTTAACATTCTTGACTAATCTTCATTTCCTCTGGGCTGGATCTCATATTTCTGACTCCAAAATCTTTATTCACATCAGTAGGTTTTTAAACTGCAAAGCAGCAGCACATTCTAGATAATCATATTTTGACGGTCATCATTGTGCAATTTTTGGTTGACATCATTCATGCATGTTGGAAACCTAGAATAGTTACTTGTACTTTTTTACTAAATATAACTAAATAAATCCTGTACAGTGTCCCTTTATCTTTTCTGTTTTAATAAGATTATATAACATATAACAACATTTCTTCCGGAACTGTTAAAATGCCTAATTTTAAAAATATCTGGCATAGAAACTAAGTAGCAAAATTTACTCATTTTTTTCAGAGACCAGCGCTCCACTGAGAAGACGAGGCTTTGTTTTCTCCGCTGGCTGATGGTTCCCTTGAGCCACAGTCAGATGCAGCAGGGTCCCCCTGGTGCTAAAGGTGAGTGGGGTTTCCCTGCAATACTTGGGCCATTTGGGGTGGCTGAAGCCCCAGGTAACAGCTCACAAAGCAAACCAATTTCATCTAGTTTTTCTGAAGACCTAAAGATAAACTAAATCCATATGAGTGGAGCGATGAGAAATACAGTAACCAAATTCTTGATTTTGTGTAAAACATCCTGACCAATAAAGTTTTCTAAATCTCTTTCAGGCTGAGGGCCCTGGGGATTACCTGGTGAACCTGGACCACCTGGACCTGTCACCACGTGTGAACAAGGTGATGGCTGTTACTGAAACTGGCATGAATAAATTAAGTGATAACACTATTTCATTCACCTATTAAAATATCCAAAATCATTTTCCCCTATTATGCAATTTGGGTTATTAGTGAAATCTAGTAAAGCACGCATTACTGTAGAGCAAAGAAAAACACAGGAATAAGTTTCTGAGTTGCAGTCAAATGAACTTTGGTGACCAAACTTGTCCTGTTTTATCCAGATCTTTTTGGTTCTCTCTGAGAGGATGTTGAAAGACTGATGAAGATCAGTGCAAAGTTTGACTTTGGTGGGTTTCCTATTCGAGGCCTCTCAACCACAATTACAGACCAGCAAAAGCTTTATTACTGAGGATCTAATGTTTTCCTCCATGTCTATTTTTGAGTTTTATGTATTTTCTGTCCAAGCATGACATACCACTACCCTTCTACAGGTACATCTCAAAAAATTTGAATATTGCGAAAAAGTTCAATATTTTTGCCAGCTATTTCAGAAAGTGAAACGGTTATTTTATAGAGATTTATTCTAAATAGAGTAAAATATTTTATGTGTTTCATCCTTGTAATGTTGATGATAATGGCTTACAGGTAAAGAAAACCCAAAACTAATCTGTCCCCTGAGAGCTAGTGCCAACCGACAGAGCTCACATGACCCGGTGTCCGAGGGATAGGATAATAGTTTAGGAAAAGGGTTATTTTCAAGAAAACAGATACAATACAAAAAGAAAAATGAAACACGTGTAATGTACTACAGAATAGAAAAGAGAATAATAATAATGATAACTTGGAAAGGAGTGAAGGAGTGGGATGAAGAAAAACTTATTTACTGCCCCTCCCATTCCCATGCCATAATAAATTATATGATTTCTGCCATTTACAGCTTAGTAACTAAATCTTTACTGTCATTTCAACATAGCATATTGCATGAATAACAACATACATGAAGAAAAGAATCAACATATGCAATATGAAGTTATTTTAACCACAATTTAAAAATATAGATTAAAGACCCAGTCAAAACCCCCTGCCAGTTACATTAAATTTATGAATATTTTGGAATGCTTGATCCTGATCAGTTCCAGAGTTTAACACCACACAGAGTTATCCTTGTGGTTCTCACCACTTGGAACTTAAAGTTACCACAGCCTCTCAGATTATAACTCCCTTATCTCTTTGTACACCCCATCCCCACATCTCCAGCCTCAGCTCCCAGTATGTGAGACTTCCTCCTTTTTATCAGTCAGCTTTGTTTTTTATTGAGTTATGTGCCTTTTTGTGGTCTTTTTCAGCTTGAAGGAATATATATATATATTTTTTAACAGTGTCCTGTCCAGCAGAGTAGCACTCAGAATTGCTGTCTGAGTGTCAAGAAGAAGCCCAACAGATTTACTTTCACAAGTGGGTCATAATGGCTAATGCTATGATGATCTGCTTGATATTTATAAAATAAACTTATTATTAGAAACTGCTTTGGAATTATTAAAATTTTTTTGGACACAGAGACGGAAACAAAAAGGGGAAAAAAAATAATCAAGAAAGACAGCGATGGTGGGGAAAAAAGGAAAAAGGGAGATAAGGAGAAAAGAATGGAGGGAATAAAAATGAAGGGAATATAAGATAGAACCCTAAAAGATTGCTTCTACACATGCAGAAACATCTATAATACCAGTAAGTGCTACTAATGAATGCAAGATGTATTTTGTGGTAACTGAAGCTCAATATAGAACATCTGTGTATCTGTTAACACCTGAATCCAAACACCTGTGGGTTTAGGTGTGAGTGCACTTGTGTATACAGGGTTTCTCCATAAAAATATGCAATACCGAGTGTTATGAGCCACAGACCTGCGCCCCTGGATCCGAGACAGACACAGAGGAGATCCGAGCCGCAGACATCCAAAGGCCCCCCTGAGCATGGGAACCCCAGGAGAACCAACGCCGGGACTACCACAACCCCACACGGAGAAGAGCAGAGGAGAGCCCCATGGGAACCACCCAACAGCCAAAGTGCAGAAGCCCCAGGGAGCTGCAGTGACAAGCCCACAGGCCCTGTCGGCAGGCGTCTACGCCGGAGCAGATCCAGCCATGGACCCAGAGACCCAAGACCCCGGGACACATCACTTCCCAAGCAAAGGCCCAACAGGGCCAAGGGGCCCAGGCCCCGGCGAGCAGCCACCAGGAGTGAGCCGGCACACACCAAAGCACCCAGCCCCAGACACCAAGAATCACAAATACACCAGTGGGCAGAGACACCAGCCACAGGCAGGGAGTGTGGCGGGGAGGAAATAGGCCCCACATTTGATGGGGGGCCTAAACTGATTCAGGAGAGGGAGCAGCTCAAGATCATGCACTCACTCACACTCCCCGCAGATACTGTATACTCCCAGGACAAGGTGCCAATACCCAAGAGGGGCAACCAGCCCCTTCCTTCTGGGGTGAAGACAATCAGACCGCACCAGCACCAGCACAGACTAGTGCCAGCACCACCTATATCCGAGCAACCCTGCCCCAGACCCTGACCCCCCGCTCTGACCTTAGCCCCCAACAACCCCTGTCCCCATCCGGAGGGGGCCATGTACAAAAGAGGAGTCTACCCGGTCAAAAGGCCACCATAGCACCAGGCACCCTGCGAACCCCACACCTCTACCCAGAGGCGCCCCAGCATGCCAGCCACACACACCCCCGCACATCACACTGTCGCACCAAGCAGGCCGGCCAGCCAGCCTCTTCACCAGAACGAAGCCACATCCCAATCAACGCTGCACACCGCCCGGCGAAGAGCCAGGGACCGAGATCCAAAAAAATCCAAGCGATCCAGATAGAGCCGAAATGCCAGCCCTAGCACCAATTGGCCCCCTGGACCTGACCCCCAACCCCAGCCCAGACCCTGACCTGAAGGCCTCCTCCTCCTCAAAGCCTTCAAACCTAATGGAACCAAATGGAATCTAAAAGTGCTGTAGTGACTGTTAATTATTTTTAAATTGGTAAAAGGAGTGTCCAGATGTCATCAACCAGCCGTATCCTGGTGGCTTTCAATGATCTCTTGACAAAAAACAATCCAAATACACACTAAGGCTAGCACAGGTTTGCTATACAACCTGGCATGCTTATTGTTCTGGTTGTGCACAGTTAAAACATTATTTTGTCTTTGTGCATGTATTTTGCAGTAAAACAAATGCTCCAGACCTCAGTCATGTTGGAACCCTAAGCCATGGATTTCAACATTAAAACTCCGGTACAAACTCTTCTGGAGTTTTCAAAATAAATTGCATTTAACTGACGTCCAGCAACTGAGAAAAGGGGGTAGCAGCAGACTTCCCATGAAAATGCCACTGGCTGTATAGAAAGCACCCCCTTTCAAAGGAAAAACATGCCCGATCACTCCAAGCCGGTTTGAACCAATTTGAACAGGAGAGACACGAGCGTGCTGAAGTCTTTTTGCTGCAAAAAGACTTAAACTCATCAGACTGGATCCAAGAGTCTCATATGATAACCGATCATATCAAAAGTGAGTATGGAATGAATTCTTTTTGTGTGTCCGTGGTATTCATTCACGAACGGGGAGGATTAAGATACTAAAATAATAAACACACCGCATTGTTTGTAGCTCATCTCTGTTGTTTGACTCCCTGCAGATGCACACGGTGTTCGAGAGAAACCCCAGCAGAGACGCGGTCTCTACAACCGACGTGTGAAGCGGATTTTTCCTTGCCTGAGAGATGAACGACGAGTAGCCCAGATTACCGGGTAACGGTTGGGGGGCAGCTTTTGGCCGGCCGACAGACCGGTCCGCCGCACTGCCACAGCTTCGTTAGGGTTAGCTGAAGTGCTAACCGCTTGTTGACTGGTGACGTTTCTTCAAACTCGGCCGCCGCCGGGACATCTTTTCCTCAACATGGTCAGAGGTTAGGTTGGCAGAGTGAATAACAGAAGGTAACAGTTAGGAGAAATGATCTAAACGTTTATTCATTTTAATGAAGTTTGGTTTTGTTTGTGTGACACTGCTATCTTGGTGCTGGGGGAGCAGGCTATCTTGCAGCAAAGGTGATCAACTTTGTGTTCTGTGTTTATGTGTTTTTTAAAGTAGGACAAACTTTATTTAAAGGGTGTTCTAAACACAGAAGGTTGCTCATGGGGGAACGCGCCGTCCGCGCTTATGCGATTTTAACCCTTTTTATTGACCCTGGTATATTTTAAAGGTATGTGTTTGGTTCTGGTGCTAAGCTAAGCTATCGGCCCTCCTTTGTTAACTTAACTGCGTAACAGCTTTAGAACACGTGTTCGCTACAGAATATTTAACATGGAAGGTTTAGGGTTCAAGTTAGTGAATAATAATCTCTAAACATTATTTTACTAAATCTGATAACTAGTAAAACACCATCAAGTCCCATTTCTCCAGAAAGATTTGTCTCTTTTCCAAATATTCCCTTAATAATATTTCTTCAAATATTATTTTAATAAATAAAGGCAACTAATTAGTCACCATTGAGAAATTACTCATCCAGAAGGTTGGTTTTATTCAGCAGATCATTCTTGAAAAAATCATTTTGATAAAATAATATTTTATCTGATCTTGCATTGTGAATGGTTGTCTAAAAATTGTCTAAGTTAGTTCCAAGACTAATTTAACTTAATTTCCAGATTCTTCAAGATAATCCTTGGTGTTCCAAACATAAATAACATTGGGCTGGTAATGTTGCATCACTCTTCTGGTCACGATTTTTCAACCATCTTTATTGTATTATATTGTACATAGCCCATTAGTCTTCCTTATTCTTTGATTTCTGCTTGGTAGTTTAGTTTGTGATGTTATTTAGCATAGCAAAGAGTTTGTTGATTGAAATATGTGGGGGGGGTTGACTTTGGAATGGACTTATTTTTGTTTAATAAATTCTTGTATTTTAAGAAATTGTGTGAATTCATTTCAGTGTGTGGTGCAGAGTTTATGCTGTTCAATAATGTCAGAGCTTTGGCTCACACTTACAAATTTGTCCCTAATACCGATCCTTAACTGGGCTGGTATTCACAGGACAACCCTTAACAGACCGAAATATTATTTGATAAAATATTAAAATATTAATATTAAATATTAAATAATATTGTTAGATTATTAATCACAACAGTCACCATTGCCAAAAGTTTTTCCTTCCTGATCTTGCCATATATTAGATGAAGTGGCATCATCAATGACATCATGATGCCACCCTCGCACTTCACAGTTCTTTGACAAAATGTAAAGATTGTAATTAATGATTATTTGTCTCTGTTTTTTGTTTTCTTGATTCTTTCTCTGCTTAAACATTTTTGACAAGTCCCCCGCCTCTTTAAACCCACATTACTGTTAAATCGTTTCCTAAGTGTCTTTGAATCACACAAGGATCACACCGTTATGATCAGCTGATCCCCTATTTTTTGTTTATTGTCACTTGCCTTTCCTTCATTCAATCCAACTACTATTCTAGCCGGAGTGGCACAGAGGGGTGAAGGATGTGGCTGAATGACGACACCAGGAGAAGCTTCTACAGTAAAAATGCCTTGATAGCTGCAAAGAAGCTCTAACACAAGTTCCACAGCACTCCTCATCGCCTCAGTATGGAGGGAGGGCAGGGTTGTGAGGGGTCCGAGTTGACTCTGATCTCACAAGAACTGCAATCTGAAATTTGTCTGCAGTTAGTTGGAGGCATCAACTCCTAAAAAAAAGTGGGCAATTGCATTGATTTCCTACTTCATGAAACCGGACATAAAAGATCAACAGAAGAGATCTATATGGAAATATAAATTTTATCCGACAGGAACAATGGTGTCTGCCTACCTCTCCTCCGAATTCCTCTAAGCAACTGAAGAGAAGCAGCGCAAATAGGAAGTGAGAGTATACAAAAATGAGTCTCCACCCAATTAATACTAAAAAAAAAATATATATATATATATATATATATATATATATTTTTATATATATATATATATATATAGAAGTAATTGTGGGTAGCACTGTTGCCTTGCAGCAAGAAGGTCCTGGGTTTGATTCCTGGCCGGGGGTCTTTCTGCATGGAGTTTGCATGTTCTCCCCGTGCATGCGTGGGTTTTCACCGGGTACTTCGGCTTCCTCCCACAGTCCAAAAACTGACTGTTAATTGGTCACGCTAAAATTGCCCTTAAGTGTATGAATGAGTGTGTGCATGGTTGTTTGTGTGTTGCCCTGCGACAGACTGGCGACCTGTCCAGGGTGTACCCCGTCTCTCGCCCTTAGACTGCTGGAGATAGGCACCAGCTCCTCCGCGACCCACTATGGAATAAGCGGTAGAAAATGACTGACTGACTGATGACAGAGATAATATATATAGAAATAAAATACAGATTACTCCAAAAAAACCCTAAACAGACCAGCAGGCCCAGTGCAACCAGAATACGCCACACAAAGGAAGCCACATGACCAACATGCCCAACCACCCCCGAACCCATGGGGCAGAGCCAACAGAGCGCCCAGTCCCCAATGCCCGGCAAGGGACTGCAGCCAGCAGTTCCCGGGTGGTGGCCAAGGTGTGTTTGGTGTCAAACAAAGGACACATCCCACAAGGGCCACACAGAGGGCCGCAAACAAGCCACACCCGACCCCAAAATGGCATGCCCCGGGGGCCCCAATGCAAGCTCCGAACCAGCATGGACAGATGCACCACTTACATGGACATCAAACCGAAACGCACCAGGGGCCGTCAGGCAGTCAAAAGCACACCCAGCGGTGCCCACCTCACCCAACCACCGTTCCGCAAGAGAAAACCCGGTCCGCAGCAAGCCGAAGGTCGCACAGAAAGACCCCCATAGACTCAGAACGCACCAACATCCCGGCTAGCCAAGCAAAACGACATGAGCCAAGTCAAGCCACGTTTTGCCTTGAGCCACGCCACAGCCAACACCACACATCCTTCCAAAATACATCGGTAGGGTCACGGTGATAAGACCAACAACCCAAAGCACACACCACCACCAGGAAACCCCAGCATACAAGCAAACACCACCTGCGTATAAGGTATAGAGAGGTAAGCTCCCACGATACCACGCGCAAAACGGAGTACAAGCGACGCTGCCCTGGCAGCACCCACACTCGGGGCCAGATCTGCGCCACCGGCGCCACAAGACCATCGCCCCAACACTACAGCACGCCATACAGGCGGGAGACGGAACGCAGCAAAGAGCACCCAAAGCAAAAGCCCTTCAACATAGCGCCACACTGTCTCCTTGTGGCTCTGGCGTTACTTGGGAAGAATGCAGATTTTGATCTGGGTTAGGTCTAAAGCTGCTCATTGCAGCCTGTCACTGTACACTGCCACTTAACCAATCGTTTGGGGCATGCTTGTACTTTGGTGCCAATTTGACTGCAAGAAGATGCTCTGTCGACGCACCCTCACCCCCACATTGGTCCCCTTTCACACAACTACACTCTACGTCTAAGTTCATTCAAGCAAGTCCAGGGCGTGGGCACACCTCCTCCTCGCTCAATATTACCACGATCCAATACTGGAGAAGGTGATGTCCGGAAAAGGAGTCGGTCCTGTGCACAACCTAAGGCTATGAATTCACACTGAGGGTCGTAATGCTCACTTACGATTTTATTTTGTTAAATCCGATTTTTTTGTGTGGTCGTTCAAATTTTCTCAAATAAATGTGACCTTGTAGTGATCATCCTTGTTGAACGTCTCATGCAACTCAAGTGTCGACCGCATGCACAGTAGACGACACACTGACAATCAATGTAGCGAGTGTGGCTTAGTATTTTGCGTCAAGTAAGGTATGAATGGAAGGTTGACCCTGGTGTGTTAGCGATTTTTTCATGCTGTTTTCCAACCTGATGCCAGATATTAACACGCAGTATTTGTTAAGACGAAATCAAAAAGTAAAGTGAGACAGGGTTTTTTTGGCCATGGGGGGCATTTGTGTGGGCAGTGCTAGCAACGTTGGTATCAGGAACACCTGTGTTCTGAGTCGAAACGCGGGCATTGTCGGTGATAGTTGGGATGTGGGAGCAGCTTTAATAATAGCGGACTTCATTCATATTTTCGAATAACAAAGGCAACCTCGTACTCGTACTCGTACTCGTCTTACTCGTCGTACTCGTACTCGGTCGTACTCAAGTAACGTCGTCTTCTTCAGCTTATCCTGAACCGGGTGGCGCGGCGGCAGCAGAAGAAACGATGCAGAGACGACCCTTACGTCCTCTCCCCAGACACCTCTTCCAGAAGCTCATCCGGGGGGTAGCAGCCCAATGAATGGAGATTCCCAGGCAGCCGGAAAAGTGAAACCTAGAAGTGCTAACCAAAAGCGTGTCCTAATTGCCTGTGCAATGGTCCTGGGCGCTCCTCCCGGTGGGACGTGCACTGGAGACACCTCACCGAAGGAAAGGCGTCCAGGAGGCATGCGGGTATAAGTGATGCAGCGAGCCACCCTCAACTGGGCTCCGTCTCGATGTGGGTGAGTGTGAGCAGTAGGCTCTAACTCCCGAGCCCATCGAATGGGCCCGAGCTCCTCACCCTATCTCCATAAGGTGGAGTGCCGCGCCACCCTACGGAGGAAGCTAAGTATTTTAGCCGCTTGGTATCCCGGGTCTCGTTCTTTCGGTCATGACCCAAAGGTTCATGGCCATAGGTGAGGGGGGATGGAAACGTACACAATACCGACGCGGGGGGGATAAAATCGAGAGCTCCGTTTTGCGGGTCAGCTCTCTCTTCACCACAACGGACCGCACCGGTGCCCCCCATTACTGCGGCAGCCGCACCGATCCGTCTGTCGATCTCCCGGCTCCATTCTTCGCTACACTCGTGAACAAGACCGCCGAGATACTTGAACCTCCTCCACTGGTGAGCAGGAACTCCCTCCATCCTGAAGAGGGACAACAAAGGCAACTAACTTTTGGTGCCATTTTTTCTTCTCGCTTCGCCTTAGCAGGACCCAGAATAGTGATGTTTGTTGCAGTATAAATGACGGTACAGGTCGGATGAATGTGACCTGTCTGTACAGACACAGGTCGCATTTGAAAAAGATCAGATACTTATCAGATTTAGGACCACAGGGGGGTATCCAAGTTGTGCCTGGGTTCGCAATTTGAAAAAATCGGATCTGTGTCGTTCAGACTGTCATGAAAAGTTTGGTTACAGGTCGCATACTGGCAAAAAAATCGGATTTGGGTCACTTCAAGCTGCAGTGTGAACGTAGCTATAGTTGCACCCTATGGATCCACCAGTCTTTGTGTGTGGTTCTGTGTGTTTCTGTCTTTGATTGCGTATATTATCGGGCTCCATTTGTCAGCCAGATTTCTTCTGTCCTCTTTCACCCTTGTTAGCAATAAGGACTATTTTGCCAATGTTCAGGTGAGTGCCTTGACTTTTCTGTTGCAACCCTCTGCCTGTTGGTCTTATTCTTTGATACTGTGTTTTTGAGCAATCCTGGCTGCCTCATGAAGGTATGACATTAGTGTTTTGACATAGCTCTTATGATCTACTACCACAGGATCACTGAGCATTTGCTTAAACAGAACATCCATAGGTAGCCTTGGGATCCTCCCAAACATTAGCTGGAACAGGGCAAACCCAGTGGTTTCATGCCCTGTAGAGTTATATGCAAATGTCAAAGTTTGTATTTGCTGAGACTACTATTGTTTTTGCTTTAGCGGAAGGCACCTGAGCATATTTCCGAGTGTTCAGTTAAATTTTTCAGTCCCATGGGGTGGTAAGCAGTTGTTTTGATTTGGACACTCCAAAAAATTTAAGCAGCTCTGCAATGAGTTAACTCTCAAAGTTTGCTCCCTGATTTGAGTGAATACATTCGGGAAAGCTGTACACACAGAACACATGATGCCATAACCTTTTGATGAGTTGTTTGGCTGTTTGATCTGGACATGGAAATGCATGGGTGAGCTTGGTAAAATGATCCGTCAAAATGAGAGTATTTACCGAGTGCTGCTTACTATCCTCTCCACACAATGGTAGGATCATTCTCTTGACTATGTTGTAGCTCAGGTAATGTGAAGACAGTGATTGGCTCTTATCCAGGTGGTGACGTGTCCTGCACCACTTGAATAAAATGCACAGCTCTGACCTCAGTAACAGCCCCCCATTCACTGTGGCCATCCAGTAGTGCATCTGTAGTACAAAAACCTTTGATGGAAATAAACTGAGGAGTTGTGTCTTTTTGTTTTGTTCTTTTTACTTGATGACACTGGACTCTAAATAGGAAGGTATCTTGAATACTGTCTGGGGTAACACACTCTGCCTCATTGAGAAGCTGTTCGTACTGCTAAGTTATAAGTCTCTGACTGACTGTTTTTAGCAAATGGTCCTTTGCTGAAAATGTCTGCCACAATATTTTTGGTTTCCGGGGGAGAGTGTTTTTTCAGTTTAAACGTGATAAGAGGCAGATTTTCAACAATGTTCACAGTTCGTCTAGGCTTAGCTGTGGTCATTATGTATGTCAGAGGATTGTTGTTAGTCCTACAGTGAATAAATGGCCTCTTAACCAATGACATGAATTGTCTCGGCATACACTCCATTTTAAGGCCAAAAATTGAGCCTGTGAGCCGGGTATTTCTTTTGGGTGACACACTTAAGGTTTTGCCTCGCAAAGGCAATGGGACAGACCTTCTTCTCACCTACTGTACCTGCGATAGTACTGCGCCCAACCATCTAAGAGCGAGGCATCAATGGACAAGGGGGAAATCAGGGGGAAAGGAGACTGGGAGAAATCTGGGTTGAGAGATTGACAGCTTGTAAAACAAACGTGTCCCTTAAGCTTAGACAGTGACTCCTCACACTCATCTGTCTAATCAGAGGGTTTGAGCTTTCTGTATGAGCCAGTCTCTTTTGGCCAGATAGAAGAGCAAACAACTCTAACCCTCTTTACTGAGGGCGTGCAATTGTCATCTTCCATAAGGTCAGCACTTGTCATTTTGATATGACCTCCACTTTAGCTGCGTCTATAGTCGAGTTAGGCGGATCGATCCAAAATGTCGATAATATCGGTGTCAAGTCGGGATCAGTATCAGTATAAAATTAGCCTGGTGAGATCGATACTTTGGTTTCAGATTGTCGTCCACCAAATTTCTTGAATTTCTTCACAGAGTTCAGTGGAGCACAGCTTTTCTCTCTGCTGCTCACTGACCTTCCCTCCCTGCTCTGCTGGCAGAGAGCACTGAGAGCAGCCTGTGATGACAGAGAGAAAGAGAAACGCTTTGTGAATGTTATTCACTGCAGCTGATAAGGACACTGCCACATGATGTGTGCAGGAAAGTCATTTACTACTGTAAGAATACCAGCAATTTACAGAAACATATAAAACAGTTCACACTCACCTCGAGAGAACTCAGAGCTGTAAAAATTGTTGAGGAAGGAAGAGGAGAAGGGAGATCCCCCAAACCAGACACCCAACACAGAGACAGAGGTCTCTGGCTTTTCAGATGAGATTCAGGAATATTCAGGTAATCTCCAGCATAAAAAATATTTTTCACAGTGTATTTGGTGATCAGAGGAATCTAATCTATCAACTATAATATATTCTGCCAGTTGAAAACCATCTTCATTGTTATTTGGAACTCAAAAATATACACTTACATAAAGACATACACTAAAATAATAATATGGCTGTTAGGAATAACCTTGCTTACTATTACTTATAGAGCTTTATAAATGAGCTTTTACACACACACCATAATGATATAAATGCAAATTTTTTCACTTTTGTTAGGAGAGGATAAAAATCACTGACACACATTATAAGGACAAATAGCCTACAGTTTGACATAAAGTTTAGTGCATTGGATTTATTATGTAACGCTTTGTAACCGGGTTGATTAGAATGCTACAGCCACACTTAGATTCAGGGTTGGACACCTGCTATTACACACTCTATCAGATAGACACCAGAATGGTGACACATAGTCTACTGATAAACACTGAGGGAGTGTACATCCCATGGAGGGAGTACCAGACTTAAAAACCATGTGCAACCTTCTTTCGGGGCTGTTTCACCGAGCGGGTTAAGGACGGGAGCCATCAGCACTGATCTCTGTAACCATTCCTCTGCCTTATTTAGAATAAAAGTGTTGAGAGTATAGAACAGTTTGAGAGTCATTCCTGTTAATAGAAAGTGGATTGTAAGCAGAGATGATGCATCTGGGGATGATCCGGAGGAGCTGCGAGGCATGTAATTACGAACAGGGTGCGGTAGCTCGGACATGGCATAATATAATAACCCTTTGCGTTAACTGATAAAGTAAAAATTGTATTCCATTTTAGGCTACATGCAGATTACATTTATAGACTTCATTATGTCAATCATTTTGTTATTTCACCTAATAATTCACAAATATCCATGGATTAGGGAATTATTTTAGTATTTTTATACTGTTACATTTGTTTATATTGTTGTAGTTAGTTAAGAAAAACATATTTGTTTGCCTAGGTATCGGTATCTGTGATACAAGCCCTGTATTTACTTGGTATTGGATAGATAACAAAATTCCTAGTATCTCACACCTCTAGTCTACAGCAATACAGTTTCTGTCTATGACGTGACCCAAAAACTTGACTGATAACCTCATTAAATGGCACTTTTTGGGGCTCAGTTTAAGATTGTGTAGTATCAATCGTCGGAAAACAACCTCTAGCCTATCATTCTTGTTCTGAGGTGACAAGCACTAATAAGTCATAAAGATAGCACAAGAGGCTACTAAAGTTAAGGTCTCCAAATATACTTTGAATCATCTGCATAAAGGAGGCAGGACTATTACACAGCCCTATAATCGTATAGCTCCATCAGAGTTGTGAATGCTGTATATTTTTTATCTTCTTCTGCCAATGGTATATTATAGAATCCAGAGGTCATTTCCATTGTGCAGAAATAGGCATTCCCGCCAAAAGCTGCCAGACAATCGGACTGAGCAGGTGCGCATCTTTTAGAGTCCTTCAACCATCTGAAATCTGTCTACAGCCTCAGGCTACCGTCCTTTTTCCAGACTAGAACGAGAGGTGAAGTGTACTCACCAGGAGCGTCGTTAGACCTGGGCTTCCGGGCTGAAGCCCCGGACTTCTTGAAAGCAGAAATTTAGAAATATTAAAAAGATGCAGCCACAAAATGGTTTTGGACTTCATATTTTTATTTAAAAACAATCAGATTTTTTTTCAATTATGTTCCTTATGATCCCCTCTCACTCCACCTAACCTGACAAAGATTTAAAATGAGAAGAGAAAAAATACTTATTTCCACACTCGCGGCGCAGCGAATGGACAACTACGCACACAGTCAGAGATGGACGACATTCTGGAGAAGTCCAGAAAAGCAGTTCACTCCAGGGGGCCGTCAACCTGCCTCATTCATTACCCATAAAGTTACACTAAGACTCGAACACTTGAACAGGGCTCCTTTCATAGCAACCCCGGAGCCAACCAGGGAGTGGGAGCCTGGTGCGTGTGTGTACAGGAACAGGTGGAAGCAGATCGGCATGACCCATGCAAAGATGGTGGTAAAACCTGAATGCCGACTCAGAATGGGCTAATTGTAAGTTACAGCTAATCACTTATTCACCCAGCAAGACATGAGGTGGAGCTTCACTCTAATGAGCATCATCAGGGTCATGATAAGAAATATAGAGCAGAGGGACTTTCACCTGAACTATAGATAAAGTTAAATGATCTGGCTGTGATAGAAACCAGTAGCAACCTTGACTGTGAGCTTCTAGCTGGATTTGCATCACAATGTGAAAATATCTGGTCCTTTACTTCAGTCAAAAAAAAAGTGTTTAATCCTAACGTAGCTAAACACATTAAAAGACATATTGCATCTCATCGCAGCAGCCAGTGTTATAGTCTAGTTCTACATGTAGACAGAAAAAAATGTTGCTCAGTAAACCAGGAAAACATCTCCTGGTGCCAGTAAGACGTAGTAGAAAGTGCAAAAGTAAGCCTCCCTCTTGTCTTTCATATCTTCTGTGCTGATTCTAAACATCCAGCTCTGGGTTTAAACATGCAGTATAATTAAGAAATAAATCACAGCAATTAACCACAGGTGGACCATTAATTAGTTAACTATTGTATTTTTCTAAATTATACATGTTCCGTAAATTGCAGATCATAAACTGCTACTTTTTTCACACACTTTGAACACTGCGGCCTATACAACAGTGCGGCTAATGCATTTTTTTTTTTCATGCCGCCAAAAACATTTTGCCTGGTAACAGTAGACCAATCAACTTGATGAGTAGTTTAAAGAGGTCCAATGAACTTGTGCGATAAATCAAGAGCACTTTCACAATTTGATTACCGGTATTGTAAATCAGACATTTATATTTACCCTCATCAACATGGAAAATAACCAACAGGTTTCGAAAGGCTGGACTGCTGCGTGATTAAGGGGACTGGGTGCGCTCAAGTGAGAGCGTCAACGAAGAGGCTGAAGTGAGTGACGAGATCCTGAGGCTGCTCAATTCGGACACTGAAGAACAGGATTTTAATGGTTTAATTGCGCAGCAAGAAGATGAAGAAGGCGATCAATGACTTTTGACCTGGTAGGCTGCAGTGTATATCAGTTAGGAGCTATTGGAATGTTGTTTGTGCACTGTTCAGTAAAAAAGCATTAGCAACGAAATTTGTGTGTTACTGATAACGTACGTATATTTAAAGGTAGCCGTGTTAGCCACTGTTCGAAAAAAAGCATTTGCAATATGCATTTGTTTATATTACCATACGGATCAAGTTAAAAGTTAAAAATTCCTCACGTGTAATATCTTTGTGTGTAATTGGTAATTGGTTTTCTTTCTAACATTAGAGCATGCGGCTTTTAATCAGTTGCGCTCTGTAGTCCAGAATTTACGGTAACATTATATAAACTAAACTGTAATAATACTGATAAGGTCCAGGATAAAGCTCTATGCTATATTTTAAACACCACAACCTAACACATTTTCCTCTCAGAAAGTTTTTAATAGTAAGAACTGCACCAATGTCTCACATGCTCAGTGCAGAACAAAAGACTGTGCTGTAAAATGTTTCATTTATTATTTTTGGCAGGCCAAAGTTCTTCAGAAGTGGAATGAAGGGCTGAAAAGATGGAACAATTTTGATAATATGTTTCAAAACCTCTTGGCATAATTAAAATAAATGTGTTTTAGGATTTTACCATTTGACTAAGATTTAAGAAAATCAATTTTATACCACTTTCCTTTTTTGAAATGTAAGAATAAAGACCATAAAGCCTTAGGAGTGGAACAATTTGATGAGAAGCTTAGTTTAAAAAAGTAATTTATGTAGCTGACAAAAGAAGCACATTTATTAAAGTCTAGTGAGTGCGTCGAGAAAGTGTCATTACATCTTTCAAGTAGGGTGACAAGCTTTTCTTTCCCACTTGGGCTGGCGTTGCACTGATCAATGTCAATATCTTTAATACCGACTTGTTTCTGTTTTTGTCTTAGATCTAGGGGGCTCCCAACTCTTTATTTTGTGCAGTTTTTTCAGGCTGACTTTTCCCTTGGAAAACTTCAACCTCATCTATAGCCACACAGATTGATACATCGGCCAGTTTGCCATTTTTCTTTAAGGTGAGAGGCTTGTCAGACAGGTTAGTAACTTTCATAGGAACCCAACGATCACCCCACAATGGTGTGCCTACACGAACGACCATGATGTTATGTGGCATGGACTTGGATGAGGTGGGTTCAACAATGACTGTACTGTCAGGTAACAAGGGGCCATTCTTAGGGAGCTTACACCAAACCAAATGCTAACAAAGTGATTGACTGTTGGAGTTTCACATTCCCAATCTTTTCTGGGAGTCCATCACTTTGACACCACAAGCGGTTTGCCATGAGATCCAGAAACTGCTCACAACTTGGGGACAAGTCACCACTTGAAACACATGCAGGTAATGAGGGATTGCTTTGAGCTGATCCATTAAAAATCTGATTACATTACTACCAATGATCAAATCATCATACTGTCCAGGGACTACAAGAACAGGCATAGGCATTAATAGTTTCATTTGTACTTTATACATACATTTGGCTTTGCTCCAAGTTCCTCCACAGCCCACAATCGCAGCCTCTTGAGTTAAATAATAGGGTCTGAAAGCATCTTTTTTGTTTAACATTTAAAGCTCTGCTTTCTCACTTAGGGTACATGCCATAGATCCCAAATCTAGCATCCCCTGCACTTCAGTACTTACTTATTTTGACAGGTGTGTAAAACAGTTCGTCATAGGATCCCAGTCTCTGCAGATTTTGAAAGATTACTCTTGCACCCGCTGGGGCTGCGTGACACTCTTTAATAAAGTGTTCTTTCGAATCGCTGCTGAGGGTGTCATTTGTCATGCCCACACTTTCCCTCTCCCAATGCCAGGCTGGGTGTTGTGTTCTTTTCTCTCTATTTGGTTGGGTTA
Source organism: Crenichthys baileyi (assembly GCA_036173005.1). NCBI lineage: Eukaryota > Metazoa > Chordata > Actinopteri > Cyprinodontiformes > Goodeidae > Crenichthys > Crenichthys baileyi. Next base: position 165,622 of record JAHHUM010002092.1, read on the forward strand.
GAGTTAGGGTTAGTTTGGCACCAATCAATGTGTTCTTAAACCTCACTAGCAGTCCACTTGTCAGGGGCTTTAAACCTGTATAATAGAATTTTTCTTATCAAAGTGGGAGAGAAATTAACTCACAATAAGAGAAAATCCGGACTTTTATTCAAAGGCATTTCTGCGTTTGAAGACCCTGTCACTGACGTGTCAGTGAAACAGAGGCCCCGAGCACAGTTTACAGACAGTATTTATAGCAGAATGAGGGTGTTACCTCAGCTTTAAAGAGTTTAACTTTATTGCCCCTGAACCCTTCCCAGGACAGAGGTAAGACAATTATTTATGAGGACAACCATCTCCTCTTCCTCAGGCACAACCCCCCAGGATGTGTTTTAATCATTAAACTTCTGGTAATGGTTTAGAGTCCATCTACTCTAAATACCAGAACACTAATAAAAACACTGAAGTCAGAGGTGAGAGGTTAATGAAAGTTCACAACAATTTGGAATACTTTGGAGCCCTAAATGAAGAATTTCCATAACACCTGAAAACAATGTCAAGCATTGGGTCAGGGCAATACTTCGCGAACATCATTGCTGCCTCTTGACATGTGTCTTCCATATGCCTGAATCCCTCCTTAGCAGTATCTACAGCCTTATTTAACCTCAACCAGTTCCCAACTGGGGCCTTACCTGGTTTCGGGACTGTGCTGTAGAGCTCAGCCACCGGCATACATGAATAGGTAACATCGCTGAAATGTTGTCTGAGGATGTCATAAATGATCTTAGGATGTTCATGGGACTTTATGGATCAACTGCTTCGCAAGGTTATGCTCTCTACATCCTTAGCTTTTCCCATTAGCTTTGTCATTATTTCAGAATGCTGTTCAAAAAGGGCGGTGGCACATTTTTTGAAATACGTTTCCATCAGCTCTTGCCACTCACATACTGTGTTCTTGTCCAAACCATCTCTTCGGAAGACTGGGGGCTCTTTCACATCTTGCTGAAGAACAAACTTGCATCAGACAAGTTCAAGTGAGTAGGCTCACTGGGCAGCAGGCCAACACTGCTTGGAGCTGGCGTACCGTTTAAGCTTCGTCCCATTTCACTCCTTAACTGGTCTTAACTTGTAGTGTGTCCCACTTGTTGAGCTATTTGTGTTATCAAGTTACTCAAACTAGGGTCTGTTGCACTAGGAAAACCTGTGAAATTTTCACTTTGGGTTGCATCAACTGGTTCATCAACCAATATACGAGTAGAGCTGAAGGCTGGTAAGTTGACATTATCTGCAACCCGGAGTGACATCTGTACTAACTCATTCAAGCGCCTTCCTCTACCCATACCCAAAGAAATGATCTCTGAGGGAACCTTTTGCTTTTCTCCTTTACCAACAGTGAATGTCATCCTGACCCTCAATGAATATCAATGTTTAAAAGTAAACCTTTAGACTTGTAAAACCAAATGTTAAGAACTGTATGCAAAAATGTCCTTTTAGGCTTTCGATTAACCTTTTTGAATAATAAACCCTTATCAGCAGTCTGTATATGGAGCAACCTTTGGTGACCAAACTGACGACGATCCACAGCTCCAGAAACGTCGAAGGACCTGACTGGGCGATGTAGATCCGCGTCACGGCACCACGTTAGCCTGCCTAAAGCTGGACTTAGCACTGGCTAGCAAGTTAGAATCTGCGTTGGGTCTGCATAATGTTGATGAACTGCAAATAGCACTGCTGTCCAAGGAGGTTTATTGGACCTGTGTAAAAACACATACATTTCAATACATCCACCGGTCTCTCTGTCTCACACACACGCCTCTGTATTCTTCTAAGCAACTAATTGCAGGGTCACAATCATAACAATTATAATGTGATCATATAGCTCGTCACATGTTCCACAGTTCATATTTTACTCCTATTGACAGCATTTTTATATTTATAGGAATTAAACAAAAATCTAATACTAAATCTGAGCACTCAAAATACATAGAAAAATGTTTCCATTGAAAAATAAAACAATATTATGAACTCAATAATGTAATCACATACCTTTGTAAAAAAACACATATATTTCAATACAGCCACTGGTCTGTCTGTTTCACACACACGTGTGAAAAGGCAAAAGAAGAAATATAAAACCACATAAGAAGACAGCTATGCTAGCTTAAGTTTGACAAGAACATTAGCATTTTCCCAAAGTGCTGTATCTACAATAAAAATCATGTCTCACACAGGTAACAAGACCAAAAGCAATTTATATGGAGTCTTGACGCCAATACCATCCTAAATTCATCAACAGAATACCTCTGTATGGAAATAGTAATTTTATCCGACAAGAACATCTCTCATCCATATTCTTCTAAGTAACTGAAGAGAAATGGCACAAATCGGAAGTGAAAGTGAGTGACCCACCAAAATAAGTCTTCAACCAAAAACAACATTAATACGATATAATAAAATACAGATTATAAGCAGCATTTTGGTGAAATTAACAAATTTACGACCACATGGACTACATAAACTGATTAAAGAGCTCCTTAAAATACTTGATGAAACTTCTACAAAAATACACCAGAGGAGGGATAGAGGTTACAGAACACATTTTATCACATCTTAAATGCCTTGATAAACATTAATCAAACAGTAATTTACAGCTTTCTGATATTTGGATTGTTTTAGCTCCCTGATATCACAAACGAAATGGCTGTCCAACAGGCTTCTGGCAGGTGTATTGCTCACTGGGAGAACAAGATTTATACGTCCATTAATCCGTTCAAATTACACAAACTACCACCCTCTTTATGAAGGTTCTGTCATATTGTTCTTTATAGATTTGACCCACATACAGAATGACACTCAGGAGGCAGGAGAAAAGTTTAACAAGTTTATTTGACAAGATATGTGAATTGAACTGGAACCGGAACTGGAGGCACAGCACTGCATGGGAAAGGAGGACAGGTAAGTTCTCTGAAGATAAATGGCGTACTGGGAATTAAATGAAACTTGAGCTTATTGTCTCTGATGAGAGGGGGGTGGTGTGGAGGAATGAAGCCTGGGAGGACTGAACAGACGCTGCTGCGGCACTGGTGAATAGTCCAGGATGACGGTGAGTACTTTCTGGTGAGTCTTTTTGTGATTAGTTGGTGAAGGGTGAGCAGGGTTCGCTTGTCTGGAGGAATTGGTACTGAGCTGTCAGCTGGAGATTGAACCAAACTTGGATTCTTCTGAGGTTTGAATACTTAGGCTGAAGCGGGATCCAACACTAAGGACTTTGAGCCAGAGCTGAAGGTTGCAAGAGCATGAAACCAGGACTTGAGGATTCCTAAGGAAGGAGCAGAAAAAAAGGTAAGAGACTTTGAGCTTAAATTTTTGACTGTGAATACATGGCTTGGCCATTAGAAGTTACCACAGAGGTTAACACTCAGGCACTGGAGTGCTGACAGCTCTACCTTCTTATACTACAGCAGATACACCTGTTACCCTCCACACCAGGGGATCTTGGCCGCATCTAGTGGTGAGTAAGTGTTAGCAGCAGGTAAAAACCATACATGAAACTCCCAGGCTCCGACAGGTTCTGAGAGTCTATTCTGCTAAATATTCATTAGATTAACATTTATCACACAATGCTTCAATTTCTGCTTCTTAAGGAGCTATTGTGACTGTTTTGGTCGAAGGGTTGACGTTCACCTGCAGTCAAGCTATGTCCAAATTCAGGGGCTGCATCCTTCGAAGGACCAGTCTACATGGGCCGGGTCCTTCGATGACTGCGAAGACCGATATTGATGGGCTGTGAATTTGGACGGCCTAGCTTTCACCAGCTGTTCCCACCCTTACCTCGGTGTAATTTATGTCGCCCAGCAACCAAGGCAGCGAGAAGCACAGAGCTTTGAAGCTGTAAAGATGGAGCCTGAAGGTTAATCCCGCTGTCTCTACTGTAAATAACGGCGCATGGTTTTTTTTTTCCCTTTACATATTGCTCATGGCCTATAAGATCCTTTCTCTAAAATGTATTTGTTTATTATCTTTCCATTGTATTCTCAGCCATTTAAAGTGTTCAAAATAATTTTTGTGTTCATAGATTAAAATATAACACTGTACATAAAAAATACATTGTTGAAAAATACCATTTGTTTATTTTTTAACAACTTAACCACTAACATATGAACTTTCTGAACAAGGTTTATATATAGTTTTTGTAGCGAATAATAAGAAATAAACAAATCAAATTAACATTACATGTCATCTGACTGAATTATATCTGCGATTAATTTCCACTCATTGGGGAAACCCAGCTGCAGCTTGAAAACGATGTCATAGGAGTCGGCTGTTCTCCCCGGGGTTAGCGTGCCTCGACCACCCGGTCAGCTGCGAGGTGAGCAGGCTGTTGGCACAGCGGGAGCGGACCTGTCCGAACACATCAGAACACTTTTGCAATGAATCCCTATCTTGATAAGCTGATCATGTACTTCAGTTTTACACAGCTACATTCTTGACAAAAACCATTGTAAAAGTTTTGTTTTACAGAAAACCTAATATATACAACTTTATTCACAGCTTTTCTCTTTCCTCCACCATTGCTACTCCCGTCTGAACAATCCGCTTCAAACCGCAATGAATCATGTCATCGGCCAACAAATGCGGCCTGCGAAGGATGCAGCCCGAGTCTCGGTAGTCCTCAAAAATGGTGGTGTTTGTATTTCCAGTTGGCCCATACCTGCTGAGTCTGAAGCAGGCAGCGCCCTCTAGTGTATGGGCATACGAATTACCCACAAGTCACAGATTGTTTTGCTTCACCATCAGCGGTACGATTGGGGCAAAAGTTAAAGCACACCAAAATGAAGGTGTGACTTGTGAAGCTGCATTTGTGACTCACAGCAGCAGATTCATGCAGTTGCATTCCTGATTGTGTCCTGTGGGTGTTTAAAGTGCTTTATAAATAAAATTGGTATGGTATTACAGAAAAAAATCCGAAAAAAAAAAACTGTTTGTGAGAAGATGTTAATACAGGTGTGTGAATATATTTTGCACCATTTGTTTTGGAACACAAGGAGCAAAACTGTAAATGTAAGAGATTTTTTATGTTTAACTCAAAGAATACAATTTGTGCACTTGTAATTAAGAAACTGAAGAGGTCTTACTGTTATTTTGTATTTGTGAAAGACAGAAAACATTCTACAATGACAAAACTCCACAGTTACAATGCACAAATAGTTTTGCAACAATAGTTTCAGAACAATTGGAGCACAACTGTGAATGTAAGGGGTTTTTCATGTGTAATTCAAAAAGTACAGTTTGTACCCTTGTACCTAAGAATCTAAAGAGGTGTAACTGCTGTTTTGTATTTGTGAAAGAATAAAAAGAAATGCACTAATGGATGATTATTAATATTATTCTCTTTTTTTATTTTGTAGTACATTACACTTGTTTTCTTTTTCTTTTTGTATTGTAACTGTTTTGATACTGGCTTGAAATAACTCTTTAACTAAACTATTATCCTATCCCTTGGAGTCGGACATCGGAACATGTGAGCTCTGCCAGTTGGCACTAGCTCTCAGGGGACAGACGGATGACGAGATGGGATTCAGGAATCGGAGGATTACAACTGAGTGCAGGGTAAAAAATTGTTCTTCTATAAAGAAAGCCCCCTACTCTTACTAAAAGTGTGTGCGGTTGCCTAACTGCTACAAAAACAACAACAAGTTTGAATACATAGACACATTCGATAGGCACGGGATAAAAGACCCTGTTCTAATCCTATAATCGTTGACGCTTCTTTCCTGGGACCTCATTTTCAAGTCATGTTGAATGAAAGAGGAGCTACTCAACGACTGTTGCTCTCGGTGCGGATGCATGACCGAAATATGTGTTGTTTAGTCTTGTCCCGTGCACAACAGGGTACATTCCAAGGCCTGTTTAAGTGTACTGGTCCTTACCACGTGCACGAACCCCAAATGTTTTGTGTGTTGATGTGTGTTTGTGCATGAGCATGCTGGTTTATGTGTTCTATATTCAATCCAAACAATAAACGAATGTAACAAAATAGAGTTATGTCTCTGGTGTCTTGTGGTATTGTCACTTGCCTGCATATCTCGAGATTCCACTGTGTCATACATACTCTGCTGCACAAATAATAAAACTTAAAACAGGAATGGTAAGAAGGAAAAATAAAAAAAATTGAAAACAAATTTATATCCAGCACAAAAACAATGGACAGTTACAGCAAGAAAGCAGAGTGTTGTGTTTTGTGTGTCATATTGTGCTGCATAAAACAATAAAACCCGAAATACCAGTGGTAAGAGGGAAAACAAGTTTTATTGTCCAAACCTGAGTCATAGCACGTGTACACAGAGCAAGTTTGCTTCTTATGGGTTCTGCAAACAACTAAAACCACTATGCATGAGGAAAGTACAAGACCGGGTGACAATGCCCATCTGTCGGCTGATGTTTGTGCTTTAATTCAAGGTAAACAAAAACTAAAAAAAGTAAAATAAAGTAAAACATTTACTAAAGCATAGTACAGATCAGACACAAGAGTGGATCAGGACAGGCTGAGAGACAAAAGAAAAAGAGCTTTGTCTGAATAAAGGTGTTTGGCGATAGAGTTAATATGGCACCACGGTTCAGCTGAAGGTTTCTGCTGTGAGTGTAAGACGTGAGAAAGTTATTATCAAGGCACTTAATAAGGCCCAACAATATAAAAATTAACAAATGTATAAAACAATGCCACCAGTTTACAGTAAGGAAAGGTGGCGACCATTCTACATTTTCTGTTGTCTCTAAGTTGGTTTCCTGATGCACTGACGACCTGTCCAGGGTGGCACTTTGTTTTTAATGCATGGAAAGACTCCTGCAGGACAAAGTAGGTACCAAACAGGACTCAGTCATAAAAGTAGCCTGAATGCATCAATCTGTTTTATGTTCTGCAAATGCTGAAAGACCATACTGTCACTAAGTCTGCAATAAGTTCTGTCAGATAAAGGTTATTTAAGGACTAGGTCATTTCTAGATTATTTAGGAAGCTGTGTGGTAGATGAGCTTTCTATAACTGACAGATGATGTAAGCATTCAGTGAACAGTCTTGTGTCACTCTCCAGGAGCCGTTCTCAGTTACCATGCTGCAGCCGGTATCCTGAATGGTTTGATCCGGCTGTCTTTCTTCCCATTTAGTAAAGGTCAGAGGTTGACCTTTAAGGTCTGACTGGAAATTCCCCTCTGCTTTTCTGCTGTTAATGTTGATCCAGGCTATTTTATCAGCTTCACCAAGCAGCTGAATCAGCATGCGGTTCTCCTCCTCACTCTGGGGCAGAGCCAGCTCTAAGCCTTGTTGGGAGCAGAACTCCACAGCCTTCAGGAAAGATCCTCTCTCCTTGTTGGACACAAAGTACTTCTGATCCACCTTCCGCACAAAGTCAAAGCTTATGACTGAAAAAAATATGCAGTAAGTTAGGGAGAAATTATCATTCTGTTGTGAATAGTGTCAGAGCCAGTTTTCTATTTTTTTTTCGCCAAATAAAATAGGGGCATTGTTTTCTTTTTCCAGTCATGACTGTGTTTGTGAAATAATAATTTTGCTGTTGTCTGTTATCATTTAGGAGTTAATGCCTTTGGTCCTCAATTAACAGGTACATCAAAAAAAAATGAATATTGTATAAAAGTGCAATTTTTTTTGCCAGTCATCTCAGAAAGTGACACTCATATTATATAGAATCATTTCACATAGAGTGATATATTACAAGCCTTTGTTTCTTGTAATTTTGATGGTGATGGCTTACAGATAACAATATACCCAAAATTAAAATTACCCAAAATTCAGTGTCTCAGAAAATTAGATCACTGTGAAAAAAATTTATTATCTGACACTCATGGTGTCACACCCTAATCAGCTAATTAACTAAAACACCTGCAAAAATTTCCCGGGACTTTAAACTGTCTCTCACTCTGGGTCATTGGCTACACCACCATGATGAAGACTGCTGACTGGACAGATGTCCAGAAGGCAGTCATGGACATCCTTCACAAGGAGGGTTAGCCAGAAAAGTAATTGCTGAAGAAGCTTGTAGTTCAGAGTTCTATATCCAAGCATATTAACAGAAAATTGAGTGGAAGGGAGAAGTCTGATAGGAAAAGGTGCACCGCAGCCTTGAGAGGATTGTCAAGCAAAACTTGAATTTGGGGGACCTTCACAAAGAGCTGACTGATGCTGGAGTCGGTGTAAAAAAGACCCACCACACCCCAAAAATTGGAGACTAGACATGGGCAAAAAATGTCACTTCCTCGGCCCTTTTCCTTTAAACCCAAAGGGGGAAAACTTTCAAAAGTTGTTTTACCGGGGGTTTACCAGGGAAAAGGAAACCCTGGCTTTTTGTTAAAGGGTTTCAAAGCCCCTGTTTTTTTAGATGAAAGTAAATTTGCATTTGATTTCCCCAAATTAAGGGTCTCAAAACGGGAGGAAGAGGGGAAAGGCCCCAAAACCACGTTTTTTGGTAGCCCCGTGTAAAAGTCGGGGGTTTTCTTTACCTGTAAGCCATAATCATCAACATTGCAAGTAAGCAAATCATGAATTATTTTACTCTATTTAAAATGAATCTCTTTAAAAAAAAACCGTTTACCTTTTTTAAAATTTTTTAATTGGCAAAATATTTAAAAAATTTTAAAATTTTTTTGAGCTGTCCCCTGTGATGGGGCAGTGGTATGTCTTTCCCTTGGACAAAAAAATACATAAAACTCAAAAACAGACATGGATGAAAACATTAGATCCTCAGTAACTCTAAAAAAGCTCTTGCTGGTCTATAATTAGTGGTTGAGAGGCCTTAAATAGGAAACCCACCAACGTCAAGCTTTGCACTGATCTTCATCAGTCTTTCAACATCCCGTCCGACAGAAGCAAAAAGATCTGGAACAGAACAAGTTTGATCACCAAAGTTCATTTGACTGCAACTCAGAAACTTATTCCTGTGGGGGTTTTTTTGGCTCTACAGTAATGTGCACTGATCTTCATCAGTCTTTCAACATCCCGTCCGACAGAACCAAAAAGATCTGGAACAGAACAAGTTTGATCACCAAAGTTCATTTAAATGCCCCTCAAAAAAACCTTTATTCCGTGGGGTTTTTTTTTGGGGGGGCTTACAGAAATGTGTGTTTTAAATAATTTTCCCCTAATAACCCAAATGGCATAACAGGGGAAAATTAATTTGGATATTTTAATAGGTGACTTGGTTTGTTAAAACCTGAGAAACTTTATACTGTTCTAATGCTGCACTGGATTTTCAGTGAATGAAATTTGTGGGCCATCACTTAAATTTTTTTCCAAAGCCATTTTTGGGTAACAGCCATCCCCCCCTTGTCCAAAACGTGGTGACGGGTCCCGGTTTTTCCAGGGGTCCCGGAAATCCCCTGGCCCCCCCAGGGCCAAAAAAAATTTTAGAAAGGGGGGTTTTTTTTTTAACAAGATAAAACATTTGGCTACTGTTACCCCCGGGGCTGCCCTTAAAACATTCCCCCAGAAAAGTTTAGCTCTATCTTTAGGTCTTTAGAAAAACTTGATGAAATTAGTTTGCTTTGTGAGCTGTTACCTTTGGGTCCAGGTGGTCCAAATGGTCCAGGTAGTCCACGTCGTCCAGGTTGTCCAGGTTGTCCAGCTGGTCCTCTGTCACCTTTAGCACCAGGGAGGCACTGCATTTGACTGTGGCTCAAGGGAACCATCAGGCAGAGGAGAAAACAAAGCCTCATCTTTTCAATGTAGCGCTGATCTCTGAAATTAATGAGTCAATTTTCCTACTTAGTTTCTATGCTATAAATAATTTTTTCAAGAAAAATAATGAATAACAAAAAATCTTATTAAAACAGAATATGATACAGATGAAGAAGGCTGAAAAATATTAGATAAGTTACCAGTAAATAAAACTGTGTATAAGATGTCTTATTAAGATGTCTAGTTATATTTAGCAAAAAGTATATGTAAATATTCTAGGTTTCCAACATGTATGAAAGGTATCAACCAAAAACTAAACAATAACAAAAACTAAAAGTAAAAAACTTACTGTAATATATGATTATCCAGAATGTGCTGCTGCTTTGCGGGTTAAAAACCTACTGATGTGAATAAAGATTTTGGAGTCATAAATGTGAGATGCAGCCCAGAGGAAATTATGATTAGTCAAGAATGTTAAAAAAAAACATATAGAAGATAAGCAGGGACTTCCTGTGGTCTAGAGTCTGTTTTTTTACTTCTACAAACAAGTTAGTTGACTTCTAATCTTTTTAGCATCAACATAATGCAGTTTGTCATGCAGCTTACAAAATGTTCTTAATAATCGTTCATTATATATTTATTATAAACGCAAGTTTCGTTACATATTTTGGGTGTAAAATAGGTTCTATGTAAGAAATTAAGGTGTATAAGTTGGTGGTTAGGGTTTTTTGATGAGGTTGTAATTATTTTTGTTCATATGTGTCTCCAGCTTTCATCCACATCCCACACATTTTCAGTTCGCAGTGGTTTATAATTTGCGGTCAATTGTTAATTATAAATCTGTGAGACTGAGCTCTATTTTAGTTTTTTTGTTTATTATATTATGTAATTTATGAGTGGAAAGAGTCTGATTCCAGGGAACCCTCTAAGCTTTCATTGAGGATATCAACTGGAGCTATACGAAATATGATGAAGCTGACAGGTTAAAAGAAACACATAAATCCTTGAATGGAATGGGTCCATAATCATTGAACATATCTCGTAATATATGAATTCCTTTGTATTCCCACTGTAGAGGTTTGAATGGTTTTGCATCAGACAGATATGAATAATTAATGAAAAGTAGAGTATTCTTATGCAATTGTGGTGCTTTCTGTAACTGACAGAGCAGTTACAGAGCAGTTTTGTGTCACTGTCCATATACATATGTCATTAGCCCGCTGCAGCTTTGACCTTGATGGTTTCATCTGGCCATCCTTTTCCCCATTTGTTAATGGTGGGTTCTTATTAGCCTCAAAGTATCCCTGTGTTTTTGATGTTGATCCAGGCTGTTTTATCAAATTGACCAATCAGCTTAATCAATATGTGGTCTCATCCTCACTCTGGGGCAGAGCTCTGAGCCTTAATGAGAACAGAACTCCACAGCCTTGAGGAAATATGTTCTCTCCTCATTGTAGTCAAAGTATTTCTGACCTACCTTTCACACAAAGTCAAACCCTACAGCTTGAAGCACAAAGAAAAAAGTGCAGGGGATTTTGAAAGCAATCCCAGATTTTTTGGTCTGACATGTTTTGTCTTTCTTTAAAGGGGACATATCATGTAAAATCCACTTTTTTAGCCCTTAAATACATTTTGTTGTGTATGGGAGTCTGTAGGAATGTCAAAAAGTTGAATTCTTTAGGTGCTGCGTTGATATCTTTATATTCTATTTGGGTCATATTTTTTGGATCCATTCAGTTTTCTCTATCCTCCATTACGTTTTTACAAGCAGTCAAAAATACAAAAACACACACACACACACACACCCTACAACTTGAAGTGATAGTCCTTGAAGCAATTTCTGGTGCTAGTGAAAAAGAGGGCAACATAATACTTGCAGCAGTAGACTGGAGACTTTGTCATTTTGCCCTGCTCCCTACAGAACACAGTTTCTATTCTTGTCAGTGGCTTTCTGACCATAATGAGCTGGCATACAGATGTTGGAGGGACCAGCTGTTGGGTTAGCTGCAGCAACAGCAACTTGAGATTCATCAATAAACTCTTTCATGAGGACATTCCTGAACTGCCTCTGTGATAACGGAGTCTCTCCTCTTCCGATGGCCAACATCTTGAACAGGATGAAAGAGTTTACTACAGCAATGTCTATGAAATGATAAAAGAATGCCTCATACGATTTCATAGTTTTTCCCTGTACTGAGTAGTACTGGATGAGAGATCAGATAAGTCCACTCCTCCCATGAACTTATTACAATCCTTCACAGCATCAGGAACAGCAATGTCCCTGGCGCACCACTGACCCCCCTGCTTCACTTTCCTCTGTACAGTGTCTCCACTGTAGGCTTTGTCACAAGAGCTGCACACAGTCACCTCCTTGGTGTCCTTTCATTTGACAAATAGCAGTCCGTCTTTCTGTAGCTACCTCCTGTCTCCTCTCTCAACTGATTTGGGCAGGGAGTTCCTTGTGGTTTTCAGAAAGCCAATAAGCGTCTGACGAATGGTGCCACATGCAGCGGTGTCATTTAATGGCAATTTGTGGAACAAAGCAGGGCCGGTGTAAAAGTTATCTACATAAATGTTATAATCCTTTCCAAGGTCAAACTCCATCAGGTTCATAACTGATGTTACACTGAGGCCCTCTTATTGAACTTTCTCAGTCTTTACTTCACAGATGAAAAAAAAATCAGGTGTAACCAGCACATGAATGAGCTAAAACTAACAGTTTGTAATCAAACTTGGTTGGCTTGTCCTTCAGTTACTGACAGAACCCTATCCTGACCTTGCTTGCCACCATCTGCCCATCTACGCATATCTCCCTGCCCGGGTGGAAGACAGAGTTACATGCAGTCTTCACGTCATCATAGAGGGGTCTAATCTTCAATAGTCTGTCATACTGAGGCGTTCCCTTCCTGGTGTGTTAAGACTTGAGCAATGGAGGACCCCAGAATACAGACGAGCAGGCAGCATGATGGTAAGTGAAAAGGATTTAATGACTAAAAAACAAAAACTCACTCACAGAAGGAGGCAGGAACCAAAACAACAGACAGGCAAGATAGGCAAAAACAGACATGGGCAGGTTGGCAAAACAGGCTTGGCGTGAGCAACAGGACAGAGGTGACATGATCTGAAAATGTTTCCGCAACGAATGACAGAACAGGTGTGTATTTATGGAGTGTGACCAGGTGAAATAAGAAGACAGATGAACTAGGTGCAGGTGAACTGAATAAAGTTGATTGACAGGACAAAACGTGGCTTGAGCAGAACAGAAACTCTTGAATGCAAACTAACAGAAACTAGAAAAACATGAAACTAAAGCATAACCAGGAAAATAATAAACAGAAGCATGAATCAAAACCTTAACTGTGAAACAGACCAACAAAACCCCAAAACACCCACAAATCATAACATGGTGTTCTTCATCTTCTTTGATGTTGGAAAGATGAATACACCAGAAGATGGCTTCAACCCAGTCACGGGTCATGCACTCTGTGGAAACGGAAAGTTGAATGGCCACTTTTGTTTTTCAGAGTTCAGCTCTAGAGGGCACCAATCCAGTGTATATTATAATGGCCAAGAAGACAAAAGGGTTGTTAGCTGTAAGAGGTGACCACTTGAATTTCTTCCCTGCCCAAATTACTCTTTTTGCATTGTCAGTCATGTACTGAATAATAGTCCGGATGGTGCTTACACTAAAATAAAGTTTGAACAGGCTCAGCGGTAACAGTGATTTAGCAGTGTCAGTCCTGGGTCCTGGTGGATGCCTTGGTGAAAACGTAGGAGTGTCAGGCTCACCTGGAGAATGTCTCATGTCCTTGCAGGCATCACCAGGTGGAGGGGTAGCCTGACTTGCCTGGAGACTGGCCTGGTTGAGCTGCTCCTTTTTCTTGAAGCAGTAGCAACCTTATGCTTCATGGGCCTTGAGGCGGTCCCTAGCTGACGGGCAGGTGGCTGATACTCCTCATCTTCTACACTGTTTTCACTGGGGAAACAAAAGGATATATGTTGAGGACTAAATTTGACTCTGTTTATCTAAATGGCAGGCTAAAAATGAAGTTGCATTTTACATTGACTTACTGAATATTAAGCCTAGGAACACAATGCTAGCACTGTAATGAAACACTATTTTTCTTTTGTAAACACAATGGTTTGCAGAGAAGAAAGAAGAAAAGGCCTCGACAGAAGTGGCAGGAGGCAGGGTTATTTCTGTGTCGGATGGTCCAGCGTCCTCCTGACTGTAAAAATATAGAAATAGGTTAGTTCATTGCTAAGGTTTCTGGTTACAAGATGATAACGCATTTGCTGCACTCAAAAACTGGCCAAATAGCCAAATAACATAAAACAGCAATGTTATAAAATAGTAATGTTATTGGTAAAGTGAAAATCAATCACTAGTTCACAGCTCTTATTTAGCCCCACAACATATTTGCTTTTAACCTATAGTTCATGAGGAGCTTCAGACAACATTCAAAGCAAAACACAGATCTGTTTTAGATTAAAGGAAAAGCATGCTTTATAATTTTGGTATTTGTTGGGAAATAGTTCCACACTTCTGGAAGAAGGCCTTTTCGATGCAGAGAGTGTTTGAGAGGCCTTGGGTTCTATGTACTGATAGTGTAAATGCATTGGAGTCGAGGAACGCCTTAACTCCATGATCAGTATGCACCATGATTTGGTTATTAATGTTATATGGTGTAGTGTCAGTTTAATATTCACAAATGCTTTTCCAGCTTCTATGATCCTTTGTAGGGGAGGGTTATCAGTTTTATAACCTCCTTGTGTGACTAAAGCTTTCAGCAGAGACACTAGGTTAGGAACGAGGTCCTCCAGAGACCAGGAGAGCAGATAACATGACCCAAAACAGTTACAGTAAGGTAACAACCAGCTGCTCAATTATCAAAGTCATCTCCAGGGAACGCGTCAGTTTGCAATAATCCATTCTGTAAACGGACCATTATAGGAGGTGTACTTTAGATGGTGTGAGTAGTAAGTTTTATTTGTGATGATTTCCATCATTATACATGCTTCTGCATGGGGAGAAAGTGAAACTGTCATATTTTGATTAGGCACATTCTAATCATTCTAGTCAGGCTGTTGTGCCCCTGGGGGAGTCTTAACATGCATTTGATGCTGACTGAATGTAGAATTTAACTTCTCCCAGAAAACACTCACAGTCTGATAATAACCTTTCTGTCTTTTCTGCATTTTTTTGTTGTGCTTCTTGTAACTTTGCTATAGTCTGCTCACTTCTTGCAGGTTGCTTCATGTCTTTAATTATTAGCACAACTGGCATTTGTTATAGCAAATAGTTTTTTGGACTAAATTTTCCCCCTGTGTGTCCCCTCATTAGTCTCTGTACACTCAAACGTTGGATTAGACTTCATAAGTTCCATCATAGCTCGGGCTTCCTGATAAGGATTTCTTATCCCTGGTGGTGCTGTAGCCTGCACTGGTGTATGTATGTAGGATGTGCGGGGGCTGCTCACCAGATGAAGAAGGGTTGGCAGGCTGCTCACCACCTCCCTTAGTCACCGGATGTTTTCTTTCCTTCCTTTGAGCTGTCTGTGTAGGCTGTGAAAGCAGTTACTAAAATAAAGTCTGGTCAGTCTAAGTAAGTCAGTAAGTACCCCCTCCAGAGGTACTGATTCCATTGTTGGAAAAGTTTTAGCTGACATTTGGCCTCTTTTACTGGGTGGGAATTCATGGTTCTAGCCTTCCTGTATCCAGAAATGCACCCAGAGACCCTTCTGGAAACTCATGATCTGGGTTTCTCATTTTTTTACTCTATCATTTACATAGTGTGGCCAACCAGGGGCTGCTGATACCTGGTCTTTGGAGAGGAATCAAATCTTCCGCTCTGACACCAAAATTTATTTCACACCATACCTACCCAGAAATCAGGGTTGGCTAGCTTTTTCACAGGTAGCTTTTTACACCATCTACTTGGACAGTGAGGGACCTCGAAACCAAAGTGAGGGACCTTTAAACCCACAACCCCAAGCCTGGGCTTTTAGAGAACTGGCCTCTAAAAGCCCAGTTCTCTAAAAGCCTCTAATAGCCTCTCTAATTCTCTTGAACAGAATCATACAGAATCGCAGCCTGGCAGCGGTCTGACTCAGAGGTTAAAGGATATAATCTTGGAGAAGTTGTACGCTCGAGATCTGTGGAAAGTACGAGAAATTGGGCTATTTGGATTCGCAATTGAGACATACCAGTAAAACTCTTAAGGTAGTTGGAAATTCACAACTGCCTGAACCACAACATTTATTGTTTTTCTAAATCTGGCGCCCCAATGTGGCCTTGGCAACTTCTGCTAACTGGCTATCGACAAAATATCTCCTGGATGTTATATAAACAGCACGCTCTTCGCCATCACTCCCCTACCAGCTGTGTGCTCATAGGACTATGCGGCCGATTGATAAAACTTCCACCTCTCTTCTCAAGGATGATGGCGCTTCTATCAGTGTTGACAGTCTAATTCTTGCAAACACACTCAGACTTATATATTCGCATCCTCAAGATTCCACCGTACCCTTGCTAAATCTTTACTTATGTGTGTGTTGCTTACCCCTGCTGAGGTTTTCTGTACTACTTCAGACTGTATTCTGCTTAGAATAGTCGGAAATATGTATTTTTTCCTCCTATCTTACTTTACCTAAATGTGTGATTTCATTACTTTTCATAGTTTTCATAGTTTTCATTACCGGCAAAAGCCAAATATTATAAGTATTTGAAAATTTGGACTAAAGCTGTTTTTACACCAATGACCAGAGAATTTTAGATTTCTTAGAAGGACTGCATTACAACTATTTCATACCAGTGAAAGCCAAACATTATTAGTATTTAAAAAGTTTGGACTAAAACTGTTTTATACCAGTGACCCAGCTTCTCTACTTAGACTTCAGTGAGTGCCCATGACATTTTTCTTCTAGCACAGGATGAATTCCTTACCACAGAGGACCTAATGAGCTAATTACCTCTATTAGAAAGATTGGATTAGAACCAGCTCTTACCAGTTAACTCCCAATGATTATTAGTGTCATTTGATTTGTTTTTCTGTGTTTGATTTTCTGTATCATTGTGGTGTTTTTCCTTGTGTACAGTGCTTTGAGTGCCTTGTTGCTAAAAAGCGCTACATAAATAAACTTGACTTAACTAGAGTACTGTTTATTATCTCTCGGCCTTTAAACCTTAGTCCACATTTTTCACTTTACTTTCACTGTTTCTCTTTTCACTTAATACACACGTCTTAATTATTTACTGTAGTATCTTTCTGCTTTATATTTTTATCAAAAATGCGTACTGTTACAGCCATTAACACAACCAATGTAATGCCTCAAAGAGACATGCAGAAATTTTGTGAAGAGATATTCCGCTTACTTTCTATCGATGCGACCTCTGGTTGTATGAAAAGCTCATTGGTTGCAAAGCAGGAAAAGAACCAATTACTCAGTTTTCTGTTTGCCATGGAAGCTGGACGCAAACACCAGTTTATAACTGTTCTGCTGTGGTTACTCTATACCTTTTATTCCAGGCAAAGAGATTCCATTTACCCTTGAAACTATAAATGACATTCTACAACTCCCTAATTAAATTTGAAATATTTTATGTAGAAAAACAGAAAAATAAAACAATCACGGTACCGGGACCCAGTCCTCTCCTCTTATGGATAAGAAAGGTAGACTCCAAAGAAAGATATCCTTATATACTTGGCTCTGCCTTGTGTGAGAAGCAAGAGCACATTCCTTTCTTGTCATCAGTAAATGTATGTGTTGGCATTGAGTGGCCTTAACTTAGTTTTGCATTGTGGTCAGTAAGGGTAAAGAAACCTAATCTTCTGTGTGTGTAGCAGTAAAACATTTAATACGGTATTTAATTAGCAAGTTACATATTTTCCTTCCTATGTTCCTCTGAGGAGACATAGGTAACTTTAAGAAAACTGTCCACTATGCTTTTGAGGTTCACAGACTGTGAGGGCCGGCCTTATCAGCCACTGGAGACACTCCTCTGTTTTATAAATAACTGTTTCTGTTATGATTTGTGGGTGTTTTTGGGTTTTGTTGGTCTTATTTCACAGTTGAAGTTTTGAATCATGTTTCTGTTCATTATTTTTCTGGTCATGTTTTAGTCTTGTTCATGTCTTGTCAAGTTTGGTTTTTGGATCTGGTTATGCTTTAGTTTCATGTTTTTCTAGTTTCTGTTAGTTTGTATTCAAAAGTCTCTGTTTTGCTCCTGTCACGTTTTGTTCTCTCTGTCTGTTAATTAACTTTATTTGGTTCACCTGCTTCAAGCTAATCTGTCTCCTTGCTTCACCTGGTTCAAGCGCCATATATACACCTCTGTTCTGTTTATTCCTTGGGGAAACATTTTCTGGATCATGCTCATGTCTTGTTTTTTGGATCACTGTCTCTGTTCATGTCAACGCTTTTTGATCATGCCTAGCCTGTCTTGCCAGCCTGCCCATGTCTGTTTTTGCCGTCTACTTCTGTAGTAAGTTTTGTTAATTAAATAATTTCACTTACTGTCATGCTGCCTGCTCGTCTGCATTCCAGGGTCCTTCACTACACAAACCGTAACAGTTTCTGCTAGATTTGATTTATGTGATGTTGTGTAGCATGGTAATTTCTCAAAAGGATGGTCCAGGTATGATGCTTGTGTGTTTCCTCGGGGTCAGCCTACTTCTTGTAGTGGGGACCCCTCCTGGTCGACTATTTATAGGAATTCTAATTCTAAGATGTATACTTATCAACCTGGCTCCATTAAATGCCAACAGTTTAAGCAACAGGTAGCACTCACTTGAGATAATTCGGGAAGTTCAAAACAAGGTACTAAGCACAATCATCTAATTCTTACATTTAAACCAAAGTTCTGTAGCCCTGGGGTGGCTCTGGTTTTATGTTCGTTCTAGGTTTTAATATACAGGAGCAGACGCACAAGCTCTCATAAAGGTACTATATTCTCCTCATGTTCTTATATTCCACAATCTGCCTCCTCATTTCATAATTCACAGCACAAAAAGAAAAATGTCTAACTGTGTTGCCAACTTGATATTGCCCTGGCACCTATTCTGTTTTACACAGATAGGGCTGAGTTTGACTGTATGTTTTTACACATGACTCATAACCCTGAAAATTGTAACACTCTATCTGCCATTTTCCCTGTTGCTAAGCCAAATGTGATCCCACCTGTTTTTACACCTAGAGAATGAAACTATACTTGTCTCCTTAGGAATAACATGACCCACATTGGAAATATGCACACTTCCTGGTGTAGCTTCCCTATAAATGTGACTTCCTGGGCCAATGTTAGCACTCTGTCTGTAGCTAGAGCTGACTTATTTTGGTATTGTGGGAGTAATACTTTGTTAAATATTTTACCATTCTCCTGGAGTGGAGTTTACAGAGGGTAGTTATTATCATCACTTTGTATGGATTGCATTGACTTTCCTCTACTTGGTTTCATCATAATCCTATGCGTTTACCTGGTTTTGACCTAACTCAAAATACTTCTATTTACATAGATGCTATAGGTGTTCCTTGAAGGCCCTGATGGGTATAAAACTCGCAAGTCCTATTGCATCATTTATTCTAAATAATACTGATTACCTTTATACTCTGTTAAGTTCTATGATTGGGTTAACTTGGAGAATGCAAATCTAATGGACAGGAGGATGCCTCTGGTTACACGATACTGGCGATCAGAAGGTTATCTGTTGGAAGATTTGTACATGAATTATCATTGCTTAGTTTAAAAAGGTTCTTTATCCTTATAATTTACCAAAAAGACATTTTGTCTCCTGTGAATACCAGTCTAATAAGGCGGTGGTAATAGTACAAAATTGAATGGGATGAGCCAAGCTCTGACATTATTGAACAGCAAAACTCTGCACACACATGGAATGAATTCACACAATTTCTTAAAATACAAGAATTTATAAAAAAAAAATAGGTAAACTCAAAGTCAAACATATTTCAATCAACAAACTCTTTACCATGCTAAAACAATCTAACTAAACTACCAAGCAGAACTAAAGAATAAGGAAATCTAATGGGCTATGTATAAACAAGTTGATCAAAGATGGTTGAAAACCATGACCGAAAGAGTGATGCAACATTACCATGCAATGTTATTTATGTCTGAGAACCAAGGATTATCTTGAAGAATCTGGAATTGAAATTAAAGTTAGTCTTGGAACTAATTTAGGCAATAATTGGCATACCTTTAGACAACCATTCACAATGCAAGATCAGATAAAATATTATTTTAATAAAATAATATTTTAAAGAATGATTTGCTGAATAAAACCAACCTTCTGGATGACCAATTCTCAATGGTGTTTTAATTAGCTGCTTTTATTTATTAAAATAATATTTAAAGAAATATTATTTTGAATAAGAACCAAATCTTTGAGAAATGGGCCTAATTGTGTTACTTAGTTATCAAGTTTAGCAAAATAATATTCAGGGAAATATTATTAAGGAAATTGTTAGGAATATTTATGTGGACTGAATGATCAGTTCAGGCCAGCTGTCAACTCAGAAGGAACGACGCAGAGGCTCTTAGTTTTCTCGCTGCTTGGGTAATCACACTGGTCTACAGTGGACTACAAAGTGTGATTCCTCGACAGAGTTTATTTATACAGAAGAGTGAACAGACATTCAAGGTTACACAAAAGGGAGTGTGACTGGAATTCAGTGATTCTCCGCTAGGGAGTAGATACAGAAGCAGGTGCATTTACAGACCAGAGTAACAATCTCAGTACAGACTGTTCCAGAACACAGAGTCACATCTGCAGATGTGACTTTAGAATAGACATGAAATATATATATGAGTGATAATAATAAAGATCAATGTATTATTCATCAACCTAACAGAAATAGTAAAATAATATTTAAGGAAATATTATTTTGAAGAAGAACCAAATCTTTCTGGAGAAATGGGGCTTAATGATGTTTACTTAGTTTTCAAGTTTAGTAAAATAATATTAAGGGAATATTTTTTTTTAGATTGAAAACTAACAACCTTTTTGGCTAAATGATCTTTAGCAGGCAAGCACGTGTTCTTAGCTGTTAGTGGTTGAAGCTAACAAAAGAAGCTTATAGCTTATCATCAGAATCAAGGACATACCTTTGAAATACCATTAATAAAATGGTTAAAATGCATATGTGTGGATGGCGCCTTTTGGCCGATTCTGTGTTTGAAATCACCCTTTAAATAAAGATTGTCTTAACCTTTTTTTAAAAACGCAAACACAGAACACACAAACTGAGCACATGTGCTGAGCAGATAATCTGCTAGCACTAAGATGGCTGAGTTTCATTAAAAACAAAACCAGACATCATAAAACTAAAAAGGTTTAGATTATTTCACTCTAAACTACTCTCTGCCCAACACAACCTCTTACGTGAACCGTGCTGAGGAAAAGTTGTCCGGGCGACTAAGTTGAATAAAGCATCCACAGTGAACAAAGGGTTAGCTGCAGCTAACCTCCGTAGCTGTGGGGTGGGGTGGCTCGTTCTGCCGGCCAGCCAAACTGTACGTTACGGCTGTAACCACTGTGATGCGGTCCCGTTGTCCTTCCTTCAGACCGGGAAAACTGCTCCACTCGGCGTCGTAGAGACAGGGTCTCTGCTGGGAACTCTCTGGAACACAGTTTGCTTCTGTAGACCTCAGAGAGAAAGTCACTCTTGGATCCAGTTTGAAGAGTTATGTCTGATTGCCAGCAAAGAGACATTACTGGCCCTTCATGTTGTCCCCATGGCTGGGTCCCAACACACATTTATTTTCAAAGTACTTTTATGAACTATTAACAGAATTGTCATCTTGTCTTAGAGTTGCATTTGGGTGGTTGCTATGCAGACTGAGCAGGAACTTGTGTGTGTGTGGATGAGTTTGGGAAGCAGTCTGTTCGCACCCCAGCCAATCTACGTGTGCTTGAATGCCAGATGTGGACGTGCTTGCTGTATCAGTATCTAGCCAGAACCAGTTTTATTCAGAAGGACTTGTATTTGTGAAACTGTGTGTAGCCACACCCACGATGCTGTAACGTGAGTGATTTTTTCCCCTTTCTTTAATAAAAGGCTGTGACACATGGCAGCTCCTCTGAGAGAATAGACTGTCTCTCCCTGGCCAGTCAAAGATAACTTTGACACGCTTGTGTCTTCATTGCATACATTCTCTGAGTTTATCAGTGTGTCTCTGACATTTCTTTGGTCTGTTCGAGCCGGATCACAGGTGTCCCTGTTCGGAGGAGCCCGGTGCCTGACTGAGGTTTAAGTCTGCATGCAGCCTCTAGCTCGTCTGGGGAACCAAAATCCTCCACAGTAAATTCTGTGTAGGTAACCGCTCCGTGGGCCGTGTGACTCCGGACTATGGACCAACGTGATCCCGAACAGAAGGTGTGATTGAACGCACAAGGTAAAAGGTTAAACCTAGGTAAAAAGCAGGCAAATGGGCCTGGTGTAGGTAAATCACAGGCAGAGAGGCCTGGAATCCACGGTAAAAAAATCTTGGCTAAGAAGCTGCAGTTGCCCCCTTAAGGGGCACAAAAGCAGCTGCCAAGGACTTGGTTGAGGTTTAGAGGCTCCTGTCACTTCCTTAAGGAGCACGAAAGCAGCCACCAAGGAATAGGGGTCTTGAGTTTAGAGGCTCTCGTAATTTCCCTTAAGTAGATTCAAAAGCAGCCGGCTCCTTAGAAAAATCCTTACGCAAGAAAGAAGTAAATCCTTAAAGAAGTGTTGCGCAAAATACAGAAAACGTTGTCCAGGTGATTGAGGCCTATAAGTGACTGTGTGTTGGTGCATGTGAGTCTGTCTGCAGAATCATACAGCCCTCTCAGTGAGACAACCCGAAACCTTCGCGTTGTGAACATAAAGTCGCTCTCCACTGAACCTGTGCTGTAGGTAATCTGATTTGTATTTTTAGGGATTTTACCAGTAACAGTCTAAAACCTCTTTTGCCTCCGGGATTAGAACCCTAAGCGGAAAACCGGATGAAAACTAGGTTTTTCATCTAGAAGCGAGTTTTCCGGGAGGAATTAAGGGTCCGGTGAGAAAGGGTCCGGTGAGAAATTCTGTTTGCTGCACATACATATTTTATCTTCTGAAAATAAATAAGATAATAAAAATAAATAGTTAAAAGTTATTGATTAGGAACTATGAATGAAAATATAAAATAAGTACCATATATACACCTTCTCCATAAGATGGGAAGCTGCGTTCGGAAGCCTTGCTAAAAGGCAGAAAGATTATAATTTCAAAGGGGTCCTCTCAGTCCCTGCGTGCACACAGTTGGTGAACAGATTAAAACAAAAACAAAAATGAATAAAAAACAGCAAGAGTAGCCTTTAATTAACATAGCCATAATACTGAGGCCTGTTTAAAAGCACATGGCAGAACTTTCAGTT
The DNA here is from genome assembly GCA_036173005.1 of Crenichthys baileyi. NCBI lineage: Eukaryota > Metazoa > Chordata > Actinopteri > Cyprinodontiformes > Goodeidae > Crenichthys > Crenichthys baileyi. The sequence goes on from JAHHUM010002092.1 coordinate 188,688, forward strand.
AACTGAAAATTTAATACAAAAAGGGGGGGGCAGACCGCCACCCACCCCAGTAGGCAGAACAATGCTGAGACGTAATCTGAGAATAAATAGATCTTGTAGTCAAGTGTTAGTGAGAAACAGGTGCTTTAAAAATCATTCTATTGTGTTATGCTACCAGTGACACCATGATAAAATGCAAAAGATTCATTTTACAGGGAAATAATTCCATATTTGACTCAGATTGTGTATTTTTTATTTTTTTTCCTCTTTGAGAGAAGTTAAATTCCAGCTCTGTCAAACGACCTTGACACAGGAAATGCAGCTGCCTAAAAGAAAGATTAAACTTCCGCACACAGCAGAAGCCTGTCTCTGCTGAGAGCTCTGATGAAGATTGTAACTCTACCCTGCATGTGTCAAACTCATGGTCCGCGAGCCAAAACCAGCCCCCAGAAAGTTATGTGATTCTCTAGAAGTAGAGCCTTTGATATGGTAATTGTGTGCTTGAATGTTATTTTGTAAATAAATAAGCAGTTTTGTATACATTCTGCCACAATCTGCCTTTTGGTAATGTTTTGGATCTTGCTCTTTATGTATACAAAAAGAAAAATTGGCTAAAGTCTGCAGACACAAAATTAACCTGGACTGAAGCTCTAACTATGTTTATTTAATCTGAGATCCTCTCCAAATGCAACAGTATGTCAGTCTACATGAGATACTAACAACTTCACCTACTGGTATTACAAAGATCTGATTGAATATGTGAAACAACTGACTAATACAATGATGAAAGTTTTTCAACAAGTGATGCTCATCCAGAAGGAAGACAGTGTTCCTAGGAAATGCAGCTCATCCATTAACAATAAATTTTTCTCCTATAGGTGGAAGATATAACATCACATGGTGAGGAAGTTTTGCTGACTAATCATAGGCTGGATCTATGAATCATTATGTGCACTGACAAAATGACCAAGATTCTGATTGACTTATGAACCTCACTGACCTGATAATGATAACATGACACCCAACAGACAAAACCTTTAAGGTGGACCCCACTAAGACCACTGTTGGGACCATGGATTTCAACATTAAAACTCCGGTATACAGTTTTCTGGAGTTGTCAAAATAAATTGCATTTAACAGACTTTCAGCACAACTTCAGAAGGGGGAAAGGGGGGTAACAGCCGATTTCCCATGATGCCACTGGCTGTATAAAAACACTCCCTTTCCAATGGCCCGATCTCTTCCATCCGGAACTCTGCTGAGAGGCTGGCCGGAGAGACAAGCGCGCTAATGTCTTTTTGCTGGCAAAAAGACATAATCTCTTCAAACTGGATCCAAGAGTATCATATGATCACTGATCATATGCAAAAGTTGAGTATGGAATGAATTGCTGTTTGTGTATCCGGTATTCATTCACGAACGGGGGAATTAAGATACCAGCATTGTTTGACTCTCTCTGTTGTTTGACTCCCTGCAGATGCACACGGTGTTCGAGAGAAGCCCCAGCAGAGACGCGGTCTCTACAACCCGAGTGAAGCGGTTTTCCTTGCCTGAGAGAAGGACGACGAGTAGCCGCATCACCGGTAACGTGCAGTTTTGGCCGGCCGACAGAACGGGCCGCCCACCCACAGCTTCGTTAGGTTAGCCGAAGGCTAACCGCTTGTTGACTGTGGACCTTTCTTCAAACTTCGCCGCCCCGGACATCTTTTCCTCAACATGGTCAGAGGTTAGGTTTGGGCAGAGTGAATAATAGAGTAACAGTTAGGATGAAATGCTCTAAACGTTTTTCATTTTATGAAGTTTGGTTTTGTTTGTGTGAAACTGCTATCTTAGTGCTAGCAGGCTATCTGCAGCACACGTGGTCAGCTTTGTGTTCTGTGTTTATGTGTTTTTAAAGTTAAGACAAACTTTATTTAAAGGGTGATTTTAAACACAGAAGAATGCTCATAATGCTCCGTTCGCGCTTATGATTTTCAACCCTTTTATTGATGGTATTTTAAGTGTGTGTGTTTTGATTATGGATTTTAAGCTATCAGCCTCCTTTGTTAGCTTAACTGCTAACAGCCTAGGACACGTGCTTGCTGCTAAAGAATATTTACCCAGAACGGTTTAGTTTTCAATCCAGTAAATAATGTCCCCTAACATCATTTTACTAAATTTGATAACTAAGTAAACACCATTAAGCCCATTTCTCCAAAAAGATTTGGTTCCTTTCAAAGATATTTCTTTAAATAATTTACCGTTACCTTTAATAATAATTCTTTCAGTATTATTTCAATTAATAAAGGCAGCTAATGAGACACCATTGAGAATTAGTCATCCAGAAGGTTGGTTTTATTCAGCAGATCATTCTTTAAAACATTATTTTATTAAAATAATGTTTTATCTGATCTTGCATTGTGAATGGTCGTCTAACATTTGCTGATTACTGCCTAAGTTAGTTCCAAGACTAAATTAACTTCATTTCCAGATTCTTCAAGATAATTCTTGGTTCTCAAACATAAATAACATTGCATGGTAATGTTGCATCACTCTTCTGGTCACGATTTTCAATCATCTTTAATCAACTTGTTTATATTGTACATAGCCCATTAGTCTTCCCTATTCTTAAATTCTGCTTGGTAGTTTAGTTGGATTGTTTTAGCATAGTAAAGAGTTTGTTGATTGAAATATGTTTGACTTTGAGTTGACTTATTTTTGTTAATAAATTCTTGTATTTTAAGAAATTGTATGAATTCATTCCATGTGTGTGCAGAGTTTATGCTGTTCATTAATGTCAGAGCTTGGCTCACACCTTTCAACTTTGTCCTAATACCACCGCCTTACTGGGCTGGTATTCACAGGACAACCCTTAACAGACCAAAATATTATTTTATAAGATATTAAAATATTAATATTAAATAATATTGTCAGATTAATAATCACAACACCACCTTATTGATTCTTGGTGAATAAAAAAGAATTGAAGCATTCAAAACAGACCTAGTGGAAACAAAAAGGGATATGTGAAAACAATGTGCATTTTAAGAATAATAGAAGTAAAATTATGTTCAAATTTTTATAAATAAAATTGCTCTGACAGAGAAGTAAGTAAGTAAGGAGTGTATGAATGGCAATGACTGATTTCATTGTAATGCATCTTTGAGGGACCTTAAAAGCGCTAATAAAGGTCTGATGTTCTGATGATCATTGCCAAACCTCTATCTCAATAAGGCTTCCAGAGTATTTTCCAAAATCATATAAAGATAGCAACGGTTCTACCTGTACTGAAAATAGTGATACACATAAGAAAGGTTATAGACCTGTCCTCAATTTTTCACAATTCTTTTACAAACAGGGTAATCAAACTTTAATGTGACCAATGTTTGTCCATTTTGTCCATCTGTTTTTGTGAAATGAATGTCTGTTTCATGTCATGTAAGAATTAGGGTATGTGTGCACGATAATTAAAGACTACATGAGAAATTCTGATCTTCAACAGTACCATAATAATATTAGGTTAGTTCTTTATGGTAAAACAAAAGAATTTTAACAGATGTTTGGACTTTTTCCAGTCACGTTCAGAGTGATCAATCGGAGTCAAATTTAGCACAAGATGGAATGTACCTTAACAGAATAACTGGACTGGACTGAAATAGAGAAAATTTGAGTTAATTGAAACAAATTTTAGTTACTTGAAATAAATACAAAGTGTAATTAAAAGGGAAGAACTATAGCTGACTAAAACTGTACAGTGTGTTTATAAAAGTTGGTAAGACAAACTAAGATTATAAGACATAATATGTCCTTCATTTTTTGTGTTCATCAATGAGGAGTGAGTTTTTTATAAGAACTAAACCAAGCATTATTAAAATAATAGCAACTAACAAAAATAGTGACCTCATTCTTAAATATAATAAGGACTTACTGTATAAAAAATAAATTAAATAAAATATAATAAAAAGAATAATAATAATAATAATAATAGATACATCTAAACAAAGCTAGATTAGAATAGAACGTTCAGAGCCGTTATAATCTTACTGAAGAATGCCACAAAAATTGTTATGGAACCAGATGATTAAAAGAGAGCAGCTTTGTCATGGAAAAACAGAAACTTTTGTAGGAAAGATCCAATTTCATTTTATTTAACACTATCTATCATGACACCATAGATATCTTATTAACATCTTGAACTCCCATATTATGTATGGAAATAAATAAAAGGTATAATTGGCAGCACAATGGAAAAATGCAAAGTTATTTCTGAAATTATTAGATGCTGTACTGTTACCAGCTAAATTAGCTGAGTGTAAATGTGAAGGGATTACAAATCTGAGTCACGGGCAAAGCCATGTCACAACAGGAAGGAGTATAAATATTAATATTGCTCAGTCATAATAGATGTTTTTTTTTTTTCAAAGTGAGTAGAAATCTTTCCTTGTCAGAATCTGGGGTGTGATCTACCTGCTGCTAACCTTTTTCCACCACCAGGTGCGGCTGCCTGGAGGAGCTGGAGAGGGACAGATGTAGCTCATCCGGCTCCTCAGCTGGGCAGTATAAGAGGCGACTGTGCCTGCACTTCCTTGCCTGAGCGTTTTTTCCCCTGCGGTACAGCTTACTGGCCATTCTGAAAATTTGTCCTTGCTCAAAGAGGAAGACTGATTTTGTGGGTACCTTTATACTAACTTTCCCTGTCCTGAAACCTCCAGGTGCTGTTTTCCTGGACCTGACTACGGAGACTCCGTCGGAACCGAGTCCCGAATCGAACCAGCTGACTAACTCTCCGGTGAGCCCTCCCAGCTGAGCGAACCCTGTCCGCCCTCCCAGCGCCCTCCACTTGGCATCGCCTTGCCAGCCGCGGTGGATGAAGACTGACTGCACTCACACTCACTCCAGGTTCTGTGGCCCCTCCCTGGTGGAACCCCCTGCTCTCACCTGTAAGCCGAGTCCGAGCCCATGCAGGTGGGAAGAGCCACGCTCTTACCCGGTGACTAGAGGTGGCGGCGGGAGGCCAACTAGTGTTTTTACTGTGGCTCCGCTGATCCCTTCATCTCATCCTGTCCAGTTTGGCCAAAAGGGGGGGTCCGTCGGCCATAAAGGGGCGGCTGGCGGACCAGCCTGTCAATCAAGAAGCCCCTAGATTAACTTTGCCAGCAGTTTTGTTTAGAAATCATCGCTCCGTATCACTCCCAGCGTTAGTCGACTCGGGCTGTGAATTGAATTTAACTGATCAGAGACTAGTAGAAGAGGAACACATAGAGACAGAGCCACTCCCTCACCCTTGGCTGTCATTGCACCAGATAACTCATCGCACCCTGCCTCTGGAGTTAGCTGTTTCAGGCAATCACAGGGAGATAATTTCTTTTTCTGTTTTTCTCATAGCTCAGAGCTCATTGGTTCTCGGTTTCCCCTGGTTGCGGCTCCACAACCCCCATATTAATTGGGCTGAGCGGCAGGTGGAGGCCTGGTCTGACAGCTGCCTGCTGTCTTGCTTGCAGTCTGCCGTTTGCCCCAGTTCAACCCCCGGTGAGGGTGGCGAGGAGGAGATCCCGGACTTGGCCGGTGTCCCTCCCGAATACCATGACCTAAGACTGGTCTTCAGTAAATCACAAGCCCTATCGTTGCCCCCTCCACCGACCCTATGATTGTGCCATCAACCTGTTCCCGGGTGCCCCTCCGCCGTCTAGCCGTTTGTATAAGATCTGCGGTCCTGAGAGAGGTGTGATGGAGAACTATATAGCGGAGTCCCTAGTGGCTGGCATCATCCGCCCCTCATCCTCACCCCTGGCTGCGATTTTTCTTTTTGTGGGTTAGAAAGATGGCACTTTACGCCCCTGCATTGATTATAGGGGACTTAACGCTATCACTATTAAGAATAAATATCCCTTGCCACTCTTAGCTTCTGTTTTCGAGCCTGTTCACGGGGCTACTGTGTTCACTAAACTGGACCTCAGAAACGCCTACCACCTACCGCCTACCACCTTCGCGCTGACCCTGAAAAGGTCCGTGCAGTGGTGGAGTGGCCAGTTCCAGACTCCCGCAAGAAACTTCAACAGTTCTTGGCGTTTGCAAACTTTTACCGGAGGTTTGTCCGGTCAGGTGGCAGCTCCCCTTACAACGCTGACGTCCACCAAGGTCCACCCATATTAATTGGGCTGAGCGGCGGGTGGAGGCCTGGTCTGACAGCTGCCTGCTGTCTTGCTTGCAGTCTGCCGTTTGCCCCAGTTCAACCCCCGGTGATGCTGGCGAGGAGGAGATCCCGGACTTGGCCGGTGTCCCTCCCGAGTACCATGACCTAAGACTGGTCTTCAGTAAATCACGAGCCCTATCGTTGCCCCTCCACCGACCCTATGATTGTGCCCCAACCCCCCAATGAATTCTGATCTCAACCCAGTGAGCTCCATGATCCCCAACATGAATCTCAGGAAGGATAAAGGCCACCAATGGGCCACCAAAGGCCACCATAGCAGGCCAAAAAGCAGGCACCCTGCGAACCCCACACCTCTACCTGGAGGCACCCCAGCATGCCACCCACACACACTCCAGCATGTCACCCAGTCGCACAAACCAGGCCGGCCGGCCAGCCAGCCCCTTCACCAGAGCGAAGCCACATCCCAATCAACGCTGCACACTGCCTGGTCAAGAGCCAGGGACCGAGATCCAAAAAATCCAAGCGATTCAGAGAGAGCTGAAATACCAGCCCTAGCACCAATTGGCCCCCTGGACCTGACCCCCAACCCCAGCCCAGACCCCAACCTGAAGGCCTCATCCTCCTCCTGGCCTCCAACTCTAGACAGAATCTAAAAGTGCTGTAGTGACTGTTAATTCTTTTTAAATTGGTAAAAGGAGTGTCCAGATGTCATCAACCAACCGTATCCTGGTGGCTTTCAGTGATCTTGATGAAAAACAATGCATCTACACATTAAGGCTAGCGCAGGTTTGCTATACAACCTGTCATGCTTATTGTTCTTCTGCCCACCCTTCTATTTTTTTTATAGATGTGTAACTCCAGATACAAATATCTAATTATCGCTCATTTACTCTATTTCTATTTGTTCTGGTTGTGCACAGTTAAAACATAATTTTGTCTTTGTGCATGTATTTTGCAGTAAAGCAAATGCTCCAGACCTCAGTCACCTTGCCAAAAGTATTTCCTTCCTGATCTTGCCATAGATTAGGTGAAGTGGGATCATAAATGGCATGATGATGACACCCTCGCACTTCACAGTTGGGATGGTGCAGGCATTCCCCCTTCTTTGACAAAATGTAAAGATGGTAATTAATGATTATTTTCTCTGTTTTTTGTTTTCTTGATTCTTTCTCTGCTTAGACATTTTTGACAAGTCACCCGCCTCTTTAAATAGTTTCTTAAGTGTCTTTGCATCACACAAGGATCACACCGTTATGATCAGCTGACCACCTATTTTTTTTTCATTGTCACCTGCCTCTCCTTCATTTGATCCAACTACTATTCTAGCCGGAGTGGCACAGAGGGGTGGGGGATCAGGGTGAATGACGACAACACCAGGAGAAGCTTCTACATTAAAAATGTCTTGATAGCCGTAAAGAAGCTCTAAGTTCCACGGCACTACTCATCGCCTCAGTATGGAGGGAGGGCAGGTCTGTGAAGGGTCCGAGTTGATTCTGATCTCACAAGAGCTGCAATGTAAAATTTTCTGTAGTTAGTTGCAGGCATCAACTCCTAACGAAAATGGGCAATTGCATTGATTTCCTACTTCGTGAAACTGGATATGACAGATCAGCAGAACACATCTCTATGGAAATATTAATTTTATCCAACAGGAACAATTTTGTCTGCCTACTACTCCTCCGAATTCCTCTAGGCAACCGAAGAGAAGAAGCGCAAATAGGAAGTGAGAGTATTCCAAAATGAGTGTTCACCCAAAAATATTGATACTAAAAAAATATATATAGAAATAATATATATAGAAATAAAATACAGATTACTCCAAAAAAACAGACCAGCTGGCCCAGTGCAACAAGAATACGCAACACAAAGGAGGGCACATGACATGACCAAATTGTCCATCCATCCCCGAACCCACGGGTCAGAGCCAACAGAGCGCCCAGTCCCCAATGCCCGGCAATGGACCGCAGCCGCAACCAGGCAAGTGGGGCAACAAAACACATCCAACACCAACACACAGCAACGAAATGGCAGGCCCACCCAAATGCAAGCTCCAGGCCAGCATGGACACATACACCACTACATAGAAAAACAAACTGAAACCACCAGGGCCAGCCAGGCAGTCAAAGCACACCCGTGATACACCACCCCACCCACCACCGTGCCCAAGAGAAAGACGCCAGCCCAGCAAGCCGAAGGGTGCCACAGAAAGGCCATGGTATGCATAGCAAAGTGGCTGCATTCCCCCCAGAGACACAGAACCACCAACATCCAGGCTAGCCAAGCAAAAAGGACAGAGCCAATTAAGGCCACAGTTCTTCTCAAGCCAACGCCACAGCAACACCACACATCCATACATCGGTAGGGGCACGGTGAAGACCACCAACCCCAAGCACACACCACCCACCAGGAACCACCAAGCAGACAAGGAAACCCCACCTCAGTATAAGGCCGAGAACCCCGATGCAACTGCAGAGACCAGCGACGCCCGCCCTGCAGCACCCACGCTCAGAGGACCGGGCCACAGCGCACAAGACCATCGCCCCAACACCACAGCACGCCACACAGCGGAGGACAGAATGCAGCAAAGAGCACCCAAAGCAAAAGCCGCGCACAAAGTCCACACTGTTTCCTTGTAGGCTCCGATTACTTGGGAGATCAAGAGTTTGAGCTGGGTTAGGCAGAAGCTGCTCATCGCAGCCTGTCACCGGGGTACACCCACTTAACCAGTCCGTTTGGGGCATGCTGTCACTTTGGTCCAATTGACTGCAAGAATGCTCTGCACCACCCATCACCCACACATTGGTCCTTTCCACACTACTCTCTACGTCTAGTTCATTCAAAGATTTAGGCGTGCACACCTCCTCCTCCTCAATATTACACACATCCAATACTAGCAGAAAGGTGATGTTCAAAAGTAGGTTCCTGTGCACAACCTTAGTTTCACCCTATGAATCCACCAGTCTTTATGTGTGGCTCTGTGTGTTTTTGTCTTTGATATATAATTGGGCTCCATTTGTCAGCCAGATTTTACTGTCCTCTTTCACCCTTGTTAGCAATAAGGAATCTTTTGCCAATGTTCAGGTGAGAGCCTTTGACTTTTCTGCTGTAACCCTCTGCCTGTTGGTCTTCTTTGATACTGTGTTTTTGAGCAATCCTGGCTGCCTCATGAAGGTATGACATTAGTGTTTTGACATATCTCTTATGATCTACTACCACAGGATCACTGAACACTTGTTTAAACATAACATCCACAGGTAGCATAGGGATCCTCCCAAACATTTGCTGGAACAGGGCGAACCCAGTGGTGTCATGCCCTGTAGAGCTATACGCAAATGTGTTTAGTTTGTATTTGCTGAGACCACTTTTGTTTTTACTTTAGCAGAAGGGACCGGAGCATATTTCCGAGTGTTCAATAAAATTTTTCAGTCCTATGGGGTGGTAAGCAGTTGTGTGGGATTTGGACACTCCAGAAAATGTGAGCAGCTCTGCAATGAGTTAACTCTCAAAGTTTGCTCCCTGACCTGAGTGAATACATTTGGGAAAGCAGTACACACAGAATACATGATGCCTTAACTTTTTGGCGACTTGTTTGGGTGTTTGATCTGGACATGGAAATGCATGGGTAAGCTTGGTAAAATGATCTGTCAAAATGAGAGCATTTACCGAGTGCTGCTTACTATCCTCTCCACTCCAAAATATCCAAGCACACTAGCTCCATGGGGCTGACGTTATGATCCTTTCCAGTGAAGCAATAGCAGGAGGTTCTGGGGTTTTGGCTAAAATGCACCTTTGACAACACTTAACATATTCCTTGATGTTGTCTAGCTAGGTGCATTGTCCTTGTTTGTCCCTGGCGTCCTGCAATGTCATGAAGAGCATAAAGGGCTTTCTCTCTGAGGGTCTCTGGAAGGCCGTACTGGTGTCTCTTGTGTTTAGTGATTGAATCTTTAATGACTCTGTACAGAACTCAAACTGTTTCTGAAGCATTGGAGCCTTTGAGTAAAATGCTGCTCCTTCCCGATGGACGGGCGTTTGTTTTAAGACTAACAAATGGCATGAGCACAGAAATGGTAGGATCATTCTCTTGACTATGTTGTAGCTCAGGTAATGTGAAGACAGTGATTGGCTCTTATCCAAGTGGTGACATGTCCTGCACCACTTGAATAAACTGCACAGTTCTGACCTCAGTAGCAGCCTCCCATTCACTGTGGGCATCCAGTAGTGCACTAACATCTGTAGTACAAAAATCTTTGATGGAAATAAACTGAGGAGTTGTGTCTTTTTGTTTTGTTCTTTTTACTTGATGAAACTGGACTTTTAATAGGAGGGTATCTTGAATACTGTCTGGGGTAACATACTCTGCCTCATTGAGAAGCTGCTCATACTGCTTAGTTATAAGTCTCTGACTGACTGTTTTAGCAAATGGTCCTTTGCTGAGCATGTCTGCCACAATATTTTTGGTCCTGGAATGTGTTTCAGTTTAAACGTGTAAGGGCAGATTTTCAATGTTCACAGTCGTCTAGCTTAGCTGTGGTCATTATGTATGTCAGAGGATTGTTGTTAGTCCATACAGTGAATAAATGGCCTCTTAACCAATGACTGAATTTCTCGCATACACTCCATTTTAGGGCCAAAAATTCAAGCCTATGAGCCGGGTATTTCTTTTGGGACACACTTAAGGTTTTGCTCACAAAGGCAATGGGACAGACCTTCTTCTCACCTACTGGTACCGGCGGTAGTACTGCGCCCAACCAATCTAACGAGGCATCAATGGACAAAATCAGAGACTGGGGGGAAATCTGGGTGTGAGAGAAATACACAGTTTAACAAACTGTCCTTAAGCTTAGACAGTGACTCCTCACACTCATCTGTCTAATCAGAGGGTTTGAGCTTTCTGTATGAGCCAGGGTTGGTGTTCAGTTTGACTCTACCACGTCTCTTTTGGCCAGATGTAAGAGCAAACAACGGCTTAGCTAGGCACGAGCAGTTGTGGATGAAATGTTAATAGTATAACCACATACCTAAAAATGACTTAACCCTCTTTAGTGACGGCGTGCAATTGTCATCTTCCAAAAGGTCAGCACTTGTCATTTTGATATGACCTCCACTTTAGCTGGATCTATAGTAGAGGTGGCCAGATCGATCCAAAATGTCGATAATATCGATGTCAAGTCAGGATCAGTATCAGTATAAAACTAGCCTGGTGAGATTGATACTTTGGTTTCAGATTCTCGTCCACCAAATTTCTTGAATTTCTTCACAGAGTTCAGTGGAGCACAGCTTTTCTCTCTGCTCACTGCCCTTCCCTCCCTGCTCTGGTGGCAGAGAGCACTGTGAGCGTCCCGTGACGACAGAGAGAAAGAGAAGCTCTTTATGGATGCTATTCACTGCAGCTGATAAGGACACTGCCACATGATGTGTGCAGGAAAGTCATTTATTACTGTAAGAATACCACCAATTTACAGAAACATATAAAAACAGTTCAAACTCACCTCGAGAGAACTCAGAGCTGTAAAAATTGTTGAGGAAGGAAGAGGAGAAGGGAGATCCCCCAAACCAGACACCCAACACAGAGACAGAGGTCTCTGGCTTTTCAGATGAAGATCAGGAATATTCAGGTAATCTCCAGCATAAAAAATGTTTTTCACAGTGTATTTGGTGATCAGAGGAATCTAATCTATCAAGTATTCTATATTCTGCCAGTTAAAAAATATCGTCATTGTTATTTGGAACTCAAAAATATACACTTACATAAAGACATACACCTTTACCCTAAAATAATAATAAGGCTGTTGGGAATAACCTTGTTTACTCTTACTTATAGAGCTTTATAAATGAGCTTTTACACACACACCATAATGATAAAGTATAAATGCAAATGTTTGCACTTTTGTTAGGATAGAATAAGAATCTTCGCTGACACACATTATAAGGACAAATGACCTGCAGTTTGACATAAAGTTTAGTGCGTTGGGTTGATTATGTAACGCTTTGTAACTGGGTTGATTAGAATGCTACAGCCTTACTCAGGGTTGGACACCTGCTATTACACACTCTATCAGATAGACACCAGAATAGTTATACATAGTCTACTGATAAACACTGAGGGAGTATACATCCCATGGAGGGAGTACCAGACATAAAAACCATGTGTGACCTTTCCGGACTGTTTCACCGAGCGGGTTAAGGACGGGAGCCATCAGCGCTGTTCTCTCTGCCTCTTTAGAATATTTACTATACATAATATACTTATTTAGAATAAAAGTGTTGAGAGTAGAGAACAGTTTGAGAGTCATTCCTTTTGAAAGAAAGTGACTGTAAGCAGAGATGACGCATCTGGGGATGATCCGGAGGAGCTGCGAGGCGTGTAATTGCGAACAGTGTGCGGTAGCTCGGACATGGCAGAATATAATAACCCTTTGTGTTAACTGTTAAAGTAAAAATTGTATTCCATTTTAGGCTACATGTAGATTACATTTATAAACTTCATTATGTCAATCATTTTGTTATTTCACCTAATAATTCACAAATATCCATGGATTAGGGAATTATTTTAGTATTTTTATACTGTTACATTTGTTTATATTGTTGTAGTTAGAAAGAAAAACATGTTTATTTGCCTAAAATCTTTGTCCTTGTTTTTTTTTATCATAACAATTACATAATATAACAATAACTATCTGAAGGCAAAATCATAAAATTATTCAAAGATCATGAAATTTCAATTAAAGTATTGGTATCAGTATCTGTGATACTAGCCTTGTATTTATTGGGATCGGATAGATAACATAATTCCTAGTATCTCACACCTCTAGTCTACAGCAATACAGTTTCTGTCCATGACGTGACCCAAAAACTTGACTGATGACCTTATTAAATGGCACTTTTTGGGGCCCAGTTTAAGATTGTGTAGTATCAATCGTCGGAAAACAACCTCTAGCCTATCATTCTTGTTCTGACGGGACAAGCACTAATAAGTCGTAAAGATAGCACAAAAGGGTACTTAAGTTAAGGTCTCCAAATATACTGGGAATCATCCGCATAAAGGAGGCAGGACTATTACACAACCCTTGCGGCATATGGTTGTAATCGTATAGCGTCCATCAGTTGTGAAGGCTGTATATTTTTTATCTTCTTCTGCCAATGGTATATTATAGAATCCAGAGGTCAAGTCCATTGTGCAGAAATAGGCATTCCCGCCCAAATCTGCCAGACAATCAGACTGATGCGGGAGCAGGTGTGCATATTTCAGAGTCCTGGCATTCAACCATCTGAAATCTGTATACAGCCTCAGGCTACCGTCCTTTTTCCAGACTAGAACGAGCGTTGAGGTCCACTCACCAGGCGCGTCGTTAGACCTGGGCTTCCGGGCAGAAGCCCCAGATGTTTTCTAAATAGCCCCAGACTTCTTGATAGCAGAAATTTAGAGGTATTAAAAAGATGCAGCCGCAAAATGGTTTTGGACTTCACATTTTTATGTAAAAACAATTATATTTTTTTCATTTGTGTTCCATATAATCACCTCCTACTCCTACCTAACCTGACAAAGATTTAAAATGAGAAGGGAAAAAATACTTATTTGCACACTCACGGTACAGCGAATGCACAACTACGCACACAGATGGAGATGGACGATATTCTGGAGAAGTCCAGGAAAGCAGTTAACTCCAGGGGGTCGTCGACCTGCCTCATTCATTACCCAAAAAGTTACACTAAGACTCAAACACTTCAACAGGGCTCATTTGTTGCCCCCCAGCTCAGCCGTCTCGTGTTAGGGTGTACCCCAGTGGATGAGAGGGTCGCATCCCTGCGCCTTGGGGTTGGGCACAGGTCTCTGACTGTCGTTTCGGCTAACGGGCCGTGCGGTAGTGCGGAGTACCAGGCCTTCTTGGCATCACTGTCGGGGGTGCTGGATAGTGCCCCTCCCAGGGACATTATTCTGCTGGTGGACTTTAACGCCCACTTGGGAAATGACAGTGACACCTGGAGAGGCGTGATCGGGAGGAATGGCCTCCCCGATCTGAATCCGAGTGGTGTTTTGTTAATGTACTTCTGTGCTAGTCACGGATTGTCCACAATGAACCCAATGTTCAAACATAAGGGTGTCCATCAGTGCACTTGGCACCAGGACACCCTAGGCAGGAGGTGGTCCCCCTTCATAAGAAGGGTGACCGGAGGGTGTGTTCCAACCACAGGGGGATCACACTCCTCAGCCTCCCTGGTAAGGCCTACGCCAGGGTATTGGAGAGGAGAGTCCAGCCGATAGTTGAACAACGGCTTCAGGAGGAGCAGTGTGGTTTTCGTCCCGGCCGTGGAACACTGGACCAGCTCTATACCCTCTACAGGGTACTCGAGGGTTCATGGGAGTTTGCTCAACAGGTCCACATGTGTTTTGTGGATCTGGAGAAAGCTGGGATGAAGATCAGCTCCTCCAAGTCCGAGGCCATGGTTCTCGACCGGAAAAGGGCTTTTTTTTGATAAATATTCATTAATCAATAATCATAATCCTTAAGGGGTTAGATTGAGATGGGGAGACAAAATCATTAGCTTATAAGACATGGCAAGCTGGAAGCCGGTGTTGAGCTCCCCCTGAGGCCGCCTTGCCAATGAAGGTCAGATGATTTGGGGAACTTGAGGTTGGTCTGTAAATTTAATGAGGACGAACCAGAGATTTTTTTTTGTCATTGTTTGAGTGTTTAGCAGAAACTCGTGGTTGGTCAGTTTCTATATGTATGCTGTTGTTACAGTGTGTTTTGACAGGCAAGGCACAACAGGCCTTTTCTGATTTGAATACTGCTGGTGAGCATAGTTTTAAGTCTGTGGGAGAGGCTGCTACAATCACAGATGATTACTATTTGACCCATTGATCTGGTAATAGTTTTATTTCATCTGGTCCATATGAAGCCTTGTTTAAAAGATTACCAGAAAAACCGACCTCTAACCTATACTAAATAGGGAGAAAGACAGCACGATAAGAGCGTTCAGGATACCGGCTGCAGCATGGTAACTAAGAATGGCTGGAGAGTGAAACAAGACTGTTCTCTGAATGCTTACATCATCTGTCAGTTAAAGAAAGCTCATCTGCCAGCTCTTCAGCTTCCTAAATAATCTTGTAATCTAATATTCGTAAATAATCTGAACAAATCTTGACTCAATTATTGAAATGTTTATAGATAAGTGAAAAGCAGTTGGATCATTACCATGTAAAATTTAAAGAAATCATCTTGTTTTCATTACAGCAACACATTAGCTGCACTTTAAATGGGCTAATTTTATGTCTTTCTGTGTCCCAGAACACAAACGTACGTGTCTACAGTCGTCCAGGAGCTGCTGCCATCGCTGCTGCCATCGCTGCTTCCTTTGATCTGCAGCCCCTCACTGCCCTGAGAGCATATCCACTTGCATGGTTACCGACTGGTTCGGCCAAAAACAAGATCAAATTTAATGTGCTAATTACTGTGACACATGCAGTTGCTGTAGTGGTTATGCTTGGCTTTAATTGATTGCAAACTAATCCTTTTTTGTTATTTTTAGGGCAGGACATTTTTGTCAGTTTTATACTGCATTAAATTCTGTACGTGGTTCTGTTGTGGTTAGGCTGCATTTTTTTAAATTACCTTAATAACTATGTTTGTAGCAATTAAAAAAATGTTAAAACTACATATGTTTGTCAAGATACAGACCTTTGTGCCAGGCCTGTATTTCAAAGTGTCCGACCAGTTGGTTTAACAAGAAGAACAGCTGTGCTATTGGAAGGACTTCTGTTTTTGCTGAGGACAATGTTAACCTCTGATTTGTCTAACTCAAACTTAACTGAATCACTGTTGAATATAAATATTAAAATCAGTTAAGCTGTTTTCAAATAATAAAAAGTATTGGGGCTTGATTATGTCCTTCATGTACAGTGACTTGTTAAAATTATTCATACCCCTTTAATAATTCCACACATTGTCACATTTCAACCACAAACATAAATATATTTTATTGGAATTTTTTGTGAAAGACCAACACAAAGTGGTATACAATTGTGAAGTGGAACAAAAATTATATAAGATTTTGTTTTTTGTTTTTTTTACGAATAAAAAACTGAAAAGGGCATTGTTCAAATGTATTTCGCCCCCCTGAGTCAATACTTTGTGGAACCCATATTTGCACATATAGCGTTTAGCATTTTGGCCAAAAGGTTCAATTTTGGTCTCGTCTGACCAAAGCACCTTCTTCCACATGTTTGCTGTGTCCCAAACATGGCTTCTGGCAAACTGCAAATGGAACTTCTTATGGTTTTCTTTTAAGAATGGCTTTTTTTCTTGCCACTCGTCCATAAAGACCACATTTGTACAGTGCACAACTAATAGTTGTCCTGTGAACAGATTCCTCCACCTAAGCTGTGAATCTCTGCAGTTCGTCCAGAGTCACCATGTTATATTTTTATAGCCTAAGCCTGTTTTAAATTTCTCCACAACTTTATCCCTGACCTGTCTGGTGTGTTCCTTGGACTTCATGATGCTGTTAGCTTCCCAATATTCTCTTAACTAACCTCTGAGGCCGTCACAGGGCAGCTGTATTTGTACTGAGATTAGATTACACACAGGTGGACTCTATTTGGTCATTAGCAATCATCAGGCAACTTCTCAAGGTTAATTGGTTGCACTCAGAGTAAAGGGGGCTGAATACTTTTGCAAGCCACTGTAGGTACATCTGATGGAGGAACTTCACACAAAATGGTTGCTCTTGTTTCTGTTTCCACTTTTGGCTGCTGGACTGACAAGATTTGAGAATTTGGGTGTCAAACAATTCCAGTTTGGATATTTTTAATTTGGTGACCATTAGTATCAAAAGTATCAAAAGTAT
Source organism: Crenichthys baileyi (assembly GCA_036173005.1). Classification (NCBI taxonomy): domain Eukaryota; kingdom Metazoa; phylum Chordata; class Actinopteri; order Cyprinodontiformes; family Goodeidae; genus Crenichthys; species Crenichthys baileyi. The sequence continues at coordinate 205,651 of JAHHUM010002092.1, forward strand.
TTATGGAAAACCCTGTCGTGTTTTTAGTCTTTGATAAGTTCCAGACCATCAAGAAAAACTTGCTGCAAGTGGGGAAAAAATGGCTGATACATCAGAAATGACTGGCAAGTGAAGCCAACATCTTTCACTCCAGAATTTCTTTCAGTGGGTCACACGTCTTTCTGTTTTTCTTTCTTACATATCATTGGTAGAGTCTCAACAAAGCATGTTCAAAATCATCATCAATATGGAGCATTACTGCAACTCCTTCTATGGCGAACATGGTGTGTGTTACCCAGTGGTCAATGTGGGTTTAGTGTCATATTTACGAACATATAGTAACTTTGAGAAGAAACTAAGCACTGCAGTAGAGTTAGGTTATGAGTTTAGCAAGTACTAAATTAAAACTCAAAACACAGCTTGATTTATGTTTTGTTTTACAGCTAAAGCTGGTTTGTGATTGTTGCAACCCAACAGTGTCAGGGTTTGGACATTTTGGACCTTGTTTTTGGTTTTGTGTTTTTGTTTACCTTTAGATGTTTCTTATTTGTGTTTTGTATTCATGTTAGTTGTGATTTTCTGTTTTGGTTATCTTCTGCCCCCCAGTGTGCTCTCCTCACTCCTAGTTCCCTTGGCAGTGCTTTCCTGTTTGTTTTCTTAGAATGGTTTCCTTATTATGATTATTATTATAGTCCTCTGGTTCCTCAGCTGTGCTCTCATTTTATGTTTATGTTTGGTATTGGTTCCTTTGCACTCTCGTATTTATTAGTTTCTTTTTCTGTTACTCCTCTCGTCATTAGTTGTCCTCCTTTAATTACTCAGTTTTAGTCCCCTTTACATTCATTGTCCCTCTTAGCTTCGTTTCCTCTAGTTTATCTTTATTCTCCACTCCCTCCTTTATAGGTTAGCTTTGGTTATTGTTTACTTTTATTCTTGTCCTCGTTTCCTCTGCTTCATTCTCAGTTTGTTCTATCAGTATGGTTTAGGTTTGTTTACTTTTGTAGTCAGGGTTTCTTTTGCGAAGTCCTTAGATCTTAGGTTGTTATGTTTCCTCAAGTTTCTCAGTTTCCTTTAGTTCATGTTTATTCTTGATTCTATGTTTTAATTTAATTTGGATTTATAGTTTCTTTTAGGTCTGCGAGAGCGGGGGACGAGTTGAAAAATTTGAACTTTTCTCAAAATTCGCGTCGCGTCAACCAATCAGGGACTGGATGTGGCTGTGACGTCCGGTGAAAGACCGCAGCGGAGAAGTCCGTGATGAAGGAGGACCAGATCATAGTGGCGGTGTCCGGCAAGCCAGTGTTGTATGACTCAACTAATGACTTTTACCGAGGCAAGTACAGAAAGGACCTGGCCTGGAGAAGAGTCAGTGAGGAGACTGGAGTAGCAGCTGCCCGGTGTATTTTGGCGGTCCTCGTCCATATGTTTAGGCACAAATATCTTATATTTAGAAGATGTGGACATTAAAAATCGGCAGTTTTTTTTATGGAGCTGAGATTTATTTACTCACTGCAGACAGATAGACAGGCATTCAGCAGCGGGGATACAGCACCGGTAGTTGGTGTCCCGGAGGCCGATTAGTCTCCCAGCGCGGGACAGCAGATCATCGAACTGGGTCCTGGATAGACGGAAGTACCGCTGAAATCGACCGTCATCCAGACGCAGCTCCTGGAGTAGGTGGTGGTACTCTCCGAACTGTTCCCGTCCCTGAAGAATCTCGTGAACCCAGGGACGTTGACGTCGGCGGCGTTTTTCGGCTCACCACAGGTAAAACACCGTGATTATCCGTGAAATCCATGTCCGGCATGTTCAGTTGAAAGCAGCTTGCAGCAGATGGAAGCTCCTGCTATTTGATGATGCAGCGAAGCGTTGCCGCTTGTTGACATTTGGCAACGTTGGTTACGTACTGTAACCCCAGATTCTATGAGTATAGGCGCAGCCCTTTAAGGCTATCGCTAGTGGGTTTATCCCTTCGCGCGCAGCACTGAAAACTTTAGTCCACGCCCACCTGCTGTGTGGGCCCCACGCCGATCCGTATAAATAACGGTGAGACCGGACAAACGGCTCCCAAATAGCTTTTTTTTTCAGCCATACAGGAACCAGTGAGGCCCAGAGCTTAAAGGGCTGCACCTATACTCATAGAATCTGGGGTTACAGTACGTAACCAACGTTCTATTTCGTATAGGCTTCGCCCTTTAAGGCTATCGCTAGTGGGTTAAAGGCGAAGCAGGATGTAGTCTATGCCTCACTGGGTCCATCCAGACCACAACTGAAAACATCTGCTCGCATTATGACACCAAAACTCAGCCTTCTGAATGTGTAATTACGCACTCCAAGCGTCCTGCGCATCACAAAGAACAGAGAATATCTCTGGTCAGTGAAAAGGCTGAGATAACAGACCTGCTGCTGTAATAGGAAAACGAAGGTTACGAACTGTAACAGTGTAACAATGAGCAGAGCAGGTCAAAAATCTCCAGGAGGGAACGTGGAGACAGATCAGCAGCTGGATCATGCGTAAAGATGCAGCATAATAAACCTCGTGTGCCACAGACAACACAACAAAGGAGAGTAACCTCTGTTCACACGGAGGCTTAATGAAATACAGCCGCAGTGACCATAACAGCAGAAGTCACGAACCGTGGCTGATAATAATATTATGGGACCCTGCGTCTGCATGCAGGAAGGGACACTCAATAATAAACACAACGAAATAATAATCATTCTGTCAGAACCCTGAGAACAGAATGAGTCATGGAGAAACCTGACACATCTCGCAGGTAGAAACGAATAAATGAGCATGGAGATGACCATGAGGCTGCTGTGCAGATGTCCTCCACTGTCATACCTCCATGCAGAGCTGTGGAGGATGAAATCCTCCACAGCAAATCTGAGATTCTCTGGAGGATCCGATCCAGAGGACGCGTAAGCCTGTGAAATAGCCTCACACAGCTAATGTGAGAGGCGCTGGACAGACAGAGGACGTCCTGCAGAGTTTTCTCTGTAATGGACGAACAGACGCTGGGAGCGGCGCAGTGCAGCCGTGCGCGCCACGTAACATGAAAGCGGGGGCACGGGACAGAGGAGATGAGAGGTGGCCTCCTCTTCAGAGTTATGAGGAGGAGGATAAAAACCATCCAGAGTTATCACTCTCGATCTGAACGAACTCGTGATGCTTTTAGGTGTAAAAGCAGGGTTAGGACACAGCACAGCTGAGCTGCCGTCGGCTCGTATTCTGAGACATGAGGGGGCGACAGAGAGCGCAGATAAATCGCTCACTCTCTTCGCAGATGTCAGCGCTAACAGCAGGGCCGTTAGACAGAAATCTAAGCGGAACCTGATCTAAAGGCTCAAACGGAGCTTCAACCAGTGCACGCAGAACCAGCGCTAAATCCCACTGAGGGACTAGAAAGCGTGACACGGGTCTGTGTCTACGTACACCCCGCAGAAAACGCTTCATCAGCGGGTGGTTAAAGACCGTTCTGTCACCAAAATCCTCATGACAAGAGGAAATAGCTGCAGCATAAGTTTTAATGGTGCTGAAAGCTAAATTCCTGTTCATCAGCTGCTGGAGGAATGACAGCACGCAGCCTAATGGACATGAAGAGGGCTCCACGCCTTTCTCTGCGCACCAGCGCTGAAAAGCTGCCCACTTTGATGCGTCTGACGCTGTGGTAGAAGGGGTTCGTGCGCCCTGAATCGTGCGCACCACATCTTGCGGGAGACCCAGCCTGTCTAAGCGCTCCCGTTCAGCGGCCAGACCCAGAGACGCTGACCTAACTCTGGGACACTCTTGATCGCCCCTCCCGCCTGGAGGAGAGCATCCTCTCTCCAAGGCAGCTGCCATGGGCGACCTGACACCAGCTGCTGCAGGCTCGGAAACCATGGTGCGCTTTTGCGCTTGGGGGCTACGAGAATCACTGAGAGCTGTTCCTCTCGGATTCGGTCCAGGAGCCGCGGGATCAATGGAACTGGTGGAAAAGCATAAAGAAGCGTTTTCGGCCACGGGCTGTGAGCACTCCTAACGGTGGATCCTCCCTTGGGCTCAGTGAGAACCACAACTGGCATTGTGCGTTCTCCCGTGTGGCGAAAAGATCCACTGCTGCTTTCCCAAATCTGCTCCAGATCTGAACAATCAGCTCGGGGTGGAGACTCCAGTCCCCGGGACGAGAACCACCTCTGGACATGATGTCTGCTCCTCTGTTCAAGACGCCGGGGATGTACACTGCTCTGATGGAGAGCAGGTTGATGCGCGCCCAGCACAGCAGCCGTCTGGAAATGTTCAGCAGCTGAGCCGAGCGCACACCTCCCTGGCGATTTATGTAGGCTGCTGCCACTCTGTTGTCTGTGTGGATCAGAACATGCTGATCCCGCAGCAGAGGAGCAAAATGCTGTGTCACCTTCCAGACTGTGAAAAGCTCCTGCACGTTTATGTGGAGAGACATGTGGTCTGGCCACTGTGCTCCCACCGCCTGAGACTGACACGTTCCTCCCCATCCCGATAGGGATGCGTCTGTGAACACTGAGACGTGTGATGCAGGTCTGCTGAGGGGAACTCCCTCTGACAGAATGCGGGGATTTCCCCAGTGGGCCAGGTCGGGTCCCACTGAAGGAGAGACTGAGATCATCCGCCTCTTCTGACGCACAGGATCTATGCGCAGGCGGATGAACCATCTCTGAAGACGCCTCATATGAAGCAGACCCAGCGGAACAACCACGTGAGCCGCTGACATCATTCCCAGTAATCGCATAAGTGACAGAGCTGTCACTACGCTGTGAGGTTTGACACGGAGGAGAAGCGCTGACAGCGCGTCTGTTCTCGGCTGAGAGAGCCGGGCTCTCATTGTGGCTGAGTTTAGCTCCACCCCCAGATAAACGATCATCCGGGATGGGAAAACAGAACTTTTTTGCCAGTTTATTGAAAACCCCAGGACTGTCAAATGTGCGGCCAGTTTCATTGTCTGTGCCGCCGCTTCCTCTCTGGACCGAGCCAGCAAAAGCAGGTCGTCCAGATAAAAAAGGATTCTCATTCCTGCCGAGCGCAGCGGCTGCAATGCCGTCTTCACACATTTGGAGAACGTGCGTGGGGCGAGAGAGTAACCGAACGGCAGGCGGTTGCATTGATATGAGATCATCCTCAGGGATGGAGGAGGAGAGCCGAAGCCACATCTGTCGCTGTAGCAGGGTCTGCCAAGCAGCGATGCGGGAGGAGCACACAGCCGACGCAGCGCAGAGGTTAAGGATGGTGTCTGCGAAGTTGCAGAATTCCTCCACATCTTCCGGAGGCAGCTCCATCTCCCGAGCCTTCTTGGAGATGGCATAGGCCAGGAAGGCAGTGTTGTTCGTCGCCGCAGCGACCTGAGCGGCACACTGGTGGGAGCGATCTGTCAGCCTGGCCGTGATCTGATCACTGGAGGAGGGGGGCACAGGCCGTCGTCCGACGCGCCGGGCCGACCTAACCCCAAAAACTGCCGACAGACTAGGTTCCAGAGCAGGAACTGGGGAAAACCCCTGATCCGTCAGGGACTCCACCCTTGTGATGGGTGTGAAGGTGGAGACCGGTGCGGCTCGGCCGCCGCTCCCGACAGGTAAGTGGTTACTGCCGGAAAACGGGGCCAAACCGGATCTCGGCGAGTTAGATGAGCTGGAGCGAATTTTCCCGCCAGGTCATCAGTCGGGAGCTGGTCTAAAGGCGCGGGAACAGGGACACCTTTAGCCCCAGCTACTTTAGTGATGATGTCCGGCAGCACGCTAACAAGGGCGCCCATCGCCGGAAAGGAGGTGGTCGCTGACTTCGGGAGGCCTTGAGCCTGGACTGATTTGGCATCTGCCTCCGTGTCCTCCGTCCGGAGGAAGGGAGTGGAGATATCAGTCGCTGTCTCCGGGGCGGAATCGTCCGATTCCCGCCCAACACCGAAGATTCCCAATGCCTCCTCGAGGGAGCATTGGTCCGCTACGGAGAATTCCCCTTCTGGCGGGGAGAAAATGGCTAGCCGCCGTTGCTTCTCTTCCAGAGGAAGACGCCTGCAGGAAGGGCAGGTGGACTGCGGGGTCAAGGCCAAGGCAGCCCTCGCGGATGGCATGCAGGTCATAGCCCATGATGTAGCCGGTATTGCAAGCCGGGCAAAGGCGGATAGTACCGACGCTAGCCATTGCTCTTCTTCCAGAAATCAGTGCTCTTAAGCTGTCGCTGAAGAAAAATGGGAGCCGTTTGTCCAGTCTCACCGTTATTTATACGGACCGGCGTGGGGCCCAAACAGCAGGTGGGCATGGACTAAAGTTTTCAGTGCTGCGCTGCGTGCGAAGGGATAAGCCCACTAGCGATAGCCTTAAAGGGCGAAGCCTATACGATATAGAACGCGGAGTTCACGCGGCAAGTCAAGCGAGCAAAAGCACACAAATGACGTGAAAAATTTGCAGAATCGGCGTTTGGTGTGAACGCACCATTAGGCTTTAAAATGACATTGAAATACAGCTACCACTCAAAAGTCTTTTATACCCATTACAAAAAAAAAAAACACCTGCAACCAACACGTACACAAAGCTACACATCATGGGAATGTGATAACCTTCTGATCGCCAGTATTGTGTAACCAGATGCATCTTCCTGTCCATTAGATTTGCATTCTCCAAGTTAACCCAATTATAGAACTTAACAGAGTATGAAGGTCATCAGTATTATACAGAATAAATGTTGCAATAGGACTTGCGAGTTTTATACCCATCAGGGCCTCCAAGGAACACCTATAGCATCTATGTAAATAGAAGTATTTTGAGTTAGGTCAAAACAAGGTAAACGCATAGGATTATGATGAAAGTCAATGCAATCCATACAAAGTGATGATAATAACTACCCTCTGTAAACTCCACTCCAGGAGAATGGTAAAATATTTAACAACGTATTACTCCCACAATACCAAAATAAGTCAGCACTATCTAGAGACAGAGTGCTAACATTGGCCCAGGAAGTCACATTTATAGTGAAGCTACATCAGGAAGTGTGCATATTTCCAAGGTGGGTCATGTTATTCCTAAGGAGACAAGTATAGTTTCATTCTCTAGGTGTAAAAACAGGTGGGATCACATTTGTTTTAGCAACAGGGAAAATGGCAGATAGAGTGTTACAATTTTCAGGGTTATGAGTCATGTGTAAAAACATACAGTCAAACTCAGCCCTATCTGTGTAAAACAGAATATGTGCCAGGGAAATATCAAGTTGGCAACACAGTTAGACATTTTTCTGTTTTGTGCTGTGAATTATGGAATGAGGAGGCAGATTGTGAAAGAGAAGAACATGAGGAGAATATAGTACCTTTATGAGAGCTTGTGCGTCAACTCCTGTATATTAAAACCTAGAACCGACATAAAACCAGAACCACCCCAGGACAACAGAACTTTGGTTTAAATGTAAGATTTAGTTGATTGTGCTTAGTACATTGTTTGGAACTCCCGAATTATCCCAAGTGAGTGCTACCTGTTGCAAACACACAATCATCATACCTGGACCATCCTTTTGAGAAACTAACACACTTCACAACATCACATAAATCAAATCTAGCAAAAACAGTTATTTTTCCTGAACTCAAATTGTCAATGCTGGGGTCATCAAACTCATTGGTTCCCTTTGCAGACCTCGTAGTCCAGGCAAAGGAGTGCCCAGTGGCCACCAAGTAAAAATGATTAGGGAGAATGATGGTGGTGGTGCATGCTTGACATTCTCTCTGGTGCTGACGTCGCCAGTTCACCATGCTGGAGAAAGGTTATGTGCAATGTGTAGAGGTCTTCTCTGTTTGTTCCTACTGTATGTGTCTCTTACCCAGGTGTGTTTGCAATGAGGCAAAAGGCCTTATGAGTCCAACTTTCAGGCAAGGCGTTGGGTTGTTCTGGAACCTTTTTTTCAGTAAGATGCGGAAATCCAATTGGCCCTGTTAGCAATGCTAACTCCAGTGTAAGTCGTGAGACGAATTTTGAAGAGACCTCTCCAGCATTTGGATCTTCAATGTTTCTTCTTAAGCTCCGGCATCACCAACCAGTCATTTGGTTTCAGCTGATGCAGAGGAGTGTCTGCAGTGGCTTGTAAGCTTGCCTTCACGGTCTGTGAACCTCAAAAGCATAGTGGACATTTTTCTTAAAGTTACCCATGTCTCCTCAGAGGAACATAGGAAGGAAAATACGTAACTTGCTAATTAAATACCGTATTATACTGCTACACACACAAAATATTAGGTTTATTTACCCTTACTGACCACAATGCAAAACTAAGTTAAGGCCACTCAAGGCCAACACTTACATTTACTGATGACAAGAAAGAAATGTGCTCTGACTTCTCACACAAGGCAGAGCCAAGTATATAAGGATATCTTTGTTCGGAGTCTACCTTTCTTATCCATAAGAGGAGAGGACTGGGTCCCGGTACCGTGATTATATTATTTTTCTGTTTTTCTATATAAAATATTTCAAATTTAATTAGGGAGTTGTAGAATGTCATTTATAGTTTCAAGGGTAAATGGAATCTCTTTGCTTGGAATAAAAGGTATAGAGTAAGCACAGCAGAACGGTTATAAACTGGTGTTTGCGTCCAGCTTCCATGGCAAACAGAAAACTGAGTAATTGGTTCTTTTCCTGCTTTGCAACCAATGAGCTTTTCATACAACCAGAGGTCGCATCAATAGAAAGTAAGCGGAATATCTCTTCACAAAATGTCTGCATGTCTCTTTGAGGCATTACATTGGTTGTGTTAATGGCTGTAACAGTACGCATTTTTGATAAAAATATAAAGCAGTAAATAGTTAAGACGTTGTGTGTATTAAGTGAAAAGAGAAACAGTGAAAGTGAAGTGAAAAATGTGGACTAAGGTTTAAAGGCCAAGAGATAATAAACAGTTCTCTAGTCAAGTCAAGTTTATTTATGTAGCGCATTTCAGCAACAAGGCACTCAAAGCACTGTACACGAGAAAAAACATTACAATGACACGGAAAATCAAACACAGAAAAACAAATCAAATGACACTAATAATCCCTGGGAGTTTACTGGTAAGAGCTGGTTCTAATCCAATCTTTCTAATAGAGGTAATTAGCTCATTAGGTCCTCTGTGGTAAGGAATTCATCCTGTGCTAGAAGAAAAATGTCATGGGCACTCACTGAAGTCTAAGTAGAGAAGCTGGGTGTTACAAAGAACATAAGATAGCCGTTGTTGTTGTTGTTGTTATTTATTGCAGAGTGCTTTCACACGGACATGCCGGTTAAACTGTAAATAAAGTAAAAGGCAAAATGTCAATACTTAGTATTGCAATATTTAAAATAAACACAAACTTAAACATAGCTTTAAGAACTAGGCTTGATGTAACCAACCAGTTATAAAGCACAGAATTTACTCTTAGAACACTTCACAATATAATAAACATCAGCATTGAAATATCACAGTGCAGCAAACAACAGCAAGTATTTAGCTAATTAGCTGCTACCCGCTAGCATCTTCTTAGCTCTAAGTAAATTCGCCTAACCAACACTTAAAACAAACCAAAACAAATCTCCACACAGCTTACAACTTTAATATAAACTCACCACGTTGAGCAACACTCATGGACACAAGTAAGATAAGATTTTTATGGTAGATTCAGCTTGTTGGTTTCAGCTAACGGCGACCTAAGCGCTCTTCCGGTCCGCCGTCCGTCTTACTTCCGGTTCCCGTCTTCTTCTTCTTCTTCTTCTTCTTCTTCTTCTTCTTCTTCTTTTGTTTTTTTATTGGCGGATGGCAACCAACTTAAGTTCCATTTACTGCCACCTACCAGGCTGGAGTGTGGTCAACAATAATCTCACCTACACCTGTACAAAGCAACTTTAGAGCCCTCTAGCTGAATGGGAGTTGTGAATCCAACACCGGGTCACTGGTATAAAACAGTTTTAGTCCAAACTTTTAAAATACTAATAATGTTTGGGTTTCACTGGTATGAAATAGTTGTAATACAATCCTTCTAAGAAATCTAAAAATCTCTGGTTATTGGTGTAAAAACAGGTTTAGTCCAAATTTTCAAATACTAATAATATTTGGCTTTTGCTGGTAATCCTTCTGAGAAATCTAAAAATCTATGAAAAGTAATGAAATCACACATTTAGGTAAAGTAAGATAGGAGGGAAAAAAATCATATTTCAGATTCTATTCTTAGCAGAATACAGTCTGAAGTAGCAGATTTAGAAAAAAAAGTAAATGTTGTGGATCAGGCAGTTGTGAATTTCGAACTACCTTTAGAGTTTTACTGGTAAGTCTCAATTGCGAAGCCAAATTTCTGGTACTTTCTGCAGATCTCGAGCGTACAACTTCTCCAAGATTATATCCTTTAACCTCTGAGTCCAACCGCTGCCAGGCTGGCTATTAGAGGCTACTAGAGAGGCTATTAGAGAACTGGGCTCTAAAAGCCCAGTTCTTTAATGGCCCAGGCCTTGGATTTTGGGTTTAAAGGTCCCTCACTTGGGTTTCAAGGTCCCTCACTGTCCAAGTTGATGGTGTAAAAAAGCTACCAGTGAAAAAGCTAGCCAACTCTGATTCCTGGGTAGGTATGGTGTGAAATAAACTCTGGTGTAAATAAACTCATGATGATTGGATGATCTGTCTGAGGCTGAATCCCTTTTTGATTGACAGCGAAATGAGCTAATCAGCGAATCAGAGATCTTGAAATTGAGCTTCCCCTCCTTGAAAGACCAGCATCCGCCACTAATATATATACACACATATATATATATGTATATATATATAATATACATACATATATATATATGTATATATATATATATATACATACATATATATACATATATATATATATATATATATATATATAATATATATATATATAATATATATATATATATATATATATATATATATATATTCTACATTGTCAAGTGATTCTAATTTCTGCCTTATACAGAAAGCCTACAGTATATATATATTTGCATGCATATATGCCCCCAGTGCCTCCCCAGCCCCCTCTCTAGCTCCGCCCCTAAGTACCGGCAAGAATTTTAAGCTACTTTCACCCCTGCATACACCAGTTATACTTATTGTACTTATTGCAGACTTGGTGACAGTATGATCTGTCAGCCTTTGCAGAACATAAAACAGATTGATACATTCAGGCTACTTTCATGACTGAGTCCTGTTTGGTACCTACTTTGTCCTGCAGGAGTCTTTCCATGCATTAAAAACAAAGTGCCACCCTGGACAGGTCGTCAGTGCATCAGGAAACCAACTTAGAGACAACAGAAAATGTAGAATGGTCGCCACTTTTCCTTACTGTAAACTGGTGGCATTGTTTTATACATTTGTTTATTTTTATATTGTTGGGCCTTAATGAGTGCCTTGATAATAACTTTCTCACGTCTTACACTCACAGCAGAAACCTTCAGCTGAACCGTGGTGCCATATTAACTCTATCGCCAAACACCTTTATTCAGACAAAGCTCTCATTTTTCTTTTGTCTCTCAGCCTGTCCTGATCCACTCTTGTGTCTGATCTGTACTATGCTTCAGTAAATGTTTTACTTTTTTTTGTTTTTGTTCACCCTGAATTAAAGCACAAACATCAGCCTACAGAAGGGCATTGTCACCCGGTCTTGTACTTTCCTTGTACATAGTTGTATAAGTCGTTTGCAGAACCCATAAGAAGCAAACTTGCTCTGTGTACACGTACTATGACTCAGGTTTGGACAATAAAACTTGTTTTCCGTCTTACCACTGGTATTTCGGGTTTTATTGTTTTATGCAGCACAATATGACACACAAGAAGGGAAACACAACACTTTTTTGTTGCTGTAACTGTCCCTTGTTTTTGTGCTTGATAATGACAGCTGTTTTCTATTTGTTTTAATTTTTCCTTCTTACCACTCCTGTTTTAAGTTTTATTATTTGTGCAACAGAGTATGGATGACACAGTGGAATCTCGAGATTCGCAGGGAAGTGACAATACCACAAGACACCAGAGACATAACTCTCTTTTGTTATATTCGTTTATTGTTTGGATTGAATATAGAACACATAAACCAGCATGCTCATGCACAAACACACATCAACACACAAAACATTTGGGGTTCGTGCACGTGGTAAGGACCAGTGCACTTAAACAGGCCTTGGAGTGTACCCTGTTGTGCACGGGACAAGACTAAACAACACATATTTCGATCATGCATCCGCACCGAGAGCAACAGTCGTTGAGTAGCTCCCCTTTCATTCAACATGACATGAAAGTGAGGTCCCAGGCAGGGCCAGATTAACACTTCACTGTACCCTGGGCAACAATATTCAAGGACCCCATCATCACGACCCCAGGATAACCATAATTTCGCAAAATACTAAATAAATTACCGTAATATACAGTAAATATACTCAATACTTCAAATTCTAACTGTCATCAAGTATATTTTGATGTACAAATGTCCAAATGCTAATTGAACTACAAATGCACTACTATGTCCTCTTGTCAAGGACACTCACTCACATATGATGCTATGAAAACATTAAAGCATCAGAATAATCTGGTAAAATTGACCCACTACATTGAGAGGGAGGGAAGTTTCATCCAATTTCACAAAAAATAGATAAGCAACCACATTCAAACCATTCAATTTTTATTTAATAACACTTCCCCAATACAAATGGCAAAATACACAATTTCAATCCTAAATAATGGAGAAACTCATGTTTAAATTTGATAGCTTTCAATTGGCAAACACATCTTACACTGGCTTTTTTCTGGACTTTGCCTGTGCAAAGTGGTGTACAATATCTTCAAAATCAAGGCCACTAACAAGTTTATGTTCGATGGCCAAGAGAGAAAGCGCAGAGCTGGTCCTCAGCTCATTTTTAAACCGCTTCAAAACAGAAAACGACCTCTCACCCTCACAGTTAGACACAGGCAAGGTTAAAAACAGTCTTAGTGCAACATAAACATTCGGAAACGTCTTAAGTCCATGTCTCTCAAGAGCTTTCAGCAGCTGTACCGGTAACGTTTCATTCTGCACAAAGTGCTTGAACTGAATAAGTTCGTCTGACAAGGAACTATCCAGATATGTTGGATAAGTGGAGCTCAGCTTAGCAGCTCTTTCACGCACATCACAATCATCACAGTCCCTCTCAAATAAACCCCAAAGAGGTCACAGACATGTGTGTAGGCTTCGATGCGCTTGGATAGGCTTCACTGTCATCAGCAGACTCGTCTGCAAATCTCTTTCTTTTCTCACACGTTGAGTGTCAAACTGGTACTTTTGTGTAGCACTGACAGCGCGTGCTGATTCTTCAAGCTCTGAAAACTGTTCTTGTAGAGTGCCAACATATGAATGCAGTGAGCGCAAAAGGCCAAGAGCAGTAGCTAAATCCATATTGCTTCTTTGGAGTTGGTCACTTGTTGCCTTAAATCTATGCAGTACCTGGTCCCACAACATAGTCATTATTACTGTCTCCAGTTTATCAAGTCTTCCGACCAAAGCAGCAGCTTCAAGTTTGGTTTGTGTGTTCTCATCACAGTCTGAAGATATTTTGGCTAATATATCTCTAATTGCCCTGTAATTTTTATTGAGACATTTTGTGGAGTCTGCTCTGCAATTCCATCGAGTGGTGCTGAGGGATTTAACAGTGTATTTAATGTAATGTTTGCTGTTATGGAGAACTGTATTCCAGCGATGTGTTGATGCACTGCAAAATGTATACAGAGACTGCAGCAGTTCAAAAAAATATTTAACCTCCTCACAGCAATTATCAACGCAGTTAACACCTACGAGGTTCAGCGAATGGGCCGCACACGGTGTATAATGAATTAGTGGGTTTTGTTTTTTTCAAGTGCGCCTGGAGCCCACTGTATTTGCCAGACATGTTGCTAGCATTATTATAACTTTGGCCACGACAGTTTGACAACTCTAACCCCAAGCCTCGCACCATTTCAGTGACAGATTCAGCAAGGCTTACACCTGTGTGGCTGTGAATGGGCTCAAACACGATGAATCTTTCCACTACTCTGCCATCTGCACTAACAAAACGAAAAACAAATGTGAGCTGATCTACGTGTGCTAAATCTGGTGTTGAATCAACGATTGCAGAGAAGTATTTCGCATGGCTGATTTCCTCTGCTATCACTTGCTTAGTTTTGTCACCCATTAATGAAATAATTCTTTGCACACAGTTGATGACAGGTAAGAAGGCTTACCTCTACCCTTATTGCCATGCTTCTCAAGGTGCTCCTATAAAAAGGGGTCAAACTCCGCGATCAGTTCAAGCAGCCCCAAAAAGTTCCCATTGTGCGCGGAGCCTAGCAGTTCGTTGTCGCCTCGAAATGGCAGTCCTCTCGCTCCCAAAAACGTATTAACAGCAACCACACATCTAAGGACTTCTTTCCAGTACTGCTGTTCGGTCTCACACTGTCGGGCAAGAGAAGCGTCCACTCTGCATGCGTAGTTAGACCCGTGCAATAAAGACAGCATGTCTTGTTTATGTTCTGCACTCTTTTCGTGATCACTAACCCTCTCTGGATGTTTCCAATCACAGAATCAGCTGATAAATGCATGCTTTTGGGATGACAGGAGTTTGCAGGCATAGCAATAAACTGATCCAGGTGAAGGCGAGTAAAGCAGACATTCCCTTGGCACAATTTGGTTGTTTTGGAGCCGGCAATGAAGCAAATCGGTGGTCAGGGAGCGTATCCTACTACCAAGTCTGGACTCCCTTACTGATGCAGGATATTTGGCAGCCCGGTTCTGGGAAGCTGCAGGCCCTCTGTAAATCGCCTCTTACCGGAACCGCTCCGTAATGGACCCCCACAGTGCAGGATCCCCAGGGAGTATAGGCGTTGAGATGCAGGGACTGCTCCTAGACTTGACGAGCGGCTTGGGTGGCGGTAAGACTGGAGACCCGGCATCACCGCTTCCCTCAATGGTCGCACTCGCAGCAGAATCTGGGCCACTGTTTGAAGATGCTGCCCGCTCTTCCTTCTCCGGGCTGTAAACGTAAGCTAGCGCCGGCGGTGAAGAAAAGTCCTGGCTAGCTGAATTGTTCTCGTTGACAGAAGCTGACTTAACAAAACAGTCGGGAGTGAAGAAATTACCTATTTTCGGTATATACTTTAAATTTTCTGCGTTTCTAATGCGAACTGACCAATGAGGAGAAGGTCTCAACTCGCGCTCACCGTCACAGGCAGCGTCTCTCTATGCAGTGCAAGGGCTCCGGCGGAAAGTTTAACATCAAGCGGGAGATAACCAGACATTTAACTTGTGCCCTCACTAACCCGAGGCCCTAGAGGCCGTGGGCCCCTGGGCAATTGCCCAGTTGCCCATATGGTTAATCCGGCTCTGTTGCCTTGCAGCAAGAAGGTTCTTCGTTTGAATGCCCACTGAGCCTTTCTGTGTGAAGTTAGCTTTTTCTCTCTGTGTTGACATGTGCTCTCTCGAGAAACTACAGCTTCCTCCCACTTTCCAAAAACATACGTTAGGTCAACTGGCCACTTCAACTTGCTGTTAGATCTGTAAATGCTTACTTATCCTGTGTGTCTCTCTAGCCTCACTGAAGAGGAGCCCTGCGCTTAGTTGATTAAATAAATCATAAATCAAGCAACTGACATCCCACACGTGAGCTTTCTAAAATGAAGCCAGCATCATAGAACCAAAGAGGGTATGGAGTGAAACTCAGTAGCGTCGAAATTAAGGCTTACATATGAACTTAGTGTGAGACATCTCCCATTGGTGGTATGTGAAGTCTTTAAGTTTTGTTCTATTTTCTTACATAACCGCTGCTAAAGAAACTTTCCTTGGCTGAAGCATAATGATACGCTCTGCCTTTCTTCAGCGGTCATTGGGCTAGATGTAGGCTACACTCCAAACACCATGTAAAAACTATTTATTTATCCCAAATATAATTTGTTTACTAATCAAGGTTACAGGTTATTCTTTTCAATCCACTCTACAGTAGCCTGAACTCAAGACATTGGTCACTTTAGCCGATTTTTGAGGTAGAAAACCTGACCCTGGGTCAAATCTATAATCAATACTGTTGCATTCCAATAAAACATGATAGATGGGTCCTTATTTAACCCAACAGTTGTTAGAGAGTTTCCTAAAACAGAAGAGACCATGGAGACACTTGGTTACTAAAAGAAGATACTAAAGTCCATTATTCCATTATTTGACCTGGAAAACAAGTCAATAAAACAGAGCCTTCTGTGAAAGTTCACTGGCACTAGGATGCTTGGTGGGTGTTTTTCCATAGGGAGTAGTTAGTCTTTTTTGAGACATTCTGAGGTGGACTTCATGGATGTTTCGCCATTTTAGTTCCATTCCCATCTTAACTTAAATGTACCTTGATATATTTTAAATCTAACAGTGATAACAGCAGACAGCAGCTGTGATTAGCACTACTGTCATCTTATAGCCAAAAAAATGTGTGAATCTTAGCCTTGGCTCTCTCTCTAGGGTATTTAAATGTTTCTCCTGAGTTATGCATTGTATTTCTCATGCCCCTTTCCTCTGTTTCCGACACAAAACAAACATACATGCTGGGGTAATTGGAAGCTTGGTTAGTTTATTAGTTTATTTAAGTATTAACAAATACCACGCACTTGAGTATTTAAAGAATGAAAAGCCCAGCAGGTTATTTGCTGGGCTTTTGGTTACATCAAAGATATGGCATATGTAAACATTATATTATCAGGGCACTCATTAAGGCCAACAATATGAAAACAAAAAAGATAATAAAACAATGCCATCAGTTTACAGTAAGAAAAGGTGACAATCATTCCACATTTTCTGTTTTTAATTTTGTCTTCTGATTCACTGACGACCTGTCCAGGGTGGTGCTTCCTTTTCACTGTGTGGATAGACTCCAACAGGTCAAATCAGGTACAGAATAGGATTGAGTCATGAAATCAGTCTGAATGCATAGATCTGGTTAAGGTTCTGCAAATGCTGAAAGATCATACTGTCATTAAGTCTGCAATAAGTTCTGTCAGATAAAGGTTATTTAAGGTCTAGGTCAATTCTAGATTGTTTAGGAAGCTGTGTGGTAGATGAGCTTTCTATAACTGACAGATGATGTAAGCATTCAGTGAACAGTCTTGTGTCACTCTCCAGGAGCCGTTCTCAGTTACCATGCTGCAGCCGGTATCCTGAATGGTTTGATCCGGCTGTCTTTCTCCCCATTTAGTAAAGGTCAGAGGTTGACCTTTAATGTCTGACTGGAAATTCCCCTCTGCTTTTCTGCTGTTAATGTTGATCCAGGCTATTTTATCAGCTTCACCAAGCAGCTGAATCAGCATGCGGTTCTCCTCCTCACTCTGGGGCAGAGCCAGCTCTAAGCCTTGTTGGGAGCAGAACTCCACAGCCTTCAGGAAAGATCCTCTCTCCTTGTTGGACACAAAGTACTTCTGATCCACCTTCCGCACAAAGTTAAAGCTTATAGCTGGAAAAATATGCAGAAAACTCATGAGAAATCATCATTGTGTTGTTTAAGCGTCATAGTCTCTTTTTCTTTGCTAAATAAAAAAAGGGCATAATTTTCTTTTTTCAGTAATGACAATCTGAAAAGCTGTCATCTGTTTTCATTTAGGAGTTAGTGCTTTTGGTTCTCAATTAACTGTTCTGCATATAGGTATTTAGAGGCATGTCATGATTGGACAGAAAATACATAAAACTCAAAAACAGACATGGATGAAAACATTAGATCCTCAGTAACTCTAATAAAGCTTTTGCTGGTCTGTAATTAATGGCTCAGAGGCCTTAAATAGGAAACCCACCAAGGTCAAGCTTTGCACTGATCTTCATCAGTCTTTCAACATCCCGTCCGACAGAACCAAACAGATCTGGATAAAACGGAACAAGTTTGGTCACCAAAGTTCATTTGACTGCAACTCAGAAACTTATTCCTGTGTTTTTCTTTGCTCTACAGTAATGTGTGCTTTACTAGATAATTTCACTAATAACCCAAATGGCATAAAAGGGAAAAATGATTTAGGATATTTTAATAGATGATTTGGTTTGTTAAAACCTGAGAAACTTTATACTGTTCTAATGCTGCACTGGAGTTTCAGTGAATGATATAGTGTCATCACTTAATTTATTCATGCCAGTTTCAGCTAACAGCCATCACCTTTTCCACACATGATGACGGGTCCAGGCGTTCCAGGTTCACCAGGTTCACCAGGTAGGCCAGGTGGTCCAGGTGGTCCAGAACGGCCAGGTGTTCCAGGTTCACCAGGTTCACCAGGTAGGCCAGGTGGTCCAGGTTCACCAGGTTTGCCAGTTAATCCCATGACCCCTCAGTCCAAAAAAGATGTAGAAAACTTTATTGGTCAGGTTGTTTTACACAAGATCAAGCATTTGGCTACTGTACTTTTGACTGCTCCACTCCTGAATAGTTTAGTTTTATCTTTAGGTCTTCAGAAAAAACTCTCTTAGTGAAATTAGTTTGTTTTGTGAGCTGTTACCAGGAATCCCAGTTAGTCCAGGTAGTCCAGGCAATCCTGTTTCACCTTCAGCACCAGGGAGACCCTGCATCTGCCTGTGGCTCAAGGGAACCATCAGGCTGAGGAGAAAACAAAGCCTCATCTTCTAAATGTAGTGCTGGTCTCTGAAATAAAGGAGTGAATTTTCTTTCATAGTTTCTGTGCTAGATTTTATTTTTTACAAAAAAATAAACTTGGTGTTTTAGCAGTTGAGGTAGTAATATTATATGTATTATAATCTTATTAAAACAACAAGATAAAGATCAGAAAGCTGAAAAGTATTAGATAAGTTACCAGTATATGACACTGCGTATAGGATGGCTTCAGTTATATTTAGCAAAAAAGTACAATATTCCAGGTTTCCAACATGTATGAACAATGTCAACTAGAAACTAAACAATAGTAAAAAAATTAAAAGGAAAACCTTACTGTTGAAATATAAAGATTATCCAGAACGTGCTGCTGCTTTGTGGTTTCAAAACCCACTGATGTGAATAAAGATTTTGGAGTCATAAATGTGAGATCCAGCCCAGAGGAAATGATGATTAGTCAAGAATGTTAAAAAAAACATATAGAAGATAAGGCCAGGGGCTTTCATGTGGTTCTAGGGGTTTTGTTTTTTCCCCTTTTAAAAAAATTTTGTTTTACCCCTTTTTTTAGCTTTAAAAAACTTTTTTTGTTTATGCATCTCAAAAAAAATGTTCTTAAAAATCATTTAGCAAAATTACCAAACAAAGCAGAGGTTCAAATTCTCTGCTTTATTAATATCCCTAGGCAGAGAAACTAGTTACATTTACTCTGTTAAATTTATTTGAGTGACTTTTTGAAAAAAAAATATTTTTGGTAGAATTTGGGTTTAAATGCACCATACTCTTACAAAAATCACACAAAAAATCATCAATGGAAATCAAAATTTACTACCCAATGGAGGCCTGGATTTGGAGTCACACACAAAATTAAACTGGAAAAACACACTACAAACCCCCATCCAACTTTTGATGTAATGTCCTTAAAAAAAGTCAAAATGAGGCTCCGTATTGTGTTGTGGCCCCCCCGGGCCCTGGATGACCTCCCTACAACGCCTGGCATGCCTCTATGAGACGACGGATGGTCTCCTGAGGGATCTCCTCCAGAACCTGGACTAAAGCATACCCCAAACTCCTGGACACTCTGTGGGTGCAAACTTGACGTTGGGTTGGATGGAGCGAGACATGATGTCTCAAGTGCTCAATTCGATTCAGGTCTGGGGAACGGGCGGGGGGGAGGGGGGGGGGGGGGAGGGGGGGGTGCGGGAGTGGGAAGCCGAGTCCAGTCCATAGCTTCAATGTCTTCATCTTGCAGGAAATGCTTACACCTCCAGCCACATGAGGTCTCATTGTCCTGCATTAGGGACCCGGGGGCAACCCAAAACCAGCATATGGTCTCACAAGGGGGTCTGAGATTTCATCTGGTACCTAATGGCAGTCAGGCTACCTTTTTCTGCCCCCCAAAAGAATGCCACCCCACACCATTACTGACCCACTGCCAAAAACCGTTCATGCTGAAGGATGTTGCAGGCAGCAGATCGCTCCCCACGGGTGTCTCCAGACTCTGTCACGTCTGTCACATGTGCTCAGTGTGAACCTGCTTTCATCTGCGAAGAGCACAGGGTGCCAGTGCCAAGCGTCCTGCACGGTGTTGGGCCGTGAGCACAACCCCCATTTGTGGACGTTGAGCCCTCATACCATCCTCATGGAGTCGGTTTCTAACCGCTTGTGCAGACACATGCACATTTGTGGCCTGCTGGAGGTCATTTTGCAGGGCTATGGCAGTGCTCCTCCTGTTCCTCCTTGCAACAAAGGCGGAGGTAGCGGTCCTGCTGCTGGGTTGTTGCTCTCCTAAGGCCTCCTCCATGTCTCCTGGTGTACTGGCCTGTCTCCTGGTAGCACCTCCAGGCTCTTGACACTACGCTGACAGACACAGCAAACCTTCTTGCCGCAGCTCGCATTGATGTGCCATCCTGGATGAGCTGCACTACCTGAGCCACTTGTGTGGGTTGTAGAGTCCGTCTCATGCTACCACGAGTGTGAAAGTACCACCAACATTCAAAAGTGACCAAAACATCAGCCAGAAAGCATAGGTACTGAGAAGTGGTCTGTGGTCCCCACCTGCAGAACCACTCCTTTATTGAGTGCGTCTTGCTTATCACCAAAGATTTCCCCCTGCCATCTATTCCATTTGCATCTATATATATATAGATATATATATATCTATATATATATAGATATATATATATATCTATATATATATAGATATATATATATATATATATATATGTTGAGACACATGCGCTTTTTCAATTAAACCTGACAACAGGGCAATTATTACTCCATAAATGTGATTGTTCTGACTACAACTTCTAAGCTTGCTAGATCCAACCCATATTAAGAACTGAAAAGCCTTTTGGATGAGAAGTGAAAAGTCTTCAAGAAACAACAGAAGAAGTCCAGTTGCCTTCTACTTAAGCACTTGACAAGCACCTTGTTAAATCCAAATAATTGTGAAAACAATAAATCACCTTGAGTCGAATGTTTTGCATGGTGAATAATAATAATTTCTATAACTGACAGATAATAAGAGCAGTTTTGTGTCACTGTTCATATACGTATGTCGTTCTCAGTTAGCCTGCTGCAGCTTGTGACCATCCTCTTTTGTTGAGGGTTTGTTTTACTTATCAGACTCAAACTTTCCCTGCATTTCTATCATTGGTGCTGATCCAGGCAATTTTATCAACTTAACCCAATCAGCTGAATCAACATGTAGTTCTCATCCTCATTATGGGGTAGAGCCAGCTCTAGTGAAAACAGAACTCCTAAGCCTTCAGGAAAGATCCTCTCTCCTTGTTGGGTCAAAGTATTTCTCACCTACCTTCGACACAAAGACAAACCCTACAGCTTGAAGCACAAAGAGAAAAGTGCAGTGGATTTTGAAAGCAACCACCAGATGAAGATGTTGGCCTGACATGTTTATGGAAGCACTAAATGAGGTAAGTTAATGCCACAGTGATTTTAAGCAATTTCTCTGTTATGACCAGGTAAATAATTACTAAAACCTCTCCTTTCAGCTGATCTTGTATCGGGAAGTCAAACTTTGCAATGATAGGCACACTACACAATACACACTAGCTCTGCCAGACTCGGCTAATAAAATTCACTCCTATTATCTTATATTAAACAAACTTTTAAACCCCGACTCTGAGGTGCATTGGCCAGTGATCCTTTCTGAACATGTTCTGTTCAGAAGCATGAATTCGTCAGATAAAGCTGGAACCTTTTCTGTCTGAGCTCACTTTAGCGTGACGTGCCTAATGTACATTAATGGACTCAAGTTATTGCAGCTATTTAAAATTCTTATATTGTTTTCCTTCAATACTTTTTTTATTTTTTACATAAATTGTATAGGATATATCTTACAATATACATGAGAAAGTTTTAGTCCAACATGGACTAAAAATCTTTTTTAGTCCATGTTGTCATGTTGTTACATTGTTATGCATGCAGAGTGGATAAGTCAGATGTAATCACTCATGACATTTGTAAATGCCCTGTAAGAACAGTCCTGTGAAGAGCTTTTTGTTTATATCTGAATAAGCCAGAATGCATGGTAATTAGAAAAAATGTGGAACTTAATTTGCTTTAATAAAGCACAAATTGAGCTCTTTTTACTGACCACTTCTACAGATTTACTTCTCAGAATGATCATTTATGATTAGGACTATGACAACTACCCAGATCTAACTTCGTTGTTTCTGATACAACCAACAAGATGTGGATAAAGCAGAAGTAGTAAATTAGTACAGTTAAGCCCAATATTATTCTTACCTCATGCAGATTTAGGTTTAAAATAAAATAATCATTTTACTTTATCAACATGTTTGTTCTGCCTGAAAGTAATATTAATATTTTAAAGTGGGCCACCTGGAATACCAACTTGTATCTGATTGAGAAACTACGGAGGGAGCCAAAGAAGGCCTTCCAACTTTCTTTGCCTCCCTCCAAGACTTGAAGCTCATGACCAAAGATAAGTGGTCAGCATGCCAGGGAAACATGCAAAAAATCTGGGCAGTAATTATAAGACAGAGCTGATTACTGTAAAGCTAAAAAGGACTTTTCCACTTATTATCCGCAAGGGTATACATAATACTCGACATGCCATGTTTGGTGAAAATATTATTAAAAATGTATATTTCTTTATCACTTAACTATGGGCCCATCAGTTGGACCTCAGCAACAATTCTATCAATCATTAAAAATAAAAACTATGTTTTTTATCAAATATTGAAACAATTTAAAGGCTCGGTTTTGAGGAAACGTGTGAGGGTTTGCTTCCCCCGTTTTACAGATATGGGACTATATGGCACATATAAAGGTATTTCATAATTCTCTCTTTCTCTGTTGAAATAAAACATTTTGGATTCAGCACTTTTTTGTTTTCACTACCTCATGTTTCATCTTTGGGACCAGCGGGGGGCACTAGCTGACTGTAGCTTGTGTTAATCATCGGCAGAAAACAGGAAAAACAGAAAAGAGGAAACCTGAAATATTTGTTGTAAATTTTCTAATGTTTCAAAGCTGAATCTAAACATATTTTTGCTTAGATTCTGTTCCCATAAAGGAAAGTATTTCTGAAAATGTGACATGGTGCTCCGTAAGAAGACGACATTTACTATCTCTTTCAGGTTACTTTCAAAGCAATATGAGGGTCATGTTGCCCAAAGCTTTCAATCCTTGGGAGCAAGAATACTACATGAATGTCACTGGTTCTCATGAATCGATTAAAGTATAAGTGATTATTGCCACTAATGATATTTTGTACCAGTCCATTCCTTTGTGCTGGGTTTATAAGTGGTTTCGTGTGTTGTGCACACAATCAGAATGGCACAATAATAAAAAACAGCAAAGTTTCTTCTTGAAACGGAAGAAAATAAAAAGTCATATAGGAAATGAAAACATATAATACATTTTCAATATTGATCAATGTACTCTACACTGTTTATTTGTCAATCTGACAAAGTATTAGCACATAACTAGCCATGTACTTAATTGTACTTTAGCACAACTGCAGCTGTTTCACTTTAGCACAAAAAAGGGTACTAAACACAGGACCAGTTTCCAGCA
This sequence comes from Crenichthys baileyi, assembly GCA_036173005.1. NCBI lineage: Eukaryota > Metazoa > Chordata > Actinopteri > Cyprinodontiformes > Goodeidae > Crenichthys > Crenichthys baileyi. The sequence continues at coordinate 229,258 of JAHHUM010002092.1, forward strand.
ATGCATATATGAGGGGGCATGCAGAAATGTGAAGTGGGCGTCTTCATGAATACACATTATGCTCCAGCATGTTCATTGTTGTTGATTAGTGTTTTCTTTATGGGATTTGGGTAAATTGTGTGTAGCTGTGCAATTTGCCAGACTGGACTGGTTTCCCCCAAGTTTGGCTTCTTTTGAACACGTTGCCCTGGAAAAAATTGCTTTCTTAAAATTTGGGACATTTAGAGGATTTTTAGAAATTATTCATGGGATATTAAATCAAAATAATTGTAATTTTGTGGCAGAAAAGTATAAACCTACACATCTCAAAATATCAAAATGTTGTTTCTTTTTACTCATATCAATAGTTCACTTATTTTGAAAAATAATCTGTTGAACTTCAATCAGTGATGGTCATTGGTTAATCAACTTTCAGTGTGAAATTATATTGGTCAATTGTAAAAACCCAAAATGCTGTTAAGAGTTCATCTAATATAAACTGAGGTGCGGCCTTTACTTTGCCAAGCTTTGACTAGATGTGGAGAGACAGCATCATACTGAAGGGGAAAAATAAATAAAAAATATCCAGAAAGCTAAAATCGTTGATTGCCCCTGTCCCAGAGGAAGACTCCAAAGCTTGCTGTAATACACAAATGGAGTTTTGACGAAAATTCAATCTGGAAGACTTGCCTCCACCACCGGCTCCGTCCTATGACTCCATCATGCATCTCCACTCCAACCAATCAGCATCAAGTCTGCATTCCTCCTCAACCAATCACCCTTCAAAGCTTCACCTTTGAGGACCTCCAACCATGGATCTCCCTTCATTGTGCATGTGAAATTCTAGACCAATCCACTGTACCATTTACGTACAAATTGACCTGACAAGCTTTAGACGCAATGACAGTCATGTCCAGCTGGACTGTCTCTGGTCAGCCTTGAGGGTCTTTTTCACAATAACAAATCACTTAATCATTCTTCACACCAGTGTTTCCTTTTCAAAACAAGTTCCTGGACAGGCTTTGCAGGGCTGCTCAGGTTGTCTCTTTTCCTTTCGTCCAGAGAGTTTTATTCAAAATTCACTTTCACATAGGGTGAAAAATCAAAGGTAAAACTTTTAATCTTCCAAACAAAACTCACGCTTCCACGTTCATTCCAGAATCGGCTCTTCTTCAACTTATCTGGACCAACCTTTTGTTGAGTTTCTCCTTGCTGGCCTTCTCTGGGTTTTTATTAGATGTTCCTCCTTCCCTACTTCCACTCTCATTTGCGCTGACCTCCAGTCTGCTCTCAGTGAATTAGAGGTCGTTGCTCAGCTACTTCTTACCCAGGTCTACAAAGGTTTCATGATAGGGCCGTTTTAATCTCCCCCTTCCTCTTCTTTTGCATAAGCTCCTTGGGGATTACCACTCGCAATTATTCAGGCAAGAACATCTCATTATAATCTCCCAGTTTAGGTAAGAGCATCGTGTATTTCACAGGTGTTCGTCGGCCTTTTGCGATCCGAATTATCTCTTTTAAGAGAGATTCGCTTTATCGCACCTCATATTCCTCGCCCTCAGCCTTCAAGGTCTTCATCCTTCAGTGTCTGATAGGCATAGCTACACTCTCTCTCCCACACTCCTTCGTACAAGCCAACTCCTCCCCCGTCACCTCGTCAGGTACAGTTTTACTCCGGGTTTGCCCATTTAGTGCTTCCTCTTTGCCTCTCAGGTTTGTCTGATTTGTCATTACATGCCTAATCAGGGTTATCTTTCCTTCTGCGCATTACCAAGTTCATCCAGGTCCTTTATGCCTAGTCACGATTTCATCATGTCACCTCCTCACTTGTCAGGCTCAGATCATTCTCTCACACATTGTCTGGCTGGCGAAATCGATTCCCCTTCTTGCCTGTCAGGCACGACCAAGTCTTTCTCTCTGCTCGCCTTGTCAGGTTTACCAAGTTCCCGTCCTCTTGCTTGTCAGCTATCACTTATTTTCTCCCTTCGCCTGCCGGGCTCGGCCACGTCCGCATCCGCCAGGCCTAGTCAGGTTTATCATGTCCCATCCACGCCTCATCAGGCATGTTCCAGTCTCACCCTCTGTTCTCCTTGTCAGACTCGGCTAAATCCGCATCCTCCACGTCTAAGCAGGTTATTACATTCCCTCTCCAGCCAGTCTGCTTCATCTTTCTCCTTCACTCGTTCAGCTTAGCTCTTCCTCAACACTTCGTTGTGTTTCCTTTCCCTTGACTTTGGCCAGATTCACGTCCTTCCCCTTCTTCACCTGTCAAACGCCATCTCAAATATACCAAAGGGAAGGCCCACATCTCTGTTGTTCGCCTCGATGACCCGTTCTGCTCATTTCAAGCCATGCTCAAATTTGCATTTCAACATCATCCATATGCCCCTGTTTCTCACTCCAGTAGGAGCCCTCTGCCTACTGGTTCTTCATATATTTTAGACACACTCTAATCCAATGCAACCTGCCCCTGGACAGTTTTCTAGCCATTCATTTACAATAGGGGCAGCCACTACTGCAGCCTCCCAAGGAGTCTCAACAGCTTCCCTTCAACAACTTTGACGCTGGTCATCTTCATCCTTCTCATCCTTTGTTCGTCCAGACTTCTTCTCTGTGTTAGCTCCCCAAAGATCTCTCAGTTCATAGGTAAGAACTTCTTTTGTTATCTGGTGATGGATGGCCCTTTATTAAATTGTATTTATCATCTTAGACAGATCGTCTTATCTTAATTAATCTCTCTTATCCCTGTTTCTCCAACGTCCTTCGGCAGCATCCGTCATCCTCATCCATTCATTCTCTCACCTCCTCATCATCTCTTCATTCTCCCCTTTATCAGGTTCAGCTGCGTCATCGTCCTTCTGTCTAAATCATGCTCATGCCTACACAGGCTCTCTAAACCGCATCCATTCCTCATTTTCATACTTTCATGACACTTTACATACAACATCGCCTATGTGGCTCATTCTCCATTCTTATGTCTACGCAGGCTCACTCACCTGCATCCATTCATCATTTTCATCCCTTAGTGGCTGAGTACATCCTTCATCGCTGCATGATCTATCATTTCACACCTACGCAGACTCAGTCAACATTCTCTTGCCTACGTAGGCTCATCTATCATTCTCTTGCCTTTGCAGGCTCACTCATCAGCATCCATTCAGCAATCTCCTGCCTTCGCAGCACAATTCATTCATCATCCCCGACGCCTTCATGGCTCATCCTATCATTCTTATGCCCTTGCTGTCTCATTTTTTCTCAGTACCTTCACGGATCAGCTCATTATTTCAGTGCATGGCAAACACTCTAATCTCTTTTGAATCCTCAGCAGATACTTTTCATCCCTCCTACACCTGAGCAGGCCCAGTTCGATCTCCTTGCTGTTTCTCTAAAGGCTCATCTCACCCTTCACCATACCATCCAACTCCCATCATCCCCTGTCCACCTCTGTAACCCTGTCCTTCATCTATTCAACTCAATTCATCCTATCCATCCCCGCCTGTCTCCTAACTACCATATCATTTATTTCAGCCTCGGCCCTTTCTGGGGGAAGACATCTCTAATTCTAATCCTAAATTGTTTATTCAAGCTCCTGTGATTCATAGCATTCATGTCTTCCTCCAGGGTCCGAGCGCCAAAGAAATAAACATCTGCTATTTAACTTCTCTAATCCCCATCTTTGTGTTTTTATTGTGAGTCTTTACAGGATTGAAATGGAGTTTTGAGGAAAATTCAATCTGGAAGACTCACCTCCACCACCGGCTCAGTCCTATGACTCCATCATGCGTCTCCGCTCCAACCAATCAGCGTCAAGTCTGCAATCCTTCTCAGCCAATCACCCTTCAATGCTTCACTTTTAAGGACCTCCAACCATGGATCTCCCTGCTCTCCCGCCAAGCTTTGACCCTCCTCCACCCCATCTCCACCATCTAGTTTCCTAGCTCCTTTCAACTCCCTTATCTCCTCAGGCCTCCACTCCATCATCTGTATCAGATCCCGGGGGGGGGGGCGACATCTCTAGATGTCGTTCGCTCATGTCGTTCGCAGCTTTAATGTCTTCCTCCAGGGTCCGAGCACACCAAAGAAATAAACATTTGCTATTTAACTTCTCCAATCGCCATCTTTGTGTTCTTATTGTGAGTCTTTACAGGATTGAAATCTCAGTACAACCTTATGATTTTAAAGGACATGGTGCCATAAGCACCAGGTCCAATTGGAATCAGGACATGCACAGACATTTTTGAAGCAGGTGCTCAAGCCAAAACATAGGCATCCATTGCCAAATTGATTTTTAAATTTAAAATAAAAGAAACATGATACATTTAGGCTTTTATAGCCTTGCTTTTCCTGGCATTATGCTGCAAAATTTGTAAATGAAATAAATCAATGTTCTGCTATAAATCGTAAACAAAAGAGACTCACTGAATCATGTGACAAAAAAGTATACCTTTACCTACACAAAACAGAGATGTGGCCAGCATGCTGTAATTATAAAATACTGTATTTTTGTTTCTATTATCAACCCTTTATTGTGAGAGGTACTAGACATTCAGAAAAATGGTTGTGGCCAAGGTTTTTTCTTTTCTTCTTCAGTCTTTAACATCAAAATAATTAAGTGAAATTAGTCCGCCTCTTTCTCTCCTTATTAAACCTGACAAACATCAGTGAACAGCTAGACAAGTCTTTGAAATCGCTGCTGACAGCAGACAGAATCTCACTTACAGTTGACTTAAAAGCTTCTGCCTCATTGCAGATTTGATTTGGGGGGGCGTTGCCCTCTTGCCTCTGCATATCGCCAGTCTCGACTACCAGTACTCTGCTTAAGATGAGATTTGTATGCATTAAAGTCATTTTCCCAATGCCATCATTTATGACAGTAATTGTAAACTTTGTCAGACTCACATAAAGACCTTGCAGTTTGCTGCTTCTAGCTTTAAAGTCTGATGTTTTTTAAACAAGGCATACGTGGACCAGATGAACCACAACTATTACTAGATGAATGAGTCAAATAGTATTCATCAGCGAAGGGAGCAGCCTCTGCCACAGACTTGCAACAACGCTCACCAATGTAAGCCAAAATGTACTCCAAAACAGGGTTTTTAAAGTGCTCCAAAATAAATAACTCTTAGAGATCTTCAGAGCCGAGGACCACCAGCTGTCAAAATGAGGGCCTAGTTCCGCATTAACTCCGAATGAGACTCATCTCCATGTAACAGTAAGGAAAAAAAACTGCCTCTGAGCAAATGCAATTTTTCTAATAGAGGTAAAAGGAATCATATTTCACTAGTTCACAGTGGTCTGTGTGGTTGTGAAAGTAGCCCATGTAGCAACAAAATTCGAACATGGTAAAGTATAGCAAGCAGGCATGGAACAGGCGTTAAGGGCAACAAGGATCACACCAGCAGGGGAGGGAACAAACGGAGCAACAGTGAGATTAACACGAGGAACTGACTGACTGAATGGAACCTTGCTGTATACAATGGGCACAGGGAGAGGTCATTACTAAAAGGAGTGTGAGGCCGATCAACAATGTCGAAGCACAAGGACTACATGGACAGATAATGCTGGCTGTTCTCGAACCTTTCTGGGAACACAGGAACTTAAAGAGGTTGGTTGTTATGAAATGATAAATGAACAGAACTTAAAGCTTTTCTAGCCATCTCAACCACTCAATGTGCCTTTACACTGGATCCACACTCACCTAGCTACCCTCACACAGATTCACATTCATAACCTAATACACAGATTGGTCGACAACTGGGGATGTTAAAACTATGGGGATGTAAAAGTTTATTCATCATTTTCCCCTTTTTAAACATGAATTTCAGATTAAGCACAAACTAGCTTATAAACAAATCTTAAAAGCAATAAACAACACCTTACTCCTTCTGAAATTGTCTCTTTATAACAGCAGCCATGGTGCTAGGACACTGACCTGACCAACTATGACTTTAATTATGGTGTCTTGAGCCAAGGTCGAAGCCAAGACCAAAAAACCGATAAACTGATGTCAAACAAAATGTTAAATGAGTTAAATTATTTAATTTTTTTTAATTTTTACAAGAGCAGTATAAGGACCAAACAATAACATCTTTAGGGGGCCCAGTTATGACATCAGCAGGGGGTGCTAAGGTTGTCCAGGTACCCCATCACCCCAATACTCCTGCAAAGTCAGAATGTCATGTTGCTGGTAACCTGACGTCATTTCTGTTAACGCAGGTGTTTAAGTTGGTGAGTACAAAGAATAGAATAGAATAGAATGGAGTTTACTGTTATTGCACTGGAGGGTACAACAGAATTGAGGGTGCTCGCACTGGGCTACCATATTCCACAGTAGGATAAACAAAAACAAAAATAAAAAGGAATTTAAGATGGTTTTCTCTTAAAATAGAGATATGATGTGATATGATTTAGTGTGATATACACTGCAGAAGGCATGATCCAACTAAACATAGATACAACTAAAATATGTACTGTATAATATGCTGTAAACAGTGAACTTGTGCAAGGAGATATATGTATATAAACATGTACATATGTTACATGGTTATCAGACAATGTAATAACAAATAACAGTTTCAAAGTAAATAAATTACAGTTGATTAAATTTTACACTTTAGCATATTCTTTCTGTTAGCCACTAAGCCTTTACATGGTAAGGTGGAACTACATAAAAGTGGAAGAATTCAACCTACGTTTTGACTTTCAATATAGTATCAAATAAGCAACAAGACACACCATATGACATAGTGTCCATCTTAGTTTGATTGTGAAACCAATTTTAACAGCTCTGAATAACAGTCTTAACATGTTTGAATAACCTTATCAATTTCTCACATTTAAGTTAGAGCCACCCTCAGCAGCCACCCTATCTCTCTTTCTCTTTCTCTCTCTCTATTTATATCTAGATCTATATATCTATAGATCTAGATATACCAACCAGACCAAGTTCTTCCTGTTTGTACTGTGCAGCTGCCGTACCACACTATCATGTAGAAGTTCACAAGCAGCTGACTGGAGAGTCCAGTTTGTTTTAGTGTCCTGAGAAAGCAAAGCCTTCGTTGTTGCTTTTTTAGAGACCGTCACATATGCTGATGCCCTCTCAAATGAATGCATTTGCCTGCTACTTTACTTCTTGATTCCTCGGAAATCAGGAGATTTTTTTTTTTACACTCTTGATTTGCATTAATGCATAATTTATGTCAAGTATATGATGTGACATTAGTTGTTGTGTGTTACTGTTGAGGTTGTTGTGTGTTACTGTTGAGGTTGTATTTACCAAAATAAAAACTTGCCGTTATAAAAATGAGAGCATATTACAATGACTGTTTATATTATTTAATCGTTATATAAATGTATGACCTGTTCACACTCATTTGGTCCGTTATATTCATAAAACACGTTAAGGCATGATAAGAAGATTTATTGAAGAACAAATCGTAGTTATTGTAATGAAAGCTGTAATGTTGTGACAACTGGGAAACATTACTTTAGAAACATTAGAATGATTAAAATCAGGCAACTAATGGAAACAAGAACTGTTGCTGCGATGTTCAGGGAACGAGCGGTGGAGCTGTAGTGCCGAGCGGCCTCCATATCTCCAACCACCTTCCGATCTCTGGCCTGCAAGCACCAAATCAAACTAATTAAAAAAATTAATACTTTAGCCAGTTTCACAAAGAATCTTAGAAATATTTCTATAGTAATATTTATTCTTTATTCTATATATTAATTTATTTTTTTATTCTACTAATATCATTTCACAAGAAGCGAAGAAACTAACCTTAATGGAGAAGATGAGCGCAGCCAGTCCAAGGCAGAAGGGATTTCCATAGACGAAGCAGCACAGCGACCAGACGATGTGATCCTTGGTGGAGTATTGCACCATCGTATTCTGCTGATATTGTCCAGGACGTCCATCATTTCTCATCTCCTGCATTGTAACTGCCACTGCAGCTTGACCTGATGCCATTCCTGTAAAGTCAGTGGCTGTTGAAAGTGGTGACTACAGAGGTCTCTTTTAGCCTCTTTTATACTGAGTATGTCTGAGGTTAACGGTGTTCTGTATTTTTCCACTGACTGTTGCAGAGCTCTACCCCTCACAAGAACTGCTTTAAAGTTCAGTTCACACAGCTTAAGATGAAAATAATTCAGTTCCATGTTTCTTTATTTATATGTTCTGAACTATATTTTCTCTACCAACTTCTAAACATTAATTTAGACAAAGATATCTGTCGATGAGCATCATATCTTCAATTAGTATTTACTATCTGATCTTCACCTTGCATCCATATATTAGCTTTTTCTACCATTCATTGCTTTAAGAGCTGGCTAAGATCTTGATGAACCAGATGTCTTTTCCATATTTTTGTTTAGATCCTGTTCTTAGAAAGGAAATTATTTCTGAAAATGTGACATAGTGATCTGTAAAGAAGACCACATTTCCTATTTATTTTAAGTCACTTTAAAAGCAACATTCGTGTTCCCCAAAACTTTCAATCTGTGGGGCCAAGAAAATGAGATGAATGTCACTCGTTTTCATATATTAACTGAAACATAAGTGGTTTTTGACACTAATGGTATTTTGTAGTCCATACCTTTGTGCTGTTTTTATAAATTGTATCTTATGTTGGGCCCACAATCAGAAGGACAAAATGATAGAAAGCAGCTCATTTTATTCTTGACACAAGAGGAAAAAAAGAAGCATAGGCAATTCAAACATACAATGCAATGTTATTTGTTTTTTTTATTATGAAACAAGCTTTTCAGAGTACCAGAAAGACAAAGAGTTTTTTACAATGATTTATAAGTAGCTTGGGTTTTTTGTCCCAGTAATGTATCACTTTGAATTTTGAGTTACTAAAACTTAAACACACACCCTATAAAGTAAAAAAAAAAAAAGGGAGTTAAAATGCTTTTTTAGCCTTTGGTTCCTTCCAGTTCTAAAGTTATCAATCTAGACCGAATGTTTTTGAACTGGGTTCAGTAGAAACAACAGGCAAAGAATTGAAATTCCCTAATTTTTGAATTTTGTGAATTGAATGTATTTGTATTTAATCTTACATAATCAAATATGTACAAGCCTCTAGATTATAAGTGATCCAAATTTGTCCAAGAGTGAAAAACAAACTGCTAAAACGTCCTTTCCCACACTGTGTATTGGAAGGCCATTTCAACACTCTTGTCTATTCATATGTTGCTTTCCTGTTTCTTTTATAATCAGGAACAGAAGCTGCTTATATTAAAGACACACTCTAGGGATGATTTTGCATAAACTCACCTTAACACAAAAATTTAGAGCCGCTGCCTATAGTCAACACAAATTCTCAGACTACCATCTTTCTTTCTTACCAAAACTATTGGGGATGCATATTGACTGCGACTCTCCCTAATTACCCGAGTATCTAGAAGTTGGTTAATATGGTCCTTCACTGCATCATAATCAGATGGAGGAATCCGCCTGAACCGCTGTCGAACTGGAGCCTCATCCAGGAGAGAGAACTCATGGGCAATGAGATTAGTGCAACCCCAAATCCCCATCATGCACTGAAAAAACAGGGGTATACTGGGCAAAAAGGGACCTCACCTGGTCCTGGTCTTTCACTGCCAACCTGGACAGGTCCACTTTCTTCAGTTGGTCAAGCATTGAACCAGAAACAGACTGAGATGATACTGTTGCAACACAGGGGTGTACCTCTATAATGCCAGCTGGCAAGCTTGCCCTGATCACTTCAACCAGATTACCAATGTTGGTGTGGGGATGGAGGAATACATCGGTACAGCCCACATTAATAACCGGAATATCAACAGTGCCAACCAACAGTGCTAACCAAAGCAGGTGAAGCAAGCATTTCGGCAGGAAGGCCAAACTCTGAGGGCTCAAACATGGTACTTATGACTGAATACTTCTCGAAACAGGTGGCTGCCACGACTTTCATCATGCCACCTGGAATATGACAAGCCTTTTTACCACCCACCCTGGCAATTCCAGGGGCCCCACCTGGGGCCTTCACTCTAGTCTGATGGCATTTATGCAAAGCCAGCCGAACAGGCAGAACTGCTAGCAGGGGCCAATAGCCCCTGCTAGCAGAGGGCTGAGACCTACTGAAAGGAATATGGTCAATTATAACTCTAAGAAGTTGGAATTCTTGGCACTTACGTAAGTGAGCCATGACTGAAAAGTTCTGGGAGTATTTGTAATGCTCTGAGGCCTGAGCTAACACTGGCAGGGTAAATAATGCCAAGCCATGTTGTCCAAAAATGTTAAATATAGCGTCTACTGATAACATTCATCCCCAAGACACCAGTGAGGGGAGATAAACCACCCCCAGAGGCATCTCGGACCACCAACACACCACACTGCCTCATAGTTTTACTAAATAGTTCAACTTCAAGCTCCAGATAGCCAATATAGGGTATAGCCAAACCATTAGCTGCCCTAAGCTGTAGCCACATACACGATTGAAGCTCATTTGTACCCCATGGTTCCAACTGTTGGTGAAAGAAACTTTCTGTGATGGTTGACATTATGGAACCACTATCTAACAAACAGGGAACCAATACTCCTCCCATTTTCCCTTCCACTTAGGGGCATGATGACATAAGCTTTGAAGCCTCTGAGCCTGAAGCTGCCCCCCACCCCCAAACTTTGGCTCTGCAGTTCGGCGGGCATTAGTTTTCCGACAGTGTTGCTGGATGAATTGCCAGAAGGTCGAGGGGCAGCATGCACACCATCACATTCACTGCGAAATGACCAGGCTGCTGGCAATGCCTGCAAATAACAGGGCCACGGTTTAAATTGCCATGACACCGCTGCGGCCCTTGCAAGGATAAGAGACCTTGGGTGAGTTTATTTAACTGCTCTTGCTGCAACTTCAACATTTCCCTCACCTCAGTCAGCTCGGATGTTAACCGTAAATTAGCCACTTCCTGGGGACACTGTAAGACATATTGCAAACCAAGAACTGAGGGAACAGAATGACTCTGGCCCCTAACACCTACCGGAAATCCCTCACGCTCCCACCTAATTGCTTCAGCCTGGACAACTAGCAATGTAGCTGTTGGTTTTCCATGTACAAACTGCTTTAACTCATTGCGCAATGAACTATCAATAACATTCTCCACAAATTGGTCACGCAGTAACGCTTCTGCATTGGGAATCCCACTTGGGGCTTGTTGCTTTACAGCTGCCATTAAACTCATCAAGGCAAGAGAAAATTGGAATGTCTCCCCTTCTTGTTGCCATTGGGAAAAGAAAGCCTCTTGCAAGGTAACATAGGAGTCTGAGCACCCATAAAGCTCCTACAGCACAGCAATATTTCGGGCTGGATCATCAATTTCTGCCCTGGGACGGAATTTTATATCCTCACGTGCTTCTCCTTCAAGGTGGTCAAATAAAAAAAATGGCGGGCCCTCATACAAACTTGCACTTCCTCTAACCATTCTACTAACCCCAATTTCAAGTTAATCCAACAAATCTGACACTTTTACTATCTCTATGCAACTGGAGTGCACTCTACAAAGAATCTAGCGTACCCATCCCTGTCATTTCTCTATCCCAGCAGGCAAATCTATAAGGTAATCCTTTTCACCTGTGCTCAGATTGAATTCTATTCAGAGAAAGAACTTCAGCTGAAAGCTTCTCCAAAGACACCACTGGTAGGAACTGGACAATATTATTTAAAGTACATAATTCATATTTAATTCGAAAAACTAAAACTATACTGAAATTTGCTGATTGTTTGTGGTCAGATACATATTAGTATGCACGCTTTGCAACATAGTTTGTTTACCTATTTCATTCACTGTTAAGTTAAAAGTAAATTATTAAAAGCATTAATTAAGAAACTAGTTAAATATGAAAAGTCAAATTGAACATTGTTATTTCTGATATTTAATGTTTATCTCATCTGTTTGTAGGTTATCAACCTACTTATGTCCTACGAATGTTGCACTGCTGTTGAAATCCATCTAAAAAGAAAGGATGAATAAACAAATGTGACTGAGTTGAGTTGTTCCTGCGTCTCTTTGGAGGAAGAAAGCCTTTTCAAGTTTGGGAAAATGCTGAAGTGACTTCAGATGGAAAAAAAACTTGACACCCAATACCGGGTGGAAAGGAAAACAGGACTTCTGGGCCCATATACAGGAGACACTGCTGCTCTGCTACACAACCTTTTAAACTTCACCACATTATCAAAAAAGATGGGGGAAAAAAAAAAAAAAAAGATTATAAGGGAACACGTCTCTATTCTGCAAGGCGATCCTGCCAGCTATGCCAGTTTCTGGCAACACAAGGGGTTGAGAGGTTAATTGATGCTCTGCTCTTTTATATTTACTTCTCACAGTGAGTAGGGTAACCAAAACAACAAACAACCCCACCTTGGGGATTGCACCCAGGGAAATAGGTTTAGCACCAATAGGGCGCTCAGGTTCATAGGCCAGTGAGGGAAAGACATAATTCCACAATTTACAACATTTATTTATTTCTCATTTTCTTTAAGAAAACAGGCACAACCAGAAACTACATTGGAGTTGGAGGGGGAAGTGTGCAGGACAGAACCTTACCAGCAGGGGGAGGCAGTTTGAACAGGAAAGACTGGTTCCTATCTAAATCTAAACTAAAAGCAAGCCACATAGATCATCCCAAACACTTGTGGACATGCACTCAATCGTGACAAAATCCCTACCACTCGCACAACACGAAGGACTAGTCTCCCTGAAAACCCTCCACTGCCTTCAGCTCTCAGCCTGAACTCAAGCCCATAGACTGCTAGAGATACAGTAGGCACCAGCTTCCCCGCGACCCACTTATAGAAAATGAGTGACTGACTGACAACGAAATTGTCACACTTCAGAGTTAAACTTAGTAAAGCCTAGACTAAATCAAACAAGTAAGCGCCACCCCCGAACCCATGTACACATTCACAAATCAAGGTTCCAATTAAAAGGCCTAAAACTCTAAAACTGCTAATAAAACAAAACAGAGCAAAGCAGCAGGATCTCCACCGAATCACAGCAGCTCCACTGTCTGAAGAGAAGTGCAATTTAACAATTGCAAGATGACTACTCTTCCTACTGAGCCACAGTCGCTCAGTAGGAGGAGTAGCCAGCAATGTCACGAGGAATGCAGTACTCACCCACATCTCAGGAAGTAAAAGAAGCCAGAGGCAGCATGGCCAAAGCCTGTGTGGACTCCTGTCCCATATTGAGGTGGTAGAAGCATGCAAACGTGCGCCCATGATGCCACCGCACAGATATCCCCCAGTGGCATGCCCCTCATTGTGGCCCAGGACGTAGACGCACTCCTGGTGGAATGGCACATAACACCAGAAGGGGCAGCTGCCTCCACAGATTCAAAAGCCAGCGCAATGGCATCCATGACCCAATACGACAGCCTGTGCTTTGAAAGAGCTTACCCCCTGTTCTGCCACCCGTAGCACAAGAACAGCTGGTCTGACTGGTGAATAGGCTCTATAGCCGCAATGTACAGCTGCAATGCCCGGAGCCCGGGAGGCTGAGGAATGTGATCCCCCTGTAGTTGGAAAACACCCTCCGGTCACCCTTCTTATGAAGGGGGACCACCACCCCAGTCTGCCAGTCCAGAGGCACTGTCCCCGACCGCCATGCAATGTTGAAGAGGCGTGTCAACAATGACAACCCCACAACATCCAGAGATTTGAGGTACTCAGGGTGGCTCTCATCCCCCGAAGTCCTGCCACCGTGGAGCTTTTTAACCACCTCGGTGACTTCAGCCTGGGAGATGAAAGAGTCCAACCCCGAGTCCCCAGCCGAGTCCCCATCCCTGGCCGAGGGCTCCGCCAGACATTCCCAGCAGACCCTCACTGTGCGCTTAGGCCTGCCAAGTCAATCCGGCTTTCTCCTCCTCCAGCGGATCCAACTCACCACCAGGTGGTGATCAGTGGACAGCTTACCTCCTCTCTTCACCCGAGTGTCCAAGCGGCCGAAGGTCTGATGATACGACAACAAAGTCGATCATTGACATCCAGCCTAGGGTGTCCTGGTGCCAAGTGCACTGATGGACACCCTTATGTTTGAACATGATGTTCATTATGGACAACCCATGACTAGCACAGAAGTCCAATAACAAAGCACCACTCGGAGGCCATTCCTCCCGATCACGCCTCTCCAGGTGTCACTGTCGTTTGCCACGTGGGCGTTGAAGTCCCCCAGCAGAATAATGGAGTCCCCGGGAGGAGCACTATCCAGCATCCCCGACAGGGACGCCAAGAAGGCCGGGTACTCCGCACTACGGCTCGGCCCGTAGGCCGAAACGACAGTCATAGACCTGTCCCCAACCTGGGAAAGGGGCCGGGATTTCGGGCCCTCTCATCCCCGGGTTAAAAACCCCAAAACGAGACGGCGAGCGGGGGGCAACAAACCAAAACCAGTTGGGGGTTTGGAACCCAAAAAAGTAGGGCTCACCAAGAGTTCGACAGTTTTTAGGCCGGGTATCTCTCGACCCCAAAAAGCTCAGGCTCCTTCCCCCCCCGCCCAGGGGGCTTTAAGTCCCTAAAAGCCCCGCCTAAAACATTTTGGGGTCGGGCTGCTGAGGTCCCCACCTTCGTCCGTCGCCCAATCCTGTCAGAAGACAGATAATAAGTCAGTAGACTTTATCATATGTTCTTTCTCATGACCTACAAAAAAGTATCTTGAAGACATAATCCAAACCCACAGAAAGTTATAGATCAAGCCTACATTTTCTCCCCATTTTTAAAAAAGGTTTTATTTTTGACGAAAATCCCCCCACAGCTTTTTACTTATAGAAAATCAAAAGAATCAGGGTTTCTTTCAAGGATTGGGGGTCAAAAAATTATCCCCCAAAACTTTTTTACTGCATTAAAGCATGTGGGCATGGGGGAGTGACGAATTTCGATATCTTGCCAGTTGCATACGGTTGGCTATAAATCTCACATGCTTGATTGAATTTACTCCAAAGTGGATTTGAATGAGCTGTGTCAACCTACAAACAGTTTTAAAAATGGGTTTTGGGGTTTTAAAGGATCAAAGCATGTGGGCCCTGACCCCGCCCCCAATAGTGATTCTAGCCATAAAAGACGAAAAGGGTTTTTAACCCCCGACAAAGGTCACAGAGCACCAAAAATTTGGTCCCCCTCACAGAACCCCCTCAGCAAATTCGCAGGCAATTTTTTAAACCCCGGGAGCCCGCCCACTTTTTTGGGAAAGGAAAATCATATGTTTTTTCTGTTTAGATGTTTCCAAAATTTTTTTTGGTTTTTTCAGTGTCCTGCCCCGGGAAACCCCCACCTTAACCCTGGGGGAGGATTTGAGGCTCAAGACCTAAAAGGGTATTTGTCTTGGGCTTAAAAAGCCCCGGTAAAAGGGGCTCCAATGGCAAACAGGTCTTTGGTTTAAGGGGGAGAAAAAGAAACGGGTTTAAAAAACCTTTATGGGGGCTAATATATCGAGGCACGTACGTCGCCCCCGGGAAAGGCGGAAAACCGGGGGTCCCACCCTAGGGGCCAGGCCTGGGGGCGGGACTCGTGGAAAGCGCCTTTTGGCCCCGGGGTTTCTAACGCGGGGAAGGGGCCCGGGCAAGCCCAAAAAGAGAGGGCGTGAGTCCAAACCCCCGTGGTTTAAACCCCCTTTCAGGGGGGGAAATTTTAGGGACCATTTCAAAGGGATTGGGTGGCGGACAAAAGGGGGAGACCCCCAGCGGCTGACCCCCGGGTGCTTTTGGGTGGGCTTTTTGGGAAGTAAAAATGTCCCCCTTCCGGCCCGGGGGGGGAAGGGCCTGGGGCTTTGCGGCGAGGTCGGGAGACATTGGGCTAGAAATAGTCGGGCTAACCCCCACGCGCAGCGTTTGGGGTCTTTTAACCCCTCCCTTGAGAGGGGGGTTTACTCTCTTCTACTCTGGAATTGGGGAAAGGGGGGGAGGCCGGGGGGTTTGGGGGGGTTTTTCTTGTTGCCCCCCAGGGTCCCGTCTCGTTTTTGGGGTTTACCCCCGTGGAAAGGAGGGGCGCATCCCTGCCCCTTCAGGTTTTGGGGGCAGGGCCCCCCGACTGTCGTTTCAGCCTTTGGGCCCGGGGGTAGTTCGGAGTAGACCCGCCTTTTCCCGGTCCCTGTCGGGGGTTTCTGGGGTAGTGCCCCTCCCCGGGGGTCCCTTAATTTTTTGCTGGGGGGAATTCCCCCGCTCCCGGGGCAAACGACAGTGAAAACCCTGGGAGGGTGGGGAAAGGGGGGAATTTGGCCCCCCCGATCTGAATTCCGAGGGGGCTTTTTTTTATTTGGGCTTCTGTGCCCAGTCACGGGGGGTTTTCCCTTAAAGAAAAAACCATGTTTAAAAAAATAAGGGTTTTCCCTCATGCACTTTTGGGACCCAGGGCACCCCTTTGGGAGGATGTCAATTTATACGAACTTTTTTTCATTTTTTTTTTTTTTCGGGGTTTTTTTTAAGGTTTTTCCTTTTTTTTTTTTTTTTTTTTTTTGGGCCGCCCCTTTTTTTTTTGGGACACTTTTTTTTTTTTTTTTTGGGGTGGGAAGGGGGGGAAAAAGGGGGTGAACTGTCCCCGATTTACCACCTGGTGGTGAGTTGGGGGACCCCTGGGAGGAGGGGAAAGCCGACAGAACTTAGCAGGCCCCAACGCATGTGAGGGTCGGCGGGGAACGCCTGGTGAAAACCCTCGGGGCCCGGGATGTATTCAAAATCCCCCTCCGGAAGACCCCTTTACCGATTCCGGGGGAGGGGGAGACATAGAGTCCGGGGTGGACCATGTTTTTTTCCGCCCAAACTTTGGGCGATGCTGCTTGGGCCCCTACTGCGGCCCGGGGAAGGTTTTGCGGTGCCTGTCGCGGGGGGCAATCCCAGGAAAACCCGGGGGTGGACACCGGGAGTAAGGGATACTGTTTAAGTGGGAAAAAAGGAAAATCCCCATGGGGTGTGGGTTTAGCTTTTGGGACTCCCGAGGGGGGGCCGGAAAAGGGTACCCCGGCCAAGCGGGCTGCAGGCCCGGGCTTGTGGAGAGGGGAAAAAATCGGGGGGCCCGGGGGGAGTTCGGGGGGGGCCATGGAGAGGGACTACCGGGTGGCCTTGGAAGCGATTCCCGGGGAAACTGTCCGGGGCCCCCCAGGAGGGGGAAAAAAGTGCTTTTTCCAAGACTGTTTATATTGGGGGGGGGAGGTGCTGACCCTTTGATGGGGGGCATTTTTCGGGGCGGTTTGGGGAAAGGGGTACTTTTGAGGACTCCTCAATCCTGCCATCCAAAGCATTTCCCTGGTGGAAAAAAGAGACTGGGGACTCGGGGTTGGACCTTTTCATCCCCAGGCTGAAGTCACCGGAGGGGGTTAAAAAACTCCACGTGGGAAAGCCTTTGGGGGGGATAGAATCCGCCCTGGGGTACCTGAAATTTTTTGGGTGTTTTTGGGGCGTCATGGTTTACACGTCCCCTTCAACAGCGTGGGGGTTTTTTCCCGGGGGGCAGGGGCCCTGGACCCGGCAGACCGGGGTGGTGATCCCCCTTCATAAGAAGGGGGGGCCGGGGGGGGTTTTGGGGTTTCCCAAATACAGGGGGACACACTTCTCAAACCTTCCCTTTTTTAAAGGGCCCACGCCAGGGTACTGGAGAGGAGGGGTCCCGGCCGATAGTGAACCCGGCTTCAGGAGGAGGGAGTTGGGGGGTTTTTGGGCCGGCCGGGGGAACATTGGACCCTCTCTTAAAAACCCCCTACAGGGGACTCGAGGGGGTTAAGGGGGATTTTTCGGGAAACCGGGTTTTTCCCGGCGCAACTGGCCCCGTGAGCCTTGTGGGGGGTGGGTCCAGGAGGAGGAATCGGGGGGCCCCTTTTTGGTTTGGGGGCCCTCCGGGCCCCGTAAGACGGAACAGGATTTTGGTCCGGGATTGGGCCCCGGCACTAAAATCCGGGGCCCTTTTTCCCCGGTGCATGGTTTGGGCTCCCGGGGGGCTGCCCCTTTTTCAAACCCGGGCCCCGTTTAAAACCTTTTTGGACAGGATTTCTAAAACGAGCCAAGGGGCCCGAGAGGGGGTTTTGTTTGGTGGGGGCCAGTGGGGGTTTTCTTCTTCTTTTTTTCAGATGACGTGGTCCTGCGGCCCCCCCTAGCCCCGACCTACAGCAGGGGCTAGGGTGGTTCCCCAGCCCAGGTTGAAGCGGCTGGGAAAAAAAAAAAGGCCCCCCCTTTAAAAAAACCAAGTCAGAGGGCCATTTGGGACTAGGGCCGGAAAAAGGGGGGCTTGTTTTTTTTCAGGGTTTTGGGGGGGATTCCTGCCCAAGTGGAGGAGTTCAAGTATCTCTGGGGGTTTTTTCCCCAGTGAAGGAAAAATGGGAAAACAGGGGATCGACAAAACGGGCGGTGGCCCCCGGGTGCCGCCCGTAATGGGGGGGCTGTGCCCGGGGCCCCTTGGGGGTGAAAAAGAGCTTTAGCCAAAAAGCGAAGATTCCCCGATTTTTCCGGTCGGGGCTACGTTTTTCCCACCCTCACTATGGCCATGAAATTTTTTCATGGGCCCAAAGAACGAAATCCGGGAACAAACGGCTGGAAAAGAGCTTCCCCTTTGTTTGGGTTTTGGGCACTTCCCCTTTAAAATAGGGGGAGAGGCCGGCCCTCCGGGGGGGGCTCGGAGTTGAGCTGGGTGCTCCTCCACATCGAGAGAAACTTGTTGAGGGGGGCTCGGGGCCCTCTATACCCGGGTGCCTTCCTGGGAAAAGGGGGTTCCAAGTGGGGGGGGAAAGGCCCCGTTCCTCTCGGGTGGCCTGGGAATGCCCTTTGGGGTCCCCCCGGAGGGCTGGAGGAGGGTCTGGGGAGAGGGAAAGTCTGGGTGTCTCGCTGAGTCTGCTGCCCCCGTGACCCCCGTTTCCCCGGGTAAACGGAAAAATTGGGCGAGTACGAGATATATTTTTATATATATTTATATTATATTATATAAATATAATATAATAAATTTTAAAATATTAAAAAAAAAAGAAAAGGAGGGAGGGGGGCCAAAAACTAAAAACAAGAAGACCAGGGAAGGGCCCCAAGGGGAAAACCCCCCGAGCCCCCAGTGCCCGAAGGCCCACGGGGGCCCGCAGAGAAAAAACCCACATTTAAAATTAGGCATCTGCTGAAAAGGGGAAAATTTGCATGCATCCAAAAAAAAAATTTTCTTTTAAAAAATGTCAAAAAACCTGCTAATCATGAAAATGCCTAAGAAAACTATTGGGTGAAAAAGATATTGCAAAAATTTTAAAACCAGGATTTAAAAGATTCCCAAAGATTTAAATTTCCTCCCCGGAGGAGAGAGCACACTACTTCCTGAAGAAAAATTCCTGGGCACCAGATTTCTAAACCCTTTTCTTTAATTCCTTTTCAGAAAAACAGGTTTCCATAGGGTAGTTTCCCTGCAAAACAAAATAAAAACATCCAAATTCAATGACACAAAACCACCCTGCGTGGGGAAAATAGTGTTGGCAGCAATTCCCCGGTGGGGGTCTGCTTTTTTTTAGGAGGTTTTATTAAACCGGTCCGAGTTTATGGGGAAAGGGGAAAAGGAGCGAAAACGGGGCAATTCTGAAAGAAAACCTGTTAGACACTTCTGACGACTTGACCTTAGGGTGGAGATTCACCTTCTAGCATAAAAACAACACCAAACACTGAGCAGGAGCTACAATGAAATGATTTAGATCAGAGCATATTTATGTGTTAGAACAGCCCAATCCATGTCATTATGATTAGGACTTTGTGTATTTGATTTTTTTATTCTATAGCTTTAGTTGTGGTTTAGATTTTCAGAGTTTCTGAGCTTTATTGAGGCTGGTGTTGTCCTTCTTTCAGTTTGGTGCTCTCTTTACCTCTTGATTTCTTTTATTACTGTGTCTGATTTTCCCTTTTGCATATTGGTTTTTTGTTTTTGGACTTTCTCATGCTGTGTTTCTGGTCTCTGTGGGTTTAGTTAGTATTTCACCCTGTCTCTGTTCTTCTCATTCAAACACTCTCGCTCTGGTTGAATGGTCTCCCACTAATGCCCTCTTCTTAGTGTATATTCCTTTCTGGTCCTTTCTGACTGATTGTACATTCAGTCTGTTTACAGCTCCCACGTCTCTGGATTTTGGATTTGTTTCTGTTTGATTTATCAAACTTTTTTATTTTTGCATAAATTCTGCCTTGCTAGGATTTGAGTCGTGCAACAGCAGAGTTGTGTGCAGACATCATAGTTGGTGCAGAACTCTGCAGCCTGACCACAGATTTGCTGCCACAACACCTCAGCCCAAAGCTGTTTTCTGAGAAAGCTCTCACAGACAACCAAATAGGTTTCACAAGCCAATAATTTATTTTCCAATAGAATATTGATAACGTGGCAAATCCTAAAACTAAATAATCAGTAGGAATAACATCAAGCAACTAAAGTAATTTAAATAACATCACCAACTGCAACACAAACAGATGGCAGTGTGAACATGCCCCAAAATGAAACATTCCATTGCAATTTTAGGAAAAGTGGTAAAACCTATCAGTACAAGTACATCATTTATTAGCTGATACCATTTAATATTACACTCAGATTGAGAAAGAGCGTGTTGTGGTGAGTGAGATGGCAGAGAAAAGGCAAGAGACAGCTAGAGAGAAGTAAAAGAGAGAAAATATGGACAGAGAAACATGATTTCACACAGACAAAGATAGGAGACAAGCGAGAGACAAATGGACAGGGAGGAGGAGACAGGTGGGGTGAAAGAGTGAGCTCTGGGGGAAGAAGATGGCAGAGTAAAAAAGACTAAATCAAGACATGTAGGCAGTTACAACAGTCTCAGTTGTGAGGCCTTCGTCCCAACCTTTTCCTCCAATTGGCAGAGCTCTTCTTTTTTTTCTTTTAGTCTTCTACGAAGTGTGTTGAATTTTGTGATAAGTTCAGCCATTTTGGACCCGGTCTTTCCCTCAGCCTGCTCAGCCAACTTGTCGGCATCATTTTCAAGTGACTCACAGACACTGCTTAGTACCCGACGCTGGGTTCTGAGGTCTAACAGCTCCTCCTCTGCTGCCTTCCTCTTCAGAACATGTGCTGCACTTTCCTTCTTTTTTCTTTCATTCTCCAGGTGCAGTCTGTACTGAGATCTTGCAGATGCAGCAGAGGCAAGGAGCTCCCTTAGGGTAAAACTGCAGACTCAGGTCTGTCAAAATAACTACTTTTGCTGGGCGATTAATTGTCCCAGGAATTATTGTGATAAATGATAATATTGTTGTTTTCAGACCACCCTGAGTGGAAGAAACTGACTCTTTTTGCTGTGGTTTATCGCTCCCCATATATTGAGCCCATTCTAAGGAAGCGAGAAGAAGGAGAGGAGTAATTTGATGCACCTTAGTGAAGATTTTTGTCATCCAGTCTCTTTGTTAGAAAGAGATACAAACACGACGAAAAACAAACAAACATGCAACTGGAAATTATTGACCTCATTTTAGTTCGTGCACATTTTAATTAATCATGCAAATAATTATTGCTTATCGCGACAGGCCTATACAGACTACCATTAATGACACCCTAAAACATGACCTCCATTAACCTCTCCACTTCTGCTATCCCTACACATATACAGGGGTTGGACAATGAAACTGAAACACCTGTCATTATAGTGTGGGAGGTTTCATGGCTAAATTGGCACAGCCTGGTAGCCAGTCTTCATTGATTGCACATTGCACCAGTAAGAGCAGAGTGTGAAGGTTCAATTACCAGGGTAAGAGCACAGTTTTTGCTCAAAATATTGAAATGCACACAACATTATGGGTGACATACCAGAGTTCAAAAGAGGACAAATTGTTGGTGCACGTCTTGCTGGCGCATCTGTGACCAAGACAGCAAGTCTTTGTGATGTATCAAGAGCCACGGTATCCAGGGTAATGTCAGCATACCACCAAGAAGGACGAACCACATCCAACAGGATTAACTGTGGATGCAAAAGGAAGCTGTCTGAAAGGGATGTTCGGGTGCTAACCCGGATTGTATCCAAAAAACATGAAACCACGGCTGCCCAAATCACGGCAGAATTAAATGTGCACCTCAACTCTCCTGTTTCCACCAGAACTGTCCGTCGGGAGCTCCACGGGGTCAATATACACGGCCGGGCTGCTATAGCCAAACCTTTGTTCACTCATGCTAATGCCAAACGTCGGTTTCAATGGTGCAAGGAGCGCAAATCTTGGCCTGTGGACAATGTGAAACATGTATTGTTCTCTGATGAGTCCACCTTTACTGTTTTCCCCACATCCGAGAGAGTTACGGTGTGGAGAAGCCCCAAAGAAGCGTACCACCCAGACTGTTGCATGCCCAGAGTGAGGCATGGGGGTGGATCAGTGATGGTTTGGGCTGCCATATCATGGCATTCCCTTGGCTCAATACTTGTGCCAGATGGGCGCATCACTGCCAAGGACTACCGAACCATTCTTGAGGACCATGTGCATCCAATGCTTCTAACATTGTATCCTGAAGGTGGTGCCGTGAATCAGGATGACAATGCACCAATACACACAGCAAGACTGGTGAAAGATTGGTTTGATGAACATGAAAGTGAAGTTGAACATCTCCCATGGCCTGCACAGTCACTAGATCTAAATATTATTGAGCCAGTTTGGAGTGTTTTGGAGGAGCGAGTTAGGAAACGTTTTCCTCCACCAGTATCACGTAGTGACCTGGCCACTATCCTGCAAGAAGAATGGCTTAAAATCCCTCTGACCACTGTGCAGGACTTGTATATGTCATTCCCAAGACGAATTGACGCTGTATTGGGCATATATATATACATATATATATTTATATATTTTGTCTTGGAAATGACATATACAAGTCAGATCACTGAAAAAAACTTGCTCTATCCTAGCTGATCCGACACATTCATTGAGAAATTACTTTGTTTTGCCCAACAGGGTGCGGTGCAAATATAAGATTTGCATCATGGATATGCAGAAACTAAAAAATGCTGATATATTTTGAGAAGTAAAAACAAAACCTAAAAGGTCAACAGCACAATGCTAGTACAGTTCTTTGGTTTAGTTTATTTTTGGGTCAGATGGGAGCCAAAAACAATTGGTTACAATTAGGAGAACAAAATGTGAGGAACAATACTAAATGAAAACTCATGAGTGAAAAACAAATATATAAGTGCTATCACATCTTTAAAGTATGTGTGTCACTTGTGATGCTCTTCAAGTTTAAATAGCACATGTGCATTAAGACTAAGAGTACATTACCTTTGTTGTGACATTATTGTCTTGTTGAATTTGTTTTTCTTCATATGTAAAGGAGGGCTGCACGGTGGCACAGTTTGTAGCACTGTTGCCTTGCAGCAAGAAGGTCCTGGGTTCGATTCCCAGCCGTGGGTCTTTCTGCATGTTCTCCCTGTGCATGCGTGGGTTCTCACTGGGTACTCCGGTTTCCTCCCACAGTCTAAAGACATGCCTGTTAGGTTAATTGGTCACTCTAAATTGCCCTTAGGTGTATGAATGTGTGTGTGCATGGTTGTTTGTGTATTGCCCTGCGATGGACTGGCGACCTGTCCAGGGTGTACCCCGCCTCTTGCCCATAGACTGCTGGAGATAGGCACCAGCTCCCCCACGACCCACTATGGAATAAGTGGTAGAAAATGACTAACTTCCTGATTTAAAGGATCAACTGACCATCTGGGAATTAAGTTTGTTTGATGAATAAGCTACTGATTATTTATATGAATCAGAAAGTAGGTCATGCCATTAGTGTCAAGTACCCACTATCCCAAAATTGGCATCAGTTGGTTCATAAAATTAAATAATGTTAATACAATGTTAATACAATCATATTTGAAAGTCATCTAGATGCTGTGGCAGCATCAGATGCATTAAATATATGTTTTGTGAGAACCATCCCCTCATGCAGTGGGATATCCAAAACATCCACGAAAACCTGGCTTAGCTGGTGATTAAATCATTCAGGTCACAGTGTTAAATCCATAGGAATCATAATACTGCATCTCCCATAAAGTGGGAACAGGTTGAATATGGGGTCAAGTATTTTTTAATTTGAATTGATACAGTAATTAATGCAAAAGGAGCCCAGACCAAGTAATGTGTGCATGTACTGTACAATGCAGCACATGGACAGTTGACTGAGATTTGTAAATTTGTAAATTTGTTTTTTCTTTTTTATTGTTTGGTCGTATTTAACATTCTAAGAAGCTTAATTTTTGATATTCATTAGCTATAAATCACAATAAGTGTTTATGATGGGTTGGTCATCTTCATCCTGCAGACGTGAGGATGCCCTAGGCAGAATACTGCTGGTATGGAATTAATTTAACAGAGGAGGGTTTTATTTCCAACCAAGCCTATATAACCAAGTACAGGGCCCGTATTCTCCAAGATTCTCAGAGTCCTCCCAGAGAGCTCCTATCTTAGCCTCAAAATTCCTGGTTAGGAGTCTTAGCTCAATAATGATTCAGCTAGTTGCTGAGAGGCACTCTGAGGTCGGATGGGACAGAAAATATTTATCTTAGTAAGGAGGTGGTGTTGGAATGTGAGAAGCACTGGTACCTGCTGAGAGGAGACTGCAGCACACCAGTGAACTTCTCCAAAGATGGGAGGGTATTTTAGATTACCCTTTAGGCTTAGGCTACTGACATCATCATGTACAATACAGCAGATACTTCATACACCAATTTTTGCCAAATTTTTATTTTTTAAAGCATTTTGCTTTGCACACAAAGGGGCAGCAGAGATAAATGGAAGTGTTGCCACTCACAACACCTCCTGTTATTTGTCATGCCACTACTATGGCTACCAAACATGATATTTTTTTAACTTAACACATTAAAATGTTTTGTTTAAACCATTAATTGTAGACCTGGCTTCATATTTAGGGTCGTTGTCCCGCTGGAAGGTGAACCTCCAGCCCCGTCTCAAGTCTTTTGCAGACTTCAACAGATTTTCTTCCAACATTGCCCTGTATTTGGCTCCATCCATCTTCCTATCAACTCTGACCACCTTCCCTGTCCCTGCTGAAGAGAAACAGCATGATGCTGCCACCACCATATTTGACAGCGAGGATGGCAGACAGTGTGATGTGCAGTGTTAGTTCTCCGCCACACACAGCGTTTTGCATTTTGGCTAAGTCTGACCAAAGCACCTTTTTCCACATGTTAGCTGAGTCCCCAACATGGCTTCTGGCAAACTGCAAATGGAACTTCTCATGGTTTTCTTTTAACAATGTCTTTCTTCTTGCCACTCTTCCATAAAGACCACATTTGTGCGGTGCACGACTAATAGTTGTCCTGTGAACAGATTCCCCCACCTAAGCTGTGGATCTCTGCAGTTCATCCAGAGTCACCATGGGCCTCTTGGCTGCATCTCTGATCAGTGCTCTCCTTGTTCGGCCTGTAAGTTTAGGTGGACGGCCTTGTCTTGGTAGGTTTACAGTTGTGCCATACTCTTTCCAACTCTGGATGATGGATTGAACAGTGCTCCATGAGATGTTCAAAGTTTGGGAAATCTTTATATAGCCTAAGCCTGCTTTAAACCTCTCCACAACTTTATTCTTGGCCTGTCTGGTGTGTTCCTTGGACTTCATGATGCTGTTTGCTCCCCAATATTCTGTTAACTAACCTCTGAGGCCGTCACAGAGCAGCTGTATTTTTTTTACTGAGATTAGATTACACACAGGTGGACTCTATTAGGTCATTAGCAATCATCAGGCAACTTCTGAAGGTAATTGATTGCACTCAGAGTAGAGGGGGCTGAATACTTTTACACACTGCATTTTCTGTTTTTTATTTGTAAAAAAAATGTATAATTTTCGTTCCTCTTCACAATTGTATACCACTTTGTGTTGGACTTTCACATTCACATTTCACAACTAAGAGACTGAGTAATAAATATTATATTGCCAAAAGTATTTGTCTGCTTTGACATGTACATGAACTTTGATGACATCCTATTCTTATTTTATAAGGTCCAATTTGTTGATGAACCCACTGTTGTCAGCTATAGCAACTTAAAACTATTCTGTAAACATCTTCCACAAGGTTTAGGAGTGTTCATTGTTAGATGAGAAAATCTGAAGCCTCTGCTCCAATTCATCTCAAAGTTGTTCAAGAAGGTTGAGGTCAGCACTCCGTGCAGGCCAGTCACATTTCTCCACAGCAAACTTTATACATCTGCAGCCATGGAAGTGATCGGAACACCAGAAATCATTGATTTGGTAGTCTGACCCAATACCTTTTATAATATAGTGTATATTATGTGTAAATATCTATGTTTCCTGTGAGAGTAAGTCATTAATAACTGTGAATCATTCATATATCATCAGAAGGTTTCTTCATAAGATGTAAATATATAGCATGTAGCGAGTATGTTATTTGTTTAGATAAAATACACCAATAACGACCTTAATCGATCCCACTATTCACTGGGCTAGGTATCAGAAGATTTAAGTCTCTGTAAGAGAGGGTATTAAAGAATAAACACAGAATCACAGAATTAAACTTTTTAAAATCCCCCCGTATTTAAATTTTGAAAACTGAGCATAATAAAAAGGTTTTTCAACAACCCCCCTGATGAGGTGTCTTTAAAAAGGCACCTCATTATTTTGACTTTAACCCCGGCACGGGAGGCCCACCGCAAGGGGTACCCACCCCCCGAAACAATCATTAAACCCTGTAGTATGTTTTAAACCTATAGTGACCAGGGAATCCCCTTTCCCCAGCTGTCACGTGGTTCCTCCCCCCCCCCCCAAGAAGGAACGCCATTTTCCCCTGTAGACCCCTGGTTTTGAAGAACATTTATAAACCTAGTGGAGACAAGTCTAAACCCAAAAAACCCCTTTGGTATGATTTAGAAAAAAGAGAGAGAAAGGACAACACCTAAAGCCCGCAGAAAATTCTGTCTACCATCATGTGAATCATTAATGTAGACCCAAAGGGTTTTGATTGTCTTTTTATCTTCTCTCCCCCTTTTTTTCTTTGGGTTTTTGGGCCCTGCTGTGTGTTATGAGACAAAAATTCACAGAGTAGAACGTGAGCTAGTATGTCAGTTGCTCTCTCTAAATCGAGACGGGTCACACCCTGACTGAAGAGAGGAGGTGAAAGGTCGGGCATGGTTCTTCCGTAAAAGCTGATGGGGAGAAAAAAACCCATGACTATGGGGATATCTGAGTAAAACACCCCAAAGGGCAGCGATCCAGCCTTCTTTTGTATCAGCACAAACTTTACCCAATTTTTTCTTTGTTTGTGCGATTTGCTCTCCAACGATCCTTTAGAGGGTGGATGGTAAGCTTCCCCAAACCCGTGTTTGATCCAAAGTACTCCCCCACTTTTTTAAGGGGTTGAGCTAGTGTTATTGTCCCAACGGGTGCAAAGGGAAAAACCGGATTTGGGAAACAGATCATTAATTAGCCAATAATGACTTTCCCGGTGATTCCCTTTTTGGGGGTGGCTTCCCCACCTGGAAAAATTCAAACACATACAAACATCTCACTCCTTTTTACTCTGTTTTCTCGCCCATAAAACAATAACAATTTCCCTTTTTGGGCCTTTTTGGGGGAAAAGGAAATGTTCCAATACCTGTTTTCATGAAAACTTTACGTAGAAATATAAAGGTCATCTTCTCACTTAACCCCAAAAAACATATTTTATTTTTAACCCAGTTTGTGCTACTTTATTTTCCGTTTAATAGTACCAAGTTAGATTGTTCAAAACCTTCTTTTCCCTAAAATTTTTGAAAATATCCCCAGAACAAAATTCGCATCTTTTCCATGAAGGTGTCCAGTGTTTTGGGCACCTACTTTTTTAAGCTCGTTTTAATTTTTATTTTATTACTTAAAATTTGACCCCTTTTGGTCCTTCCCCGTAACCTTACCCCCAATAGTAGATACAAGAATTGCAATTCTGTAGAACCTTAAATCCTCCCCTTATTAGTTATTCTTCCCGTTAAACTTTTTATCATTAAACCCCGACTTTTTCCCCGAGATATCCATTCCCTTTTTCCATTCCCATGTTATATTATTTATTTTTTTTTTCCGAATCTAAAAGGGTTGTCAAACAAACATTTTGGACAAAAATTGTAAAAAAAAATTTAGACAAACACTTAAGACACACAACACATGCTGGCTTCAGTCTCCCTTTTAAAGGAAGTTTGCTGCCAAATCTTTTATTATCAAATTGTTCAACCAGAACCCCATATGGCAGAATGACAGGTTCTATTTGGTTCTGTTCCCATCCCAAAGAGAATTTAGATCCAATTTCACCTCAAGAAAATTCATAAGAAATTTAAGTTTTCACCCTCTGAAACTAAAACTCAGAAAATTGTTCCAACTTGCGAGCATCTGAACACATGTAGTGAACACCGACCTTAGAGAAAAACAAATGAAAAATAAAACCTGGTGCACTCTAAAACGTTCATTAGTTGTCTGAACACAACTATGAATCAGAACCCAAAACAAATAATGAGCTCGCAGAAACTAAAACATACCATTATTGATCCATGAACCTTTCACTCAGTGGCCCACATCATTCATCATTTATACCTTGCCTTCGTGCATTCTGTCACACTTTTCAACCCACACGTTTTCAACCCTCAAAACACAATCTTTGGATTCCTATTGTTCCTGAACTCCGGAGATCTCATGTTCAAGTAATAATGTGTAAATGGACCCATTGTCAGGCTGGTCGCCAGACCACATTTCAGGCCTTCTTCACCTAGGAGAAAAATATATGTTTTTAGGGTTTTATCACTCACATCATCAGGCAATATAGTGAGACAACTCTTCAACAACCTTCCAGAGAAATCCATGAGTACTGTGACGGCAAATGCCTGAAATAAACAATTTGATCATACAGTCATCCAGTACACAAACAAAAAAAGAAAATCACAGACTTGGGTAGTGAAATCAGCATTTTTTTCTTTCATCATCTTCATTTCACAACACATAATCATATTTGTACATTGTTATTTCCATCATTATTATATACAAAGAAGACAAAAATAAACATTGCAGTCTTGCTGTGTACCAGCTTATTAAGGAGTAAAAGAAGATAAAAAGCAGAGATAAGAAAGCACACTTTTATCAAACTTTTGACAGGTGAACTTGTGAACTGAAGAGAGGTCATGGGGTCATGTGGGCGGGGTGGTCATGGGTCAATGGGGTGTAGCCGAGGGGCGTAACCATGCATGCTGATTGGAGTCGTCATGAGGGGCGATACCTTAAATTAACCAATTATAATACAGGGGTGTGTTTAAGGGTGCAATGGGGATATGATAAAACAAGACAAATATGGTATTATCAGAAACCGTATGGCATCAGCAGCAATTAAAATAGAGGGGGTGTGTTTAAGGGTGTTATTATTGAATTGTTTTCCAGGCATTAATACATCTAAAAAATACATGCAGCCTTTATACTTTAAAGGTATACTGAACTTAATGCGCGCCTGTCACATGAAATCCTAGTAAAATGAACTGTGTAACCTGACAGAATTGAAAGTTCATTTTGCTTTTCCGGCAGGACCTATTTGCTGAATATATAAGCCAGTTTAAATCAGTTCAAAAATAGAACGATCTAAAAGTAAATAAAGATAGTGCTTCCCTACCACAATAGAATGAACAGACCTTCCACTTCTGCATCAACTGACTGACTGACAATCTGCTCCAACCACTTGGTGGGACTTGTGAAGAGCGGGGAGAAAAAGCAGGAGAAAAGAGGTAAGACAAAATATGTTATTAAAAGAAAACCTTACAAATCCTAACCCTAACCCTGTTTCCAAGTTATAAACTGACTCTAGGGAAGATGTGTTTGTTCTGTAATAATGAGAGACTACATTTTGGGGAAGGAATGATAATTTTAGTTACCTTTACCTTTGCTAAAACTTTTTTTTTCAACTTAGAGCAAAAGTTATCAAGGGGTTTTAGAGAAAACTGTTTTTCTCCAACTGAACTCACTACCAACCTAATTCTTCTGATTCAGTCTCCACACTGAGTGTGTGTGTGTGTGTGTGTGTGTGTGGTGTGTGTGTGGTGTGTGTGTGTGGGGGGGGGGGGGGGGGGGGGGTAGGGTGGGTGGGGGTGCGTGTGTGTGTGTGTGTCACAGGAAATAGTGTTTAAATTGATTTAAGCTCACCCTACGCATCCAAAGTGTCAAGAAGGGGTTCATGAACAGGTGAAGGCCTGGTCTATGTCAAAGTGGCCTGCTGCATGTCAAAGGTCACTGGTTTCTCACTGGTAACACATGCTTCTAAAATGAAATTGTTGTCTTGGGATTAAGGGTAGTATTTATACAGGCAGCTTCCCATTGTCAGAAGTAAGTGAGTTTAACAAAACTTAAGTGCACTCCTTTCGATATCTAGGGGCAGTCCACATAAACAAGTTAAAAAATAAATATGTATTTCGGTAATTGGACCTCTTGAGCATCGG
Organism: Crenichthys baileyi; assembly: GCA_036173005.1. Lineage (NCBI taxonomy): Eukaryota > Metazoa > Chordata > Actinopteri > Cyprinodontiformes > Goodeidae > Crenichthys > Crenichthys baileyi. Next base: position 259,622 of record JAHHUM010002092.1, read on the forward strand.
GGCGTTGGCAATAAAAACACGTTACTTCAGAGTACCCCAAGAGGAGAGACATCAGTGTTTTCTACAACCTCAACACCGTCAAGTCAGGTCCCGCTACTAAAAGGTTTAAACTTGTAAACTGAAAAATACTAGTAGATCTATTTATTAAACTTGTTGCATGAAAAATACCAGTACAGAAAAAAGAATGTCGGTAAATATTTCAGGAAACGAAGAAATTGCTGCATCTGCTTCTAACGATTCTCAGAAGTACAATGCCATCTTCAGAAGTAAGTATTCATCTTTAAGAAATCATTAATTGCATGTGAAATTTCTCTAATATTGTTTAATTTATATATATATTTTGTTTTCTTTTCTAGAACCCACCAATGATGATGATTTCGACGACTTCATCTTGACACAGAGCGAATATGGTTAATAATGTAAATGCAACAACATTAAGCTTAACGAATAAAATCAGCTAACATTGAACAAATCTACCTATAGATTTAATTAAGAGACGTTAAACCGAATGATCACGTATGCAGAAGGTTAGCGGCTGGAATCAATTCTCCCCCCGAAAAATCAAAGTTGTGAAAGAAGGCTTATCACTAAATAAGAAGCTCGATTACATCTGGATTTCTTCTATCAAAGAAGAAAGAGAATCTGAAGCGTTAAAATACGGCCTCCACAAAATTATCATCATCTCCCCTGAAAGCACACCGGATAAACTGCCAACTGCTCCCGGGGAGGAAAGTAAGTTCAAAAATTTGTTTTCTTTTGCGGTTGAATGTGGAATATTAGAGAATTGTTTAACACTCAGATAAAACTGCTTACAGATTTAACGGAGGACGTATCTCTGAAAGAAGAAGAAAAAGCAGAAGAAGAAGAAGCAGCTTTGATCAAGCAAACTAATAACGAACTTGAAATAAACAATGGTCAACCATCAGCTGTGGAACGGGAAGGTGAGTAAAAATAAATAACAATAATATCTTTTTTTTTTTTAAGCAAGCATAGTTCAATAAAATAATATCATATAAATCTGTTTACAGATTTACACAAAGATGCGGCCCTGAAGCCGCCCACCAGAAGGTCACTTTTCAAAGATCAAGACAGCATTTCACATCAGCGCATCAGTCCAGTGCAACAAGAAGCGAAATCTGGAGCTATTAACTCACAGAACCGCCCTCCAAGTAAGTTAAAGTATTTCAATATTCGTTTATAAGCCTACAAGTATTATTATTGGGGATCACTTCCCCCTTAAAAACTCGCTTATTTTATAACTATTACTATGGTTTATTTATGAGCGCTTTGCTGCACGGCGTAAGGTAACTTTATTTTATTTTGTTTTCACAGAATATTTAACCCTAGCGAAAAGGCAGTGGATCTCTGATCTGCTTACCAGGGCAACGCTTGTTAAAGGTTTAATGAACGGTACGTTTAATTCTTACCTACTGAATTAATTTGAATTCCCTTTTTTCTTTCAACTTTAATGTACTTATTTCAGTATTTTTGTGTTTATTTTTTGTATTTTTGTTTTGTGTATGTTTAATATTTTGTTTGATAATACTTTTTTTTTCTCTTTGCAGAGGTATCATTGATGATAAGGCAGATTCGGTCCACAGTACAGCAGCGCAGAAAGAAGGCCTCGCAAGCTTCACGGGACCGTCGAAATAAAGCTTCATCCTTGGCGCTTTTGCCCGCATGTCAGAAGCAGTTCGGTGACATCAAGGTGATTTTAAACTGAACTGATCACTGTGTTATGTTTTTCTACTTTGTTTTTGTTTTGCTTTTTTTTTTTTGTTTGATTTTTTCTTATGCTCATATAAATGGATAATCGAATCAGACTTGCCCTGGATGAAATAAGGGATTTAGTAGCTGAGCTTAATGAAATCCCAATAGCTCTACATGTCTCAGAGGAAGAAGCATCTGATGTTAGCAACCACGGTGCACTTTTAAACTTACTATAACAGGCTCTTGAGGATTTAAATAGACCGTCTCCACCTGGCAGTCATAAAAACGGATCAGATAACTTACAACAAAAAAACCCTTAAAATCACACAGTGCGGCGCAGCAGGTGGGTTTAATGTCAATCAGGAGGTAGCGGTCAGCTCTGATCAGATTGAGGCAGATCCTCCAGCGGTTGTTGAACATGAACGTTTTAATAACATTGAAATAAGGAGACCTTTTACCATCCCACCCCCCTGTCCTGGTAACGTTCCTGATTTAGCAGCGTTCTATACAAACATCATCCGTATTGTCATTGAATTAGCCGACGTTGCAAGATCATTAACTAGACGTAACGACGTTGTACAGCTGGAATTAGTGGGCTGAAAATCCATCGTCGCGTCACATTTACTGTTACGATGATTGGGTAATATGATCCTGCCTGCTTTCGAGGAATTTTTGGGACGACTTAGTACAATCAAATGCTGAATGTGCCTGTAGACCAATAAACTTGGAATTGTTCTACAGGTAGAAAATGACCCAGAAGTGGTCAAAAAAACATAGGCAACCGGACACATTAGACAGTGAACTGTTAATAAGAAAAGCGTCACCTGTATGTGGTGGATAATACCGGTAACTCGGTTATGCTTTGCCAATCTGCCCGCACACGTCTCTGACCCTGAGCTTACTGATAGTCAGGCTTTAGAGCTAGGAGGATGTGGCAGCACCAGGTAGGCCTCAATGAGCAAACAGCTATTACTTTTAGTGATATTGGTAAATTTTGAAAACATCTTGAAACAAGAAAAATTGTAGTGTTTCACAGAAACCACGGCTCTACAGCTCTGTGTAAATTTGAAATACCGGTTTCCTGATCGTTCAAAAACCCTCTGTTTTGCTGTTTATTCAAGGTCACTACAATGGAATAAAAAATCTCAAAGGGTTTATAGGTATCCAGACATGTTCTTCGCCATACTGTTACAGCAGCTATGAAAATGGCACACACACAACATTGTGAAGGTATTGTCCAGTTTGTCATTCATTTCAGTGTGGGCAAGAAATTTAACGAACCTGGCGCCTGTGCAGGCTGTCACGAATCTGTCGCAAATGTCTTTATGTTTGCTAGAACACAATGAACCCGCAACAGATCTAATCTGACAGGCCTATGAGTGACTGTGAGTTGGTAAAACTGTGCAAGTGTGGCAAAAAGAATATACGTTATTCCAATCAGTAAACCAGGTAAACACACGTGTGTCATGTAAAATGCTGTATTTGCGGTGAGAATAGATTTCTTCTCGGCTTAGACGTTACATGCGATCAGCATCAGTGTTACATTCAGGACATGCAATCCCATTAATCAGTTAGATGATAAACTGATTTTTTATGATTCTGAATGCTTCATCAATGAGAGCGGCGTGCACACACCCTTTCTGTTCTGTGCTAAAACGTTGAAAGGTGATGAATGGCACGCTTATGGGTTAGGACTGCGCCCAAAAAAAAATTGTTCTCCACTTCAGAAGGCCAATGTACAGAGGTTCAGCTTAATAGCCCATAATGCTCGCGGTTATGACACCTACCTTATTCTCACAGCTATGGTACAGTTAGGTATTAAACCTCATCTCATCATGCTAGGAAGTAAAGTTATCTGTTTCAACCGACCCTGATTACAGGTAAAAATACACTGATAGGTTCTTCTTTCTTGGTATGAAGTTGAATGCCATGCGAAAGCATTAGTTTTACCGATCAAAGCAAGGTTTTTCCCCCACTCTTCTCCTCCGAGAGCGCCTCCAGTACGTGGGGTCATATCCTGCTCCATCCTGCTACGCACGTCTTCAAGAACAACATGCTTTTTAACAGCTGGTACAGAGAAGCGAGCAAAGGGGTCTTTGACTTTAAAAGAAGCTATTCGTTATTGTAAAAATGACGTTGAAATTCTTTTCTCAAGGCTGCTTAAAATTCAGAGACGAGTTCTTTAAGGAAACAGTGTGGATCGTTTAACATGCATCATGATAGCATCAGCGTGCATGAAGGTTTTTGTAACCAATTTCCTTCCTCTAAAACCTTTGGCCATCTCCTGTCACCTCTGGACTATAAACGTAGCAGCAAAACGTTCTCCAGCGTGTCTATTCAATGGCTCGGGTGGATTGCAGACAGCAGACAAAATAGACAGATGAACATGCGTTAAACAAAGGGGCCAAAGAAAATTTGCCTATATTCAGTCGATGCGGTTTGCAGCAGACTAATGGTTGTCAAATTGAATTCGAAATTTTACGGGCTGTTTTCTTCACCAGGCTGTAATTGTGTTATTACCTCAAGACAAGTGTCCTTTGAGAGGGGGTCTCATCATCAGCGTTTTTGAACAGTTTTACGCAGCCACTGTAGAGAGAAGCAAGGTGCTCCAACTGTGTACGGCCTTCGTCTCGAGGTTCATCTGGTGAGCATGAGGGACTGAAATTTAAAAAACCACCGGGGGCGTGATCAGCTATTTGAGAAAGTTAACGCACCCGAACCATTATCACCCCGAGATGCTCTGTATGGTGGACGCACCTGCGCTATGAGACTGAGGTACACAGCAGGGCCAGGTGAAAACTGGCATTATGTGGACTACACATCTTTGTACCCCTATGTTAAACGCCAACTGTGTTTTTCCCCTCGGTCACCCACCATCATTATTACAAAGATTTTGATGATCCCTGCAGCTACTTTGGCTTCATCAAAGCTGTGGTCTCACCCCCCACGAGGTCCTTTCTTTCCCCGTTCTTGCCTTAAGAACATCCGGAGGTAAACTTGTGTCACTCTCTGCCGCATATGCGCTGAAATAAAATAAACAGTCAGGTCCCTGGCAGGCATAGTTTAGTGAGAGGACAGAGCTCTGACGGGTGTGGGGCTTGGGTAGAGTTTTGGTAAAGCGTTGCAGTGTGGTTATCGCTTGCTAAAATCACAGAGATGTGGCATTTGAAAAGAGCAGTGACACAATCTTCAAAGAGTTATTCAACACTTCCCTGAAGGGAACGCAGGAGGCTTCAGGGTAACCCTCTGAAGCAGGGATCAGGAGAGCAAGTAAAGTATGTAGCAGACTACAAACTCAATCCGGGTATCCAATTAGACATGAGAAAATCGGGTGAAACCCTGCAAAAGGCAAGGGCAAAACTGTGTTTTAAAAAGTTTTTGGGGGGAAATTTGATGCAAAGAACGTGATCTGTCTCAGACCACAGTCATCACAAACTGATGAATTTTTCATCTCATGTTTCCGAGTAAATACAGGGTATACGTACTTTATTCATTCTCAACGCCTGAAATGTGTGTAGTGCAATGGAACTACAGCAAACGTGTCATCTCTCCTCCAAACAATGGGTGATTTAACAGACGAGTTAGACGGGGACACTATTTTGGAGTTTGCATCGACAGGACCCAAGAGTTATGCATATCAAACCAAAAACCAGAAAAGGTCGTGATGCGTCTCAAGGGCATCACTTAGACGCATGAATGCAGCGAGAGGGTCAATTTTAACAGCATCAAAGGGTTGTTGAGAGTTATTTAGCGGGGTCCAGAGAAGGTGTCATTGAAATACCACAGCATACAATCAGAAGGGATAGAAGAGATTCCGCTTAAGAAACGCAACATTTCTTAAAAAGTTTCGGTTGGTCTATGATAAGAGACGTCTTTTTTCTGATGGGACAACTCTGCCTTTTGGTTATTAGAGCTTAAGAAGAAGAAGAAGAAAGAGAACATTCCATGGATTCCATGGATTTTACAGGAGATTGATTTTGATCCTAGATTTAGAGCGCCTTTCTCATGTTTGATTGTAGGACCCAGCGGCTGCGGGAAACTTCTTTGAAAAAGTATTTCAAAAATTGTAACCATGTCATGGATGTCGTTCCTGAAAAATTGTATGGATTACAATTCTTTTCAACCCATTTATGCTGAATTACAGAAGATGAATAAAAAATATTTCCTTTGTGGAAGGATTGCCTCATTCTTTTGAAGATGAAAACCTGTTTCCTCCTGATCAGAATCACCTGATAATATTAAATGATGTACTTGCTCAAGCCTCAGATGATGAAAACGTAATGAAGGTCTTTACCCAGTTTCGTCACCATCGTAATGTGAGCGTTATGATGTTGACTCAGAATGTTTTTCATCAGGGAAAATTCAGTCGCACCATCAACCTGAACGCTAATTATATGGTGTTGTTTAAAAATCTGAGAGATAAGCTGCAGCTGAATATACTGGCCCGACAAATGTTTCCATCTCAAAAGGGTCTCTTCCTGGAATGTTTTGAAGCGATGATGCGATGAGAGACGCTCATGGATATTAATCATCGATTTTACACACACCTGCCCAGAAACATTTTCAGACTTAAGAACAGGCATACTTCCTCACAGTGGTCTGCTGTGGTATGTACCCAAAAGGATAAGTCATAATGGCTGACATAAAAAGGAACGTTCCTTTATTCAGAGCTCTGTACCAAGCTACTCCTCAGAAACGTAATTGAAAGACATTCTCGCACACTGCTCTCCAGACTTTCTTCAGGCCTCTGTGTGAGATTGCTCGAATATTTTAAAAGACATTAAAACTATCTCCCTCTCAAACACCGACAATTGAAGAAGCAGAGAAAAATCATCAGACTGTTGGCATGATAAAAGAACCGGTTATAAACGTAAAACAGCTGGCTCAAAAGTCAAGAGAGGGGTTTATTCTTCCCCATCTTAACGGCACTTGCTCCCTTAAATCGGTGAATCAGGGGGATGATAATCAGAAGATAATGTCTCACAGAACATCGCAGAAGATGCTTCTCATTTCCCCTCATCAATTCAAGCGTTTGACCCAGCCAGACACGTCCATCAGACAGACAGTGGAGGAGAATTTGGATGCAGACATGAGAGCGATATAAACGATCCCGGTTTAACTTCTTATGAAAAAAAATCAAGGAAATTATGAGCCACTTTTGCAGAGGTATCTGACTCTACTCAAGCAAGGTGGGAAAGAAGAAACAGCGGGTGAGTTTGACGCTGCACCGTGCACATCAAGCGAGTTCCTGAGCATGGGCGGTCCCAAGAAAAACAAGGCCCGGGGCAGGACGAGGCACCCGCTACAGATTTGGTTGTTATGGATGTGTTGAAAAGCCAACCGAGGCATAACCGTAAAAAAGCTGAGTACATTTTGAATAAATTATCTGAAAGAAGTGAGAGTTGGACTTTGCGAGGTGAATTTGTATATTAAAGGAAATGTTGTGAAGGGGTCCACATGATTGACTTGTGAAAAAATCTCATGCTTCCTTTAAAAAATATGGAGGGACCCCTACCCCGAGGATGGTCAGACTTTCTACGTACCTTGTCAGAGTAAACCATCCCATATCTTCACTCATTAACCCTTATGATCGTGATGAATATATACGGTTCAAAACAGAGGCGAGGGGGACATCTATGAAAATGCTGAAGCACCTCCCAATGTTAGACAGAGAAGAACAAGAAGAAGGCAGATAACTCTTTCTCCCCATTGGTCGAGATCCGAGCTGGAAGATCCAAAAAATGCTGATGGGAAGCCAAAAAAGTCTCTTCGTAAGACAGCACTACCACCCGGATGGATTACATTTTCACCAAAAAACCGTTTAAGAAATGAAAACATGTAGCCTATTTCTTTTATTCAATAAAATCTTTATTGATTATATTTTCAAGTCTAGCTCAGTTCTCTACTTCCACCACACACACAGACAAATATTAAATCATAAGAAAAAACAACAATGACAAAAAAAAAGACAAATTAAAATACCATAACAATCCGAAAAACATTTTCAAAGGCATGTTCGTGGTGAGTATAAAAGTAGAATCTTTGATTAATGACACATCTCTGATATTTTTTCACAAAGTTAGACACCATAAATCATTCTTAACCACATCTCCGGTGTATTTTGACAACACTTGCTGCAGTGTAAATCCGCATGCTCTATGACATAGATAAAAAATGCAATGGTGACCACACACAGTGGACAGAGTGTTTTGAAGCTGATTATTATGATACAATATTTTTGAGGATCTGTCTTCTAAAAATGTTACGATACTTGACGGGTCGAACTCGAAATCCGGAGAGAATCCATAAGAGTCAAAAAAACTGGCTTGACCATTCTTATCCAAAGTCAGAGCTAACCAGTGCTCTCCAGGCATGTATGAAGGATGTGTATTCGCTATAAAGTATGCGGGTCCTGTGAATGTGTCAGCGAGCAGCGGGAGCTGGTCGCACACCCACACACCACAAAACAAATCTCCCAGCAGATGATGCAGCAGGTTCTCAATTTCATGATTATTCATGTCTGATTAGATTAATAATAATCCACCAGCACACGCCTCTTTGAATCAATCTCTAAAATAGAGTCATAACAAGCGTAGATGATCAGTGTGGTTGTATGAGGCAGCGGGTTTCTGAAACGCATTTCCAATCTTAAATTCCTGGAGAAACTGGAGATAGAGCATCTGCGTCCTCTCCCGGGTCAAGATTAAATGCGAATAGAGAGTATCTTTGATTAAATTTCTGACGTGTTATGCTCAACGGAAGATCTTTCAGATGTCGTCCTGTACCCGTAAACAATTTGTAATACTCTCTCAGTGAATTGCCTTGGTTAAAAATTGGGCTGGAAGGCCTTAGCAGGAATTTGTTTACCATCCTTACACAAGGCTAAAATATTCCATATCAAAATGATAAAGTCAAAAGGGTTGAGATCACGTGCTCCTGTAAAAGCATTATGATCCGAACGCGATCACCACATACTTGGGAAAGACACCTAAGAAAAGATTCTCTTGGGTGCACACCCTTGAATTTTCAGGATGGAATATGTTTTTAACATTCACACGTGAAAGTGGATAGAGAGCATTTGCTTTCATTAAAGCTGCACCGTGTCCCAAGATCGAACGGCTGGAGAGACAGAAACTTTTTGATGAAAAAGAGAGGCTCCTAATATCCTGAGTTTGAAAGTGGAATCTCTTGCTGCCATGAGACAAAAGGCATCGTTGGCTCTCGTAAGTTTAATTTTGATGTCAACAGAGTTTAAAAGAGGCTCTCGCAGAAAAATATGTCTGCATGCAGGGGGCCCTAGGAGGTATACCTCCTTGGAATTGTCCGTAAAGCCTGCTCTGCTGTTAAGACCTTGGTTAAGGACCGTAGTTGTAACGGCTGTGTCTTTAAAAAAAGACCAGAGCTAAAACTGGCTTTTAAGGAATCCTCAGAAAAGTTTAACAGGTCTCAATCATGGCTCTATACGGATGTGTGGCGCTGGATTGTGAAATCAATCGATCCCCGAGAGTGACCATCACACTGACTGAAGATGGTGTAACGGGTAGTTGATGAGCCCTACAGGCGTCATCCGGCAGGTTTGTTCCATCCTCGTTAGTAATTTTCACTCTGAGATGCAACAGCGTGTCATTGAGGTCCAGGTATTTTTCCCCGTCTCCCGGAATGAAAAACTCGATCGGGCCTCCATCAGTGATTGCTGATAAAGGCTGTATCTCGGTGTAAATTTTATCTTCGATCGATAGCTGCGTCATCGGGGCAGAAAATAAGTCCAGCTCTGCCAGCGTGCACTCTGATGATTTGTTCTGCTGGCAACAACTTAATGCTCACCCTCTTACCGATGATCCACATGACCCTGTCTTTCAGTGTTTAACCCTTTCTCTATCCTAGACATAGCTACTGACTGAGCTTTTACTGTAACTCTATGTGCTCTTTTCAGACTCTAAACTTGAAAACTGGCTCAGAGTTTATCTGTTCCTTCCTTCTAGGTGAAACGACTAAAGAGCTAAACTCCATTACATTTACTTTTCCTTCCCATAGAAAGTACTCCAGGATCAGTGCTTCTTTGTTCTCTTGGTCTTCTGCCCTGTTCTCTCTGACCCCCAGTCGGTGTTGGCAGATGGCCGCTCCACATGAGCCTGGTTGTGCTGGAGGTTCTATCCCTGTCTAAAAGGGAGTTTTTTCTCTCCACTGTCGCTACATGAATGCTCAGTATGAGGGATTGCTGCAAAGTCACGCCAGTGACTGTCCACTGTCTCTACATGTCTCATCCGGGAGGAGTGAATGTTGCAAGTCACTGACTCGATGCAATCTGCTGGGTTTCCTTAGATAGAAAAACATTTTTATCCAATTTGAATAAATACAGAATGTCTGGCTGCACTGTTCAATGATTAAGATTAATTGGAATGTATGTACCTGACTTTTGTGAAGTGCCTTGAGACGACATGTGTTGTGAATTGGCGCTATATAAATAAACTGAATTGAATTGAATTGAATTGAATTTGTTATGTAAATAGCCATTATTTAAATATATCAAAACTTCCTGAAGACTTCCCTCCTCTTCGTTTGTCTCCCCCGACTGATCTCCTTTTTCGTGCTTGTCGTTTTTTAACCGTCTTTAAACGATTACTAGGGGGTCTTGTTCTGGGTCTTTTGGATAAAACCATAATTCCTGAACCTTCTTGACCGTGGGTGTCTGTAGAACCACTCATTTTACTCACGGCCCTGCCTATGACATCAGAAGCGATATTTGATGCAGCCGTTTTCAGATGGGGTTTTGCAATAGCAAATCCCTTTTTAAAAACCCTAGGGGAAAAGAACCCAAAAAAATTTTTAAAAAAATGAAGCAATTCCAAAGTCGTACATTTCGGAAGGCCTTTGGTTTTAAAAACCCCGGTAAAAATTCCGGGCCCGAGGACTTTACATAATAATTTACAAACCCATTCGGATCAGTCTCAGACTTAAACTGGGCTAGGGCCTCTTTCCCGCTTTGGGGCACAGTGTTGGAAAAGGGTCAGGGGGGAAAAATGAATGATAACCAATCGGTCTTAAAATGTTTAAAGTCCTTTTGGAATTTGGGGTATACAAAAAAAAGATTTTTCTCAGGGAACGTTTTGAAAATCAAAGGTCTGAAGGGGTAGTTTACGACCGGGGGTTTTCCCTAGACGAAAAATTTCAGGAAAATTTTTGGGTTTCCAAATTTTAAAAATTTTTAAAGGAATTTTTAATAGGGCTTCGGAAACGGAAGGTTAAATGGGCGGGGTTTAAAAGGGAGGAAAACCCTATCATGGGAAACACCTTTTTACTTTGGGTGGTCCGCCCGTAAAGGTGCCAAAAAAAGTTGTCGCCCTTTCTATTTGGGGTGGGCCCCGTCGCTTTTAACAGTAAGGTGATAGAAAAATGGGGCTTATATCAGCCGGAAAAGGGGGGTCAGTGTTTGGTTTCAGATAATGGAAAAACCATTCCCCGGGGTTTTTAAAACCCCATAAGCTAGAGGGGTTTAAGAAGCGCATTTTTATTTTCCCGACCGCTTTCAGAAACTTGAAAATGGTTTTTATTTTTTTAAACCCAAATTTCCCTTTCCCAGCGTTAGAGGGAAGGGTAAAGTAAAAAGCCATCATCCTCTACCTGACGGTTCATGATGCTGGGTCAACTGTGAGGTTGTTGTGCCAAAACCCTTTTTTAAAAAGGGTTTTTCGAAGTTCATCAAACCTTATCCAACTGGGGTTGAATTTTTCGGCCCCAATTTTTACCGCTTTTCAAAAAAAACCCGTTTTTTTTTTTCCCTTGGGTTTTGCGGTTTTAAAATTTTTTTTCCCCTTATTTAATTTTTTTGTCGTTAAAAATATTTTACTTTTTAAGTTCCTCTGTGTAAAAGGGAAACCCCGGATAGGGTTTTTCCCCTCCCCAAAAATTTTAGGGGTTTGTATACAGGAGGAGATTTGCAGTATTGGCCCAAAACACTGTAAAATACTTCATCCGGGGAAAAACTCTGTTTGTATTTTTGTTTAAAAACTCCCCGGAAACCTTTGGGATATTCTGACCCAAAAAACCCCTTTGGGTTTAAAAAGTTTTCACTTGAGTCCTTGCAATTTTCAGTTGGGACTTGACACCATACAGATTCTTAAACACTTTAAAAAGGGATTTTTTTTTTGGGGGTCACCCCCCATAGGGGGCATTTTAATGCTGGTGGGGTTTAAACTGTGGTTTTAATTTTGCTTTTGGTTTTTTCAGGACATCAACGTACGCCCGGGGTGTTGTTAGCTGTAAAATATCCCCCACATCCTTTTTTTTTTAAGGCGGTTTTAAACCCTCGCCCCCCCGGGAAACTTTTGCTTCATAGTTGTAGCAAAATTCAATTTCCTGTTTCTCCATTTTAAGGGCCTTAAAATTTCTTGTTAAAAAAATTTCTTTCGGCACCGGGTTTAAGGTTTTTTTGGTTGGGGATCTGACTTTTTTAAAAAACTCATTAAAAAGGGATTTCCAAACCCTCAGCGGCTGTTTTTCCCTTCAAAACCCCTTTCATAGCCCTTTTTGAAAAGTTTTCAATGGGCGGGGTAATAAATAATTATAACCCCTCATTTTCCCTTGGCCCGAGCTTTCATGTCACAGAGATCAGCCCGGAAATTCCTCAATGGTCGGTTTTTAAAAAAAACTGGGGTTTTTTGGAAATTTTCCTTTCAGGTTTATGTAGAGAATAGGATCTCTCCTGATTTAAAAAATTTTTTAACCTTTTTTAAAACCCCAAAACCCGATCTGGGGGGGGTTGTTCGGTTTTTTTGCGTTGCTTTCCCGCAAAGCCCCGCGGGCCCTTTTCTGTGGTTTTTTAAAACCCCCCAAAATGCGTTAAAAAAGAGGTTTTTCCCCGTATTTCAACATCGGATGGCATATGAAAAAATTCCGCCCGTTTTTTTTTTTCAGGGTTTGAGGAGGGCAGTTCATTTTCTTCTTTATCCTCCCTCCCCCTGCATTGAGACTGTTTTAGGGGGTATCATTTAAAGGGACTGATTTCAAGCCTTAAAAAACAGCCCAAATCGTTGTGGGGTGAGAGTTACACAGACCAATGATCCATTAAAAACCCCGTCTTGATTCCCAATTTAACAGGCAGAGGTTTTTCTATTTTTTACATGAAAAAATACCCCAGCTAACCCCTCAGGCCCTTTTGGGTTTCCCAAAGGGCCTTCTTTTTTGCAGGGATCCCAACGGGGGGGTTTTTTGTACCTTTTTAAAAAGGGAGTAGTTGATTTTTTAGGAGCATTCAGTTTTACGGGGTTTTTGCTGGGGAAAACAGTCACTGGGGTTTCGCAATGGGCGTACCTCTTTTGGGCCCAACCGTTGTTTTGATTTTCAACAATGGTTTTTGAAAAATTTGAAGTTTGGGTCCTCCCTTTTTCATTGGTAAAAGTATGTTATGACGGGGGAAATTTCCAAAAAGGGGTCTCAGAGAGGAAGTAGGGTGGGCATTTGTGATGCAGTTGGGTTTTTCTCACATCTTGGGGACGCGTTTTCGTTTTTCCTTTTTCCCCCTTTAGATTAAATTTTTCTTAACTCTAACCATTGGGTGAAGGGGGGTTCTTTTCCCAAAGAATGCTTTCAGTAAAGTTTCGAGTTTACGCCCGTATTTTAAAACAAAAATTTAAAACACGCCCCCATTTGGGTTTTTATTTGGGGGGTTCAAGGTTTAACAAAAACCTTTTCAAACACACCCCCCTATTTTAAAATTTCTTTTCCGATGCCCCTACAGTTTTGATAATACTATATTTTCTTGTTTTATTTTTATTTTCATACACACCCCTGTGTTTTCATTGGTTCATTTAAGGCTTTCCCCATTACACCCTTAAACACACCCCTGTATTATAATTGGTTCATCTAAGGTATCGCCCCTCATGACGACATCCAATCAGCATGCATGGTTACGCCCCTCGGCTACACCCCATTGACCCATGACCTCCCCGCCCACATGACCCCATGACCTCTCTTCAGTTCACAAGTTCACCTGTCAAAAGTTTGATAAAAGGGTGCTTTCTTATCTCTAAAAGCAAATAGATTAGTTATAAACAGAATCATTTCGTTCAGAAAAAGGAAAGGATATGCTACCTTTGTAGCACCTGGTGGTCTGACACAAAAACTAGGGATACTTGGCCTCTTGCCACCCCTTTGCAGCATCAAGTAGTGAAAGTTGAAAATGTATTTGTACTTCTGCCTACCTCAATAAACCTATTTATGCATAAATAATGACTGTGACATCTAAACATTATTAGTTAAGTTTTAGTTAAGTTTTCAGTCCAACTTTCCTTTCATTTTCTTTTCCATCCTTCTATTCTTACCTCTATTATTTGATTTTGCATCACTGCAATGCCCCTCGTTATGCGTAGCATCCTGAGTGCCTTGTTGCTGGAAAGTGCTATATAAATAAATTTGACTTGACATAAATCGGTATGTACAATTTGCCTGGCATTTTATTGCTTTTACTTAAACCAACTCTAACATTTAATGCAACTACCACTTTTGGTGAAAACCAAGTTTTAATATAGGACATTAATTTTAATCTTGTCAGAAGGCAATGGTAGGTTTATTCTGTTCAAGTTAGATAAAGTTAACAGCATTTTTCCTCCTGCTGTAAGTCTTAAAAGAGTGAAAGTTTTTCCAAGTTTAATCACTGCAATTAATTGTTGTAAAGTTTTCAACAAATCATCTTTTGGAGTCGGATAAAATCTGAGTCTAACTGGTCGAGCTAAAATCCTAAATTTAAAATTGTTTGAAAGCCTGTTGCCTTAAAATGTTCACATTATCTTTCTGAGAATGTTTGTTTTCCTTTCCAGCTCGTAAAAGAGTTTACCACAATGGGTGCTGCCAATCTAGAACACGCTGATGTTATTTATGGCCATGCCACAGAAACTAATCTTCATCCCCTCAAACTTTGAAATACTGCGTATTTAGAAATACTTAATCCAATTTAATTCACAATATGGCCTGAGAAATACTGATCAGTTATCTTTATGTGTTTTACACCAAGAATTAGGAAAAATTTGACGTTTTTCATTTCAGTTTAAAGCTTCATCATCTTGAATACTTTGCCTCAGTTATTTAGCTGTATCACTGCTATTCATATTTACTTTATTGTAAAACATCTTTCTCTTGCTTTCAGTAAGAATAAAGGTTCATTTATTCTGGACTTAATCCTCACAGAGATGTGCGCATGAACTCTGTATGTGTTGTCTTATTTTGTGTCTTGTGATGTGTGTCATGCAGTTGCTATGCTGGTGGTTGTGATTTTGGTTGTGTGTGACTATGTGGTTGTGAGAGTGTGTGTGTGCGTGTGTATTCTTGAAAATGTTGCGGGTATTCCTGTGTGATTTTTTTCATATTTGTTTTATTCTCTTTACTGTTGTTTTATCTTCTGTTCTGCAAGGACCCTCTCAAAAATGAGATGGTGCATCTCAATGGGTTACCCTTGAAATAATCAGGTGTCAGTGTTCTTTCCATACATAATATGTCATGATAGGGTTAAATAAAGTCAAAATCAGGTTGAAGGACACTGGATCTGCCCTGCAAATCTTTCTGGGGTCACTAGTTTTTATTAGTTGCTATTATTCAAATAATGTGAATTGCTAATTTCATTAGTTCTGGTGTTTATTTTAATCTCTTTCCATACCTCGATTGGTCTCTTTCTATGTGTAGTGTAGGATTTAAAAAGCGTCAGAGTATTGTGTTCATTAAATTGTGAATGTAAGTATTAAATCTGAACCATAGATACCATTTTTTAAAATCTGGTTCAATTACATTTAACTGTAACTGAGTCCTGTGGAAAAAACTTATTTCTCATCCGTTTAGAAGGCTTAATGAAATTGATGAACACAAAATGAAGGGCATGTTACGTCTTATAATCTTAGTTTAGTCCGAGGCGGGAAACCCAGTTTCGTCCAATTCTGACGAGGACGCCTTTTCGGTCGAAGTCCCCGCTTCCAACTGGGTAGACCATATGGAGTATGTTGATGGGTTAGCCGATAATGCAGGTGCTCGGTCTCAGCTTCAACTAGAACCCCTGCAGGGAGAGGAGGACGTACTGGACATCGGTTTGGATGTCCATGGTCTGTCCAATGATGAGGATGAGTCTCTGCCGAGTCAGGCTGCCACTGCTGCACCTGTGGGTGACGCTCTCTGACATCCCGGATAGAGATAGAGCCGTCTACCTGGATGAACCGGTGGTAGCTGGCGGGCTGTTTGGGCAATCTCCCGACGCAATTCAGGCGAAATTCAAGCTGAGGAAAAAGCAGACCGAAGCACTGCGCAGTATCATCCCCAGGCGAGATGTTAGACCCAAATCCAGCTCGGGCACTCGCAAACCAGCTGTATCGCCACCCCCACCGAAGAGGATGACGCGGCCCGTGAGCTTGAGCCCTCAGACGGCACAGCCACAGAACCACGGCCAAGCTCCCCAAAAGACGGCCTGGAGCAGGGGTCCTCCCCCAGGGCTCCAGAGGGACTCCACGTCCCGGAAGAAGAAGACACAGTCCTCCTAGCTGTGGGACTCGAGATTCAGAAGCAGGGAGACATGTTTGCCAGTTTTCAGCGGGTGCCGTCCAAAAGATGTTTTGCTGGTGTTGTTCGGGATGCCAGTCCCAAGAGGCGCTGTGTTTCCCCCACACAGTCTCCCAAGCACAATTCCCCCACAAATGTATTTGCACTAAAAGCCCCCAGTTTGGGTGCGTTGAATGTGTTTCTGAGCACTGCAGTTGTTCCAAATGCTTGTATGTATGCTCCAGACGTTTCAATAAAGACAGCTTTTTCTATGGAAAAAAGTCAAAATCAAACGCCTGCAGGCGACAGCCAAATGAGGCTGCACCTCCCTCGCACGTCGGGAGAGGGCAGCCCCATTCCACCAACAGTGCCGCAGGCCAGTCGCCTGGCTGCACGTCTCCATATGTGGCGCACATGTGCACTCCAACCTTGGGTGGAGAGGACCGTTGCTATGGGTTACCATTTACAGTTTCGCCGGAGACCACCCCGCTTTGTTGGTGTGGTAAACACGGCGGTAATAGCCCAAGCAGCAGAAGTTCTGAGAGAGGGGATAAATACACTGTTGGCAAAAGGAGCTATCCGTGCGGTTCCCGAGTCGGACATGAACATAGGTTGGTACAGCCGTTATTTTGTTGTTATGAAAAAAGGGGGCGGGCTTCATCCAATCCTGGACTTGAGAGTTCTGAACAAATACCTCCGAACATACAAGTTCAAAATGTTAACACTCAAGCAGCTTCTGAGTGCTATCAGCCCGGGCGATTAGTTCGCCAGGATCGACCTGACAGACGCTTACTTTCACGTAGCGATACATCCGGACCGCAGACAGTTTCTGAGATTCGCCTTCGAGGGCAGGGCTTACAAGTACCTCGTACTGCCTTTCGGTCTGTCTCTAGCGCCTCGCACCTTTACAAAATGCTCCACTGGGAGTGGATGCCCTGGCCCATCCATGGTCCAATGTACTCCTGTATGCATTCCCCCCAGTGGAAATGATACTACCTGTACTAGAGAGGGTCCGCAAACAGGGTCTGTCCCTAATTTTGTTAGCACCCCGTTGGCCTGCAAAGTCATGGTATTCCGAGATAATCAGCCTGCTGGCAGCAGAGCCGTGGCTGCTCCCCGTTTGCCGGGATCTCCTCACTCAGGCAGGGGGGGAGATATTTCATCCACACCCAGAGCTGGGGAAGCTGCATGGCTACATGCTGAGAGGTCCAGCTTGTTAGCCAAAGGCCTCCCCCCTGATGTGGTGGCAACAATACAGAATGCAAGAGCATCCTCCACTAGAGGCTTATACGCTTATAAATGGCAGGCTTTTGAGCAGTGGTGTGAGGACAAGCACATTGTTCCATTTCAGTGCTCAATGGTAGAAGTTTTAACGTTTTTGTTGGATCTGCTGGATAAAGGTCTTTCCTTTTCCACAATTAAGGTCTACTTTGCTGCCATTTCTGCCTGCCATATTGGTTTTAATGGAGTCACACCAGGTGCTCATCCTCTGGCTGTATGCTTCTTAAAGGGGGTTCGTAGACTCAGACCTGTGATTAAACCCAGTTTTCCTTCCTGGGATCTCACATTGGTACTAGAAGCTCTTTGTGACCCTCCATTTGAACCTTTGGAGTCAGTAGATGTGAAGTTCCTTTCAAATAAGCTTGCTCTGCTTCTTGCTCTGACAACTGCGAAGCGGGCTGGAGACCTCCATGCTTTGTCTGTAAATCCTACCTGCATACACTTTTCACCTGATGGTTCCAAGGTCACCTTGCGACCTAATGCAGCTTATCTTCCTAACGTTATACCTTCGGACTACAGCTCCATGACTATGGAGCTTTCTAGTTTTTGTCTACCTCCTTTTGCTTTTGAGGAACAAAGGAGATTACACTTCCTGTGCCCTTTACGTGCACTGCGCATTTACATTGACCGTACACAGACTGTGAGGTTGTGTGATCAACTGTTTGTGTGTATTGCTAACCCAGGAAGGGGGAAAGCTCTGTCCAGACAAAGACTCTCCCACTGGATTGTGGAGGCTATTTCTCTAGCTTACAGCAGCAAGGGTCTCCCAATGCCACGTGGTGTGAGGGCTCACTCCACCAGGGGCATAGCGACCTCCTGGGCCCTTTTTAGAGGGGTGCCCATGAGTGACATTTGTGCTGCAGCCAGCTGGTCTTCGCCACACACATTTGTAAAGTTTTATCGTTTGGATGTGACAACCCCTTCTGTGGCTCACTAAATTCTTTCTGCTGAGTCTGAAGTGCTGCACTAGTATGCAGTGCATGATCCAGGTCTGATGGCTGTTCTGCGGGGCGTTTATATATGTCCCATACTCATGTGTTGTACTGAGTGAATCGACTGAAAGGGAACGTGAAGTTATGCATATAACCACTGTTCCCTGAAGGAGAGTAACGAAGTACAACACATGGCTGCCCCACTGCTCAGCTGGGCTCAGTGAATAGCGGCTATCGAACTGAGTAATGACAACGATGACGGACAGGTATATAGCGCAGGCGGGGCCTGTCACCTGTCTTCATCACATCATTTGCCTAGGAGGCGTGATTAGAGGTGGCTTCAGCCAGGACACGCAGGGCGTGATATCCCATACTCATGTGTTGTACTTCGTTACTCTCCTTCAGGGAACAGTAGTTATATGCATAACTGCACGTTTCAGTCAGCTATAAATTACACTTTGTATTTATTTCAAGTAACTAAACTTTGTTTCAGTTAACTCAAGTTTTCTCCATTTAGTCCAGTCCAATAATTTTGTTAAGGTGCATTTCATATTGTGTTAAATTTGAATTTAATTAGATCATTCTGAACCTGACTGGAAAAAGTCAAACCATCTGTTAAAATGTATTGAGGGGAGAGATTGTCCCTTTCTGGTGCTTCCTTTCGTGTTATCATAAAGAACTGACCTAATATTATTATGGTACTGCTGAGGATCAGAGCGTCAGATAGTTTAAAATGTTTTTACCTTTCAAGCAGGCGGTCCATGGTCAGGACTGCTTTTCCAGACCTAAAAACTCAAAATTTCAATTAGTTTCATATCAGAAAACAATTTAAATCAAATGTATCCTGCCACATATCCCCTAATTTTTACATAACATGAAACAGACATTCATTTCACAAAAACAGACAGACAAAGTGGACGAACATTGGCCACATAAAGTTTGATTACCCTGTAAATATAGCATTTTTAGAGTGGAACCACTTTGTGTCACTTAATGGTTAAAAATTATTTCTTACCCTTTTCTGGTGACTCGACAATTATTTCCAGGACCCAAACAACCTCCATCTAACTGTTGTTTTAACTTGTTAAAGCGTGTTTGTGGTTTAAACTTGCTAATATATTTCTCCTACCTGTCTCCAATCATTGCTCCTCCAGAACAAGCAGGGAGCTCATTTTCTAGTGATTCTCTCAGTCATTCTCTCATTTCATACACACGTTCACACACTCTGGCCAACCAGGCGGTACAGCACCGTTTCCTGGTCCACATGAGAGCTTATTTCGTTATCTCTCAGACATCAAAGCTTATCACAGCAGAGTTTATTCGTGAGCTAGGGTCTGTTAGCTTAGCCTGTTAGCTTAGCATGTAGCAGTCAGTCAGTGTCCATCAGTGTAATATGTCCCCTGTAACTTCCGTCTACTCACTTCCGACTCACACACATTCATACTGGCCGTTTGATGTTACACTTTTATATTTATACAGCTGTTTATTCAAAATAATAAAAAGGAGCGGGCGGCTTTTAAACTTTTTTCTTTAACAAGGTTAGAGAGGCCTTTTAAACTCGTATCATTCCCCCCAGCAATATTTTTTGACCGTTCTTATGGAATTAGTCAGGACCCAAAAACCTTACCCGGGTATGTGCATCTATATCCCTGCGTGTTTACTTTCAAAGAAGTGGGCAGCTTTGAGATCTTTTAAGAAGATCAGGGAGACCTTTTAAACCCATACACTTCCCCTCGGTAGTATCTTTTGACCCTCCTTATGGGATGGTCAGGACCCGACAAACCCCTTACCCGAGTATTAGCGTGCTTCATTCAGGGACGTGGCTTTTATATTGTGTGCAAGGGAAACTATTCTTCCCTTGCATACAATAAAGGAACTCGAAACCTACACCCTTAGATTTTAGCCATCTTTAGAAGATTGTGCATTTCTTCCCAGGCTGACACCGTTAAAATCGCACCGCTTATCTACACGCCTTATGGTTTAACGCGTTCGCAACAATTATTCTGAACCATGTCTCTGCCTCCAAGAATTACAAAAACAGCTCACTCAGAACTAAAAACACAGCCAGAGTGTTTTTACAGGAAAAACACTGGAGATTTTTAATAGGAATCTCCTTACCTGTTGCGGCCGCTGATGTGATGTGTTGTCCTTCCGTGGCAACCTTATCCTATCCAAAAGTGGTTTTCGCTTGCGGGGTGCGGGCGGAAACACCAATTTGTCCGTGCTACCGCACCCTGCTGGCGGTCAGACCCCTCGGAGCTCCTCCGGTACTTGGTCCCCATCAAGCGATCACACACTCTATCTAAAGACTCTCAAAGGAACGACTCTCAACCATTTTCTAACTTTTAGCTCTTTTTAATCTAAGTTAAGGCAGAGGAATGATTACAGAGATCAGCGCTGGCTCAGACCGTCGCCATCTGTGTAAGGATGACGAAGAGCCTCGATAGAAGGCCACATACAGTTTTTATATCTGGCACTCCTATGCAATGGATGTGCCCTCCCTCAGTGATTATCAGTAGACTATGTGTCACCATTGTGGTGTCTATCTGTTAGATTGTGTAGTAGCGGGTGTCCATACTTAATCTAACTTTGCTGTAGCTTTCTAATCAACCCAGTTATACCAGCTACTCTACTATCAAACCCAGTGCCCCAGCTTCAGGTCATTTATGACAATCCTTGGGCCATTTATCCTTTTACTGTATGTCTATGAGCATTCTTATCCTATTGTAACAAAAGGGAAACATTAGAACTTATATTTTATTTCACTATAGTAAAAATGGGAAAAACAGCTATGAGCATAATAATAAAGGTTATTCCTAACAATTTTATAGTACAAAACAGTCCCTTAATATTGAAGATCAAGATGGCGCTTATTGAAGATCAAGATGGCGCTATTGAAGATCAACATGGGGCCGACGATGGCAGCCTCGGAGCGTCGCTCTCTTTGTTTTTGTATTTTGTGTGTTTATATGTTTTTCGAGCCACAGTACTGTGGTCTCGGGCCACAATTCGGTGGTCTCATTTAGTAGAGAGGAACTTCTCAACATCAGAGAGTCCTCTCTTGGGTTTTTTTCACCATCCTTCATTGATCCGAGGTTCACTGAGCTTCTGGCAAGCGGAGCGGCGGCACTCTACGGGATACTGTGCCGGAAGCGTCGCAGGGGAAAGCGTGCTGGCGCCCTGGTAAAGCTCCGCAAAAGAGGACTTCGTACACCACTGCCTTCAATACATCTGGCAAATGTCCGCTCTCTAAGCAACAAGATGGACGAGCTAATTCTTCTCACCGGTAAAAACTCGGACCTCCGCAGATCAGCGGTTCTCTGCTTCACAGAGACATGGCTGAGTGAAAACATCCCGGACAGCGTACTGCTGATGCTGGACTTCCAGCTGTTCAGAGCGGATCGCAGCGCGAACCTATCAGGGAAGAAGCGAGGAGGCGGAATCTGCTTTTATATAAACGAAGCTTGGTGCAGAGACATAAAAGTGCTGGGGGAAACATGTAGTCCGGATCTGGAGTCATTTTCCATAATCTGCAAACTGTTTTATTCACCGAGAGAGTTTTCCTCGTTTATAATAATCGGCTCATATTTTCCACCGCTTGGCTGCACTTCTGCCGCTGAAAAACATCTTGCTGAGCTGATTACAGACGTGGAGAAAAAATACCCCTACTCTTTCATCATAATACTAGGAGATTTTAACAGCGCAGATCTCTCTAATGAGCTCCCAAAATACAGACAGCATATTAAGTGTCCCACCAGAGACAAAAACACACTGGACCACTGTTACACAGCTTTTAAGGACTCATATCATGCTGTTACCAGGGCTGCTCTGGGACATTCGGACCATTGTCTTATCCACCTCATCCCAACTTACAGACAGAAACTAAGAGCTTCCAAACCCGTGGTTCACAGTGTTAAAAAGTGGACTGAGGAATCGAAGCAGATGCTACAGGCCTGCTTTGAATGCACAGACTGATCTGTTTTTGAAACCTCAGCCACTGATTTAAACGAACTAACTGATGTGGTGACATCATACATCAGTTTCTGTGAGAACATGTGTGTGCAGACCAAGACTTTCTGCACCTTTGGGAACAACAAGCCATGGTTCACTCCACATCTCAGGAATCTGCACAGGGACAAGGAAGAAGCCCACAGCAGTGGAGATTGGGCGCGGTACAGGCAGGCCAGGAACAGACTGACAAAGGAGATCAAAGCAGCCAAGAGAAGCTATAGTGAGAAGCTGAAGAACAGCCTTTCTACTGGTGACACATCGGCTGTATGGACTGGTCTGAGAAACCTGACTGCCTACAGAAGCCTCACCACCCTTCCCGAACAAAGTCCTCGCCTGGCCAACCATCTGAATGGCTTCTACTGCAGACATGACAAGAAGCCATTCACACCTCAAACCAACTCCTCCACATCCCATTCAGGAACACGTTTGACCAGTAAAGCAACCAACCCCCTACCTTCAGATCCTCTGCCTGCACTAAAGATCTCTGAGGAAGATGTAAATAGACTCTTTCAGCGCATGAAAACAAAGAAAGCTGGAGGACCTGATAACGTCTCCCCATCATGCCTGAAAGCCTGTTCACATCAACTCGCTCCGATCTTCACTCGGATTTTCAACAAGTCAATGGAGAAGTGTGAGGTCCCCTCCTGCGACAAACGATCCACCATCATCCCAGTGCCCAAGAAACCCACCATCCTAGGATTAAATGACTACAGGCCTGTAGCCCTGACGTCTGTGGTCATGAAATCCTTTGAGCGGCTGGTGTTGAAGCACCTGAAAGACATCACAGGCCCTCTACTGGAAGCCCTGCAGTTTGCTTACCGAGCAAACAGGTCGGCAGATGATGCTGTTAACTTAGGTCTACACTTCATCCTGCAACACCTCGACCGCCCAGGGACCTACGCCAGGATCCTGTTTGTAGACTTCAGCTCGGCCTTCAACACCATCATACCAGACATCCTCCACCAGAAGCTCACCCAGCTCAACGTCCCAGCCTCCACCTGTCAGTGGATCAACAGCTTCCTGACAAACCGACAGCAGCAGGTGAGACTGGGGAGCATCTTCTCCCGAACCAGATCAATAAGTACTGGTGCCCCCCAGGGGCACATACAGACAGGAGGTGGATCGCGTGATACACTGGTGTAGTCAGAACTGCCCGGAACTAAACCCACTCAAGACTGTGGAGATGGTGGTGGACTTTCTGAAAACACCACCCCCATACACCCCTCTCACCATCCTCAACAACACTGTATCGGCTGTGGACCACTTCAGGTTCCTCGGAACCACCATCTCTGAGGACCTGAGATGGTCTTCACACATTGACACCGTTCGAAAGAAGGCCCAGCAGAGACTGTACTTCCTGAGGCAACTCAAGAAGTACAACCTTCCACAGGAGCTGCTGGTCATCTTCTACACTGCCATCATTCAGTCTGTCCTGTCTTCATTCATCTCAGTCGGTTTGGTTCATCCACAAAACAGGACAGGTCCACACTGCAACGAATAATCAGGACTGCAGAGAGAATCATCAGGGCTGACCTTCCCTCCATCCAGGACTCTCCTGTGGAACCAGCCCCCAGTTTTAGTCCGTGAGGCGGACACCCTGTCTACTTTTAAGGCTAGGCTTAAAACTTTCCTTTTTGATAAAGCTTATAGTTAGAGTGGCTTAGGTTATCCTGAGCTATCTTCCTTATTTTAGCTCCGTCTTCTTCTCCCCTTGTTGGATGGAGTAAGGGGGAGTCAGGTTTAGCCTAAACCGGCTCAGTTATGGTTGAGGTGCAAACACACCCTCCATTTCTGCTACCTGTATGACCCGCTCTCTTTTCAAATGGTTATGGTCAATCTGACAGAGAGAGGTATCCCAATCGTTGTGGTTTTTAGTATAACAATGGCCATCAGTGGGCTCTAGATGGACAAACTGTCTACTTTTAAGGCTTGGTTTAAAACTTTCCTTTTTGATAAAGCTTATAGTTAGAGTGGCTTAGGTTATCCTGAGCTATCTCTGTAGTTATGCTGCTATAGGCTTAGGCTGCTGGAGGACATAATGACCACTTTCACCCTCTTCGCTACTTTCTCACACTACTCTTCAATTTTGTATTATTTGCTGTTATTTCAGCTTTTAACTTTGTTCTCTCTTTTCTCTTCCTAAAAGCTACACCTGGCCTGACTCTGTGTCTACCTGTAACACCTTTCTGGAGAGGGGAACCCTCCAAGCTTCTGCTGGCAACAACTTAATGCTCACCCTCTACCGATGATCCACTTGGCCCTGTCTTTCAGTGTTTAACCCTTTTTCTCTCTTAGACATAGCTACTGACTGAGCTTTTACTGTAACTAACTCTATGTGCTCTTTTCAGACTCTAAACTTGAAAACTGGCTCAGAGTTTATCTGTTCCTTCTTTCTAGGCGAAACGACTAAAGGAGCTACATCCATTAACATTTACCTTTTCCTTCCCATAGAAAGTACTCCTGGATCAGTGCTTCTTCGTTCTCTTTGTGTCTCTGCTCTGATCTCTCTAACCCCCAGTCGGTCGTGCCAGATGGCCGCTCACACTGAGCCTGGTTCTGCTGGAGGTTTCTTCCTGTTAAAAGGGAGTTTTTCCTCTCCACTGTCGCTACATGCATGCTCAGTATGAGGGATTGCTGCAAAGTCCAACACCAGTGACTGCCCCACTGTCTCTACATGTTCACCCGGGGGAGTGAATGCTGCAATGTCACTGACTCGGTGAAAATCTGCTGGGTTTTCCCCTAATAGAAAAATTTTTTATCCAAATTTAAAATAAA
This sequence comes from Crenichthys baileyi, assembly GCA_036173005.1. NCBI lineage: Eukaryota > Metazoa > Chordata > Actinopteri > Cyprinodontiformes > Goodeidae > Crenichthys > Crenichthys baileyi. The sequence continues at coordinate 284,845 of JAHHUM010002092.1, forward strand.
AAACAAAATCTGGCTGCACTGTTCAATGATTAAGATTAATTGGAATGTATGTACCTAAACTTTTGTGAAGTGCCTTGAGACGACAGGTTGTGAATTGGCGCTATATAAAAAAACTAAATTAAATTGAATTTTTAAATTATACAGGTCTGGGGTCAGGAAAAAAAGCTTTTTAAAATCTCTGCAGACCCCACCCCCTGCACATAAACTGTTTAAAATGTCCTCCCTTCAGGCCGTCACTACAGAGCGCTGTTAACTAAAACCAGCCGCCACAGAGAAAATTTTTCCTTGCCCCAGGCTGTTTTCTCTGTTAAACCCTATTCAATAGAGTACAAAACAACAGCATACAGATGTTGCAAATGCACCTTTTTTATTTATTTATATATGTGTATATTTGTACATTGTAATATGTATTATTCTGTAATGCAAAAAAAAAACCCAAAGAGCAAAGTGTACCGGAGTAAATTCCTTGTTTTTTGTACAAATTGGGAAATTTAAAGCTGATTCTGTTTTCGATTCTGAAAAAATGCATTTGTAAAAGGCAAGATCAATAATTCATTTTAGCATGATGATCCCTTTTAAAAGGGTTTGGGGTAAACCCAAAACAACAGGAACTTTTAAAATTTGAAACTGCCCAAAAACCCAAAGGGAAAAAAGGATTCAAAGGGCTGCAGAGGCCTCCTACCAGCCCAAACTAAAGGAAAATGGATCCAACCTTTTCCCTCCAATTTGGGAAATGAAGGACCCCAATTTGTTGGGGGGAAACGAAATTCTTTGCCCCTAGGTTCAGGTCTTTTTTTCTGTACCCCACCACTATGAAAAACCCGGGCCAATTCCGCCTGTTTTTTGGGCGGTTTTGGGTAGTGGGCTCCTGCGAAATTCCTTTCCAAACTTCCCCTGTAGTTTTCCCGACATGTTTGCTAAAAGGGTTTAATAGGAGCTACGGGAATGGAAATGTTGCGATGAGTGGGGGCGCAGGGGTTTTTTTTGGGCAGAGAGATGGAAATAAGCCCAGCCCTGTGAGTTTTTCGGGCTCTATCAGGCATTTTTAAATTGAAGAACTTTAAAAAAGTTACATTTTAACCCCCTTTCCCACTTACACGCCTTCTCTTCAGCAAAAAGTAAAAACGTAAAAACATGACATATGATGTCCCCAATGCGAAACCCCAGAGTAAAAATCCCTAACAACAACATTTTGGCAGTTTTTAAAAACATGTTGAGTAAGACCGTTTCCCAATGAAAAATTTTTAAACCACCCCACCCGCTCGTAACCACTTTTTTTATTTGAAAAACATATCACTGCACATTTATGTGCCAAATATCTCCTGAGAAAACTTTTTCTGTTTTGTCATTAAATCTGCAAGCATTTGATCAGTAGGACAATATTGCAGCACTACCTGTCCAGTGTTTACTACTTCCCTAATAAAATGGTACTTAATATCTATATGTTTACATCTCTGTCGGTTCACTGGGTTCTTAGCCATCCCATATGCAATGGGTTGTTTTTCATACCCCTTTTTTTTTGTAAATACTGGTAACTATCTATCCCTTTTCGGAATTTGTTCCCGAAAAAGACATTCTTTTTATTGCGGGGGAAGGGGCAAGGATATGTACTCTCCCTTTCCGGGGTAGACAGGCCACTGGGGGTTGTTTCTTCGTCTTCCAAGAACCCAAAAAACTTTCATCTTTTAAACCCAAAGCACTACCCATTTATGCTCCTCCATCATTTTGTATCTGAAGCCCAATCAGCATCACGAAGATTTTTAGCCCAAAGGGTTTTTTCTCTTTTTGGGGCTGCCCTTTTTAGTTTGGGGGAGAACGGGGTTTCACTGTTTTTCCAGGGGCCCCTACTGTTGGTTCAGTGAGGGGGTTGTGACATTTTAAACGACCAAAAAACTTATGTCTGGTCGTGAAATTTGGGGACGATATTTTTAAACTCCCCACGCTTCTCTGTATTTTCTTGGATCTTCCATTCTGTTGTATTATCTGAATACTCTACTTTGGTTCACATGGAGTTTTCCCTTTGGTTTTTAAATTTCCTCCTTTCCCAAAATCTCTTTAATTTTTTTTTTACATATTTCTTCTTTTGACATTTTTACTTGTTTTTTCTGTTTTGGATCAAAACCCTATTCTTAGAAAATTTTTTTCAGTCTTCCTGGTTTTTCATTTTAATTTTTCCCCATTTAACTTTCCCTTAGTTTTCCCTTAAAAATTTTCCTCACTGTTGCGGGCAACAAATAAAGGGCCCATCCACCCTTACCAGTAAAAAGATGATTTTTTTAACCATTTTTTCTCTCTACTAAAAAACATTGGTCCCCCGGGTTTTTGGGTTTTGAACCTTTACTCAAATAACATGCGTAAATCATTTCAATTTCTGCCTGATTGTTTTAGACCTAGGAGACTTTTGTAGCTTGCAAACAAAATTTTCCCCCCTGTTTTTTGACTTTTTTTCAAACCCCCTTTTTGGTTGGGGGGGGGCTATGTAAATTTCGTGGTCATAGGGGCAGCAAATAGCCCATTTAACATCCTCTGTTTAAAAATTAGATAAATTTGTCTGCTGCTTTTTTCTAACCACTCTTTTCACTTGTATTTTAGCTTTTTTGGTGAAAATGTTTTTTTCATATCAATGCCCTTTTTTTTTGATTGTAACCTTTCCCCCACTACCTGCCTTAAATCTACAGTTTCCCTCAAAAACCCCATTTTTTTTGTGGTAAAACCCCCTTTTTTCCCCCCCCCGTCTTTTTGCCGTGTGGGGAGCGGGGGAGTATGAAAGTCTCATTTTTCTTTCAGAGACTGTATTTCCTCTCTCATAGCTTCTTTTTCCTTTCCTTGAATTAGGCGATGCAAATAGCTTCCATATAAGTTTTGAGGAAAATTGCAAACTGCTCTGTAACCAAGAGTCTACACTCATTTGTAGTTTATCTACTGCTCCCCTCCCCAAATCCTGTAGGTGCTCTGGTTTTCTTTCTGTTTTTTGGTGGGTTCCTTCTAATTACAGTCTGTTCTGGTGCAACCTCAGAAATATCTCTTTTTTCAGGGGTTTATTTTCAAAAACTTCCATCATCTTTTTTAAATTCTTTTCCAGATTTCCCTCGAACATATTCTATGGTAGGCTCAATTTGTGAACTCTTCTTTTCTTTTGTTTTTGGTTGCGAATCTTACCCTTCTATGTTTTTTTTGTATCTTTTTCAGTGTTAGGAATACACTAGATACGCTGGGCTGTTTTTTTCATAAACCGATAAAGATACCTTGCTCCCTTCTTGAAGTCAAAAAAATTTTCTTCTCCCGCTTGGAAGCATAGCCCGTTTGAACCCAAAATTTCTGCAACTTGGAAAACATTTTGGTTGTTTTTCCCGAGAACATTTTTAAGGGTCTTATCTGTTTGTCTGTTGTAGCAAACTTTTTTCTTCACATATCCCGGCAGCTTGCATAGCAGGTTTTCCAAAAAATTTCGGGGAAACTTACTTTCTAGTAACAGACATCTGGACATGTCATTGAGGGTTTTTCCAACTCTCTCTGCTGTTTTCCATTTTGGGTGTGGTGAAAAAGGGGTGCCAAAATCTCATGCCTGATCTTATTCTTTGGGTTTAACATAGCTCTGTACTCTTTTTTTTGTAAACTCGGTACCATTATCTTAAAGGGGATACATTTTTCACTTCCCCATAAGGTGCCCTGTCTGCCAAAATATTTCTCAGTGGCTTGAAGAGTATCATCTTGGAACTTCAAAAAAAAGACCATGATAATGCCCAAAAAATCGTCTGTAAAATGATTGTGTATATCTGTAACCTTTTATGCTGGGTGTTGACATGGGGGCCTTTTTAAAACAGTGGTTTAACTAGTTTTTAAAAGGTCTGTCAGCCTTTTTTTCTGGCTCTTTCCCTTTCTAACCCGGGGGAATTTTCCCCTTTTTACACACCTCACAAAAACTGCCTTGGTTTTAGTTTTTTGCTTCCCTTTTATCCCCCTACCTTTAAATTATCTTTTTTAAGCTTTTCTACATCCCCATAATTTGCAATTTTGGCTAAAATCTCATGGCAGGTTCCTGCAAAAATCATGGCATACTTTTACATTTTCTGTCACAACCTTCCAAATTGTGGGTAAAAAGTACAGGGGTTACCACTTTCATATATGTCAATTTTTGTCCATCTTAGTCCATCTTTTGTCCATCCCTGACAATTCCCCCCTGCTGGAAGGTGAAAATTTGCTCCCCATTTGCTTGCCCTTGCGACTGAGAACATTTCTTTTGTGGATACGATGGTATGTAGAGTGCTTCTCGCAGCTGTGCTCTCTGTTGTCATCCCTTGTGGGTTTTCTAGAAGGTTTTGGAATCACCGGGAGTCCCCTTTTTTTTGTACCATCCCGGAGCACCTGGTTCCATCTGCTAGCTCCACCCAGAGTGGTCTCCGGGTGGAAGGCACTGTCAAAAATTTAAAAAACTTTGTGATGTCGTTGATGATGTGAGATGTTGCTCCTGCATCTTCCCTATTGCCTTTCTTCTTTACATTGTCCGCTGGCCTGTGTTTTTTTTGCGTGCTTGAACCCTTGAAGAGTCTGTCTTTCTTCTTCCCCTCTTGTTGTTCGGAGACTTTTCTAGTGCTTTCCAATCCCACCTTTTTCTTGCACACAGATTCATTGTGTGTATTTCGTCATTGTAACACTTCAGGTTAGAATAATCATCTTTTCTGTTGGCAGTAATGTTTTTCTGAAAAACTTTTTTTTAATATTAAACCCCTTAAATCGTCATTGGGGGGGAAAAAACTTATAACCCCAAAATTTTTGATCAATTATACCATCTGCTAAATAAGTCCATATATGTCATTGATTTCTCTCAAATTATATTCTTTTTTGCTGCCTGATTCTTGGGACACCCTTCATGTCCACAGCCATGGTTTAAACTTATTCTACTGATCTGCTCTATTATCCAGCTTTTCTTGCACTGGAACTGCTTCAGCAGTTTGATCTGTAGTTGGTAAAGCTGATCTTGGCCATCTTGGTAAACAAATTACACACTGACAACAAAGAGCCTGAGGTTGTTGAACTGTAATTCAGACAAATGCCATCACTTCCCACTTTAGCTGATGAGTTTGAGCTTTCATATCCAGTAACAAGAGTTTTCATCTTTGTTATCCCCAGTTGGTCAGTTTTTCGCACAATATTTTTATGTTTAAGAAATAAACTGGAGACTCTCTACACAACAGAACGAGCATTTCTGTGTTTTAAAGACCACAATGTTTTCTGTTTTTTTTTTTTATGAAGCAAGTTTTTCATTCATTTGAGCTAAGACACACATTGCAGTTTTTATATAAGCAAACTTTAAACAAATGAAGTTCTTCTTTACTGCCTTGGAACTTACTACTAGTACTACTATTATTGTTTTATTTTGGTACCAGAGCAAATACAGAACAACACCCAAGTCATGGTGTTGAACAACCACTCATCTAGTATGACAGCTGGTTAGTAGCGTGAATAGTAGTGTGAATGATATTTTGCATTCATAGTCCCAACAATGAGCACAATTATGGTAATAAAGACTGATAAAGTTGTCAGGACTGTGGCCACGATGTTAAGAATGCAAGCAGAAGAGGCGTGATGTCGGGCTCCAACCAGATCTCCAGCCACCTTACGGTCTCTGGCGTGAAAGCAGCAAAAATAATCATGTTAAAACTGGACTCATACAGAGAACACTGGGTTTTTCCCTACTGTCTGCAGAAACTTTGCCTTTGGCAGCAATCATGACTGCTTTGTCTCTTGTTGAGAGTAGGACTTATCATCATAAAAAGTGGAGGCCACCTTTCTTCCAATTAAAGAAATTTGATTAAAAAAAATTTTTTACATCAAAAATAAAATATAGAAAAAACTTTTATTGCTACACGTTATTACCTACTCCACCATAGGCAAAAAAATCTGAGTCAGAAAGACAAAGCACTTTTTACATTGATTTATAAGTAGGTGGGGCTTTTATCTTTGATTTTCCATTTAACAACTTTAGCTTTTATCTCAGTCATTTATCACTTTGACTTTTTGAGTTACTAAAACTTAAACGTGCACTCTTTCAAAGTAAAAAAGTAGAAAGTGTGTTATAATGTATAGTTATTATGCACATATAAGACAGAAGTCCAGATATAATTTATTATATATATGGACCCAAGGTTTCTGAACTGGCTTCAATAGAAATGCCAAGCATTGCTTTAAAATTCCTTCAGTTTTGAAGTTTGTGAATTGAAGGTATCACTATTTAATCTTACACGATCAAATAAGTACTAGCCTCTACAATTTAAGTGATCCAAGTTTGTCCAAGAGTGAAAAACAAATAAACTGCAAAAAAGCCCTTTACCACACTGTGCATCAGAAGCCAGGTTCAACACTCTTGTTAATTTGTATGTTGCTTTCCTGTTTCTTTTTTAATCAGGCACAGAAGCTGCTTAAATTGAAGACAAATTCTATTACGTTTTTGCACAAACTCACCTTGACAGAAGAAATTAGAGCCGCCAGTCCAAGGCAGAAAATGTTTCCGTAGACAAAGTTGCAAAGCGACCAGATGAGATGGTCATTTTGAGGCTCTAAAGGGATGTTCACAGTGGTGTGTTGGACTACTCTAGGACCCCCAGGCTGTCCAGGGGACCAACCATAACTCCTGTCCTGGAGTGCAACAGTCTCAGCAGGGTAAGCTTCAGTGGGGTTCATTGTTGTCAGCTCAGCTGCAATTTGAAGAGAATCTCTTGAAGATTTGAGACGATGACTCGAGTGGGTGTCCTTTTTATGATGCTTGTGGTTAGCAGTGTTATTTTCACCACTGAACCAGATGGGTACACGTGCAAAAGTTCATTTCCAGTTGGTTTTCGATACTTAGAGGTTCTACTGTTTTTCTTCTTAGTAATTTGCATGTGCTTGCATATGATGTTGCAGGGTAAACAGAGGTTTTAGTAAAGAATTAACTTTGACTCTCTATAAACCTGTGTATGCAGAGAAACTTAAGGAGATGTTCTATAAATAACTGATTAAAATGGGGGGGTGAGAATAGACTTCTGTATACCAAATTTCAGTCTGGTAAATATTCCAGAAAGACCGACACAAAGTTGTGCATAATTGTGACTTCAAAGGAGAAACTATATGGTTTCAAAAGTGTGGCCTGCATATGTATTTAGCCCTGTTTACTCTTGATTCCTGTTTAAAAAAACGCCAGTACAACCATTTGCAATCAACTACATAGTAACTAGAACCCATCTGTCTTAAAATTTAATTTTACGATAAATTCTGTGGATAACTCAGAGGTTTGTTGGAGAATATTAGAGAGCAGAATCATGCAGACAAAGGAACACAGCAAACAGGTCAGAGAGAAAGATGTGGAAACGTTTAAAACAGGGTTTGGTTAGAAAACAATATGCCAAACTTTGAAAATCTCACAGAGCACTGTTCAAGCTATCATCTGAAAATGCAAGAGTATGGGACAACTACAAATCTACGGGTAAGACATACCCGTCCACCTAAACGGACACATCTGACAAGGAGAACATTTATCATGGTAACAACCCCTCGTAACTGTGGAAGAGCTGCAGAGATCCAAAGCTTAGTTGGGAGAATCTGTCGACAGGACAATTATTAGTTCAGCATTCCGCAAATCTGGCCTTTATGGAGGAGTGTGCAAGCAGAAAGCCATTGTTGAAAGAAAGCTAAAAGAAGTCTAGTTTAAAAGCCTCACCTCATCACTATGAACCTCTTTCAACCTCTTTTTGTTTATTCTTGACTAAAGAATAAAATTTTGAAATGGGCTAAACAGTTATGAAGAAAAATGAACAAATGTCTGACAGGGAAACAGAAGGAGCTGAAAACTTGCCTAAGGTCTTCACCGGGGGCAGCTTCATGGGAGGAAGATAATTTGGCTGTCCTTAAAGCCCTTTAATCACAGTCAGCTAAAATGTAAGCAATGAAGTGAACTACAGCCAGGACAGTGCAAGGATTTTTGAGAAGCACCGGTAGCAAATAGCAAGAGTTGAATCCTGTTGGACACATGAGGGGTTGTATGAGCCATAAAATTGGGAAAACTGAGCAGATTGAGCAGCCAACCTGGCAATCCAGATTGGTATGTATTGTCATTTGTAGTAATTATCGCTATTATCTAAGACAATATGATCTTTTTGCAGGTGTTTTACAGAGCCATTCACGTTCTGTGGTGTATTTATATTTGGAGACTTCATTAGGGTCATTAATATACTGTCCTAATTCCAGTAACTCGGTAGGAGCCAAAAAATGTGAGTTCAGCTGTAACCTGGCACCTTCTGTTTTTCAGCAACTGTACAGTCTTCCCACCACAACCGTAAAAGTACGCCCAACCTTGGTAAAACCAATGGAAACCACCTATGCAAAAGAAATAACACAGTGAGGGCACGTATGCATATAAAACATCTGCATACAAGACAACCAATAACAAAACCAACAACAAAAAACAAAAAAAGAAACATTGCCAAAACAGTCAACACCACTAACAGATTAAAAAATTCTCAAACAACATAGTCCTTTAGATGGGAAGGAAGCTGCACGGGTTGGCCTCCACAGGAATGCACAGGTAACGTTACTCAGGTTCCGTAACCCCGTTGTCAACGCCTTTGAGAACCAGTCAGTGGGACCAGCGAACCAAAAATCTGTCCTAGAAGGAAAGGGCAAAGTCTACAGTTTCAGTCTGTCATGGTGCACCACCTGCGCTCGTTCCAGGGTTTCCAAAGGGTTTGTGATGCGCTACATCAGAGCTGCTTCATCATCGGAGGACAGCAGCTGCACCACCTGGTAAAGGCCTTTCCAATGTGGTGCCAACTTTGTGCGGCTCTCGTTTGGATTAGTGAACCACACTAAAAAAACCCTGCCTGATAAACCCAGTGACAAACCTTTTCATCATAATAAGATTTTGACCTTTCCTTGGCCTCAGAGGCATGAACCTTGAGAGTCTCAAAGGCCACCTTCAACCACTCCACCATCCGAGTAACAAAATCAGACATAGAACCGGCCCTTTCATCATCTAACCCTGGGGGCGACACAAGAACATCGGCAGGGACCTGGGCCTTGTGAACATGCATGAAATAAAATTGAGAAAATTTTGTAACTTGCTTAACAAAACTGTCCCATTCGCCCCCCTGAGAAAGCAACATCTTCGCCAACTGTTCAATCAGTTTCCGATTGTAGCACTGCACCATGCTATCAGTTCTGGTGTTGTAAAGCGTGGTGTACATTTTTTTTTTAAACCAAGCAGACGGCAGAAAGTATGTATTACTTTGGCCTCACACTGATGTCCTTAATCCCTTTGGAGGACTTCCGGCACCCCATGCACAAGCACATTGTCTGAGAATAGGCAGTGAGCAACCATGTGGGCTGTCTGATCAGGCGGAGCATACAAGTCCACAAACTTAGTAAAATAATCCTCCACAACTAAAACGTACCTATTCCCCCGAGATGTCAGGGGCACTTTTAGAATATCAGCCACCACACATTGAAGAGAGTGACAAACCTGCAACACACCCATAGGCGCTCTAACCCTGGGCACAGGGGGCCTGCATGTCTGGCAGGCCTTACATTGCTGACACAGTCTAATGTCCCATTGCAGTAAAGGCCAGTAACAAAACTGTCTAGCCTTCTTCCAGACACAGTCCACAGCAAAATGAGGAGCAGCTGGACATCCATGCAACTACTAAAAAAGGTCGGCCACTAAGGAAGATGGGATCACCACCCGCAGCACCTTTGCACCCATGTGTGAGTGGGACACAGTCCTACACAGGAGTCGACCACCAAAGATGATTAAACTCTGTCCACAACTCCGTCCATCCATCCATCTTCTATTCCGCTTATTCCATAGTGGGTCACAGGGAAGCTGGTGCCTATCTCCAGCAGTCACCAGGGGAGAGGCAGGGTACACCCTGGACAGGTTGCCAGTCCAACACAGAGACATACAGGACAAACAATCATGCACACACTCATTCACACCTAAGAGCAATTTAGAGAGACCAATTTACCTAACAGTCATGTTTTTGGACTGTGGCGACCCGACTCAGTAACATTCACAAGAGCCATGTTGCGTAGACCTGCAACGGATGGTGATCTATCACAATAGAGTGTAAGAATTTAATGATTATTTGATAATAAATATTCATCAAAAATTATAATTGTAATCATAAATCATAAATTCTAACCATCATTCCTTACGAATAAATATTAGAGATACACTGAGTTTGTGGTTATTGGGCTAAAAGCATTTAATAATTACTATTAATTAATTTTCATTAATAATTGATGATCATTAACCAAAACCACATTGAATGTCATTGTGTTATCAACTATTTTACCAAATGGAGGCGAAACGAGCGCTAACCTTTTTTGACAGAGAATCATTCTTACACAAATAGATACAAACACTGTCGCTTTATCTATGGGGAAATTTATTAAATGAACAGCTCCCTCTTACAATCCACTATTCAGGTCTAACACCTTTCAACCTAACTATTACATGCGCTACTCTAATAAACAAAGTAAATCAATCAGTTTATGAATGATGCACCATGAGTGTAAATAGAGATCAAACTAGCAGATTATGGACGGAGGTGGAAAAAAATTAAAGCTTGGATTCACTGGGAATATGGAATAACAAGAAACAGTGGGAGTTCATCCACCTAGATGGTGTGTTCAGGAGCGGCTTAGCTCTTTAGCTGCTAACAGCTGAGAGCAAACTGCTCCAAACAAAGAGTCATAAAACTCAAGACGAGAACCCAGTGGAAGGACACAAAGGCCATTAAACGATGAGACAACGGAATGATCAGAGATCAGCACGAGGCTCAGAACGCAGCCCCAGCCTGCTTCAGATGAAAACTTTAATACTCCAACTTTAAAACTTCGGCTGATTTAAAGTCAGCTGGTCAAAGGCACAGTGAATACAAACTTTTCACAGGCGCGCTCCAGTTCAAATAATAATTCAACACTGAATCACAGCTCAGCATCGGCACTTCTATAAAACATTGCATGCAACATACAACTTAAAAACACTGTGGGTTAAACAAGTGGCAATTCTAAATCACCCTAAAATATCCTACTTTATCTCTCCCAGGCTATTATCAAAATACAAAGAAAGAATGAAATTACTTGATGTCGTCTTCTCCGGGACAGCAAGCGTGGAAGGAAAGTGAGTGTTGGTGGGTGTTGGGTAGCTGGAGCAGTCATGCGTTCGCAACAAACTCAAGAAAGGCAGAAGAGGAAAATATAATGGATTGTTGGCAGTCGACTGGAACAAAAGCAAAGAGGAAAACTTTGTCTCCTTGTAAAACCTCTGTGGATTTTTCTTACTTGTTTGTAGGGAGCTTTCTGATTATTCCAAGATACTCCCTTTGCGTGGCTACACATAGCACACCACACTGGAAAAGCAGAGGCGGAGCTCTTCTCAAGCTCACCTCTGGTGATATCAGACCTGACAAAATGGCAGTGACCCAACAAGTGAATGCTGACAGACCCACATAGTGCCTAAATTTACACACTGCCCACACAACAGCCCACAGTTCCCGGTCAAAAGTGGACAAACATGCTTGGGCTTGAGTGACTGCGCGACTAGCATAGCACCACTCGTTCTATACCGTCCCTTTCTTGGACCAACACTGCACCTACCGCATCTTTTGAAGTGTCAGTGAACACCTTAAAGGGACCGGAAAAGTGAGGTACTTCAACCATAGGTGAAGAGGCCAGGACACTACTTAAAATAGGCAAAAGCTGCCTCACACTCTGCAGTCCATTCAAAGAGGACATTTTTGCTGACCAGGCAGTTCAGCGGAGCAGCGTGCTGGGAAATGTTCTGCACAAACCGCCGATAGTACGAGCAGAGGCCCACAAAAGCACAAATCTCAGCTGCCATTTGAGGTGTAGGCCAACTTGCTACCTTCTCTGTGTTCTGGGGATCAGGACGAAGGCCATCCACAGACACTACATGCCCCAAAAACGCCACAAGGTCCCTTGCAAAATTACATTTCTGAGGGTTAAATTTCAGGCCTGGCGAACATATCGGGGACAAAACCTCCATGCTGCTGAAAATTAAAATGTCATTTAGCTAGACCAGGCAAATGTGCCAGGGGAGGCCACGGAGGACAAACTCCATCATACGGCTCGCCACTGGTAAAGCCCCTTTCCCGTAGTGAATGCGGTCTTTTCACGATCCTCTTCAGCCACGTCCACCTGCCAATACAAGTCAAGTGTGCTGAACCAAGCTCCACCAGGGCATCAAGACTGTCATCCACTAGTGGAAGAGGATGAGAGTCCTTTATTGTCACAGCATTAACGTGACACTAATCAATACAAAACTGCCATTGCCCCCCTTTTTTCTTCAACAGAACCACTGGAGATGCCCAAGGACTAAAGCTGTCCTTCACTAGCCCATCAGCTAGCAGCCAAGCCATCTGGCGTTCAATCTCACCACGTTTTCCAGGTAAGCCCAGTACACCCATTGCTTAATAGGGGGGCGACCATCCGTTCTTATGTGATGTTTAACCTGAGAACACCAGTCACAATTCCTGTCAGAGGAGCTAAAAACCCCACACCAATGATGCAACAACTGCTGGAATTATACCTTCTGTTGCTCAGTGATAGGCACGTCCTCCAGTGTAACTAGGAGGGAATCAGCAGACCGATCACAGGAGTCATTAGGAGTGTGATAGGACACACGTTTTGTAATCTCTGACCCCTGATCCGGATAAAACCCTCATACTCGTACTCGTTGTCTTCTGCTTTATCTGGGACCGGGTCGCGGGGGCAGCAGACTCAGCAGAGACTCCCAGACATCCCTCGCCCCAGACACCTCCTCCAGCTCCTCTGGGGGGACCCCAATGTGTTCCCAGGCCAGCCGAGAGACATAGTCCCCCCAGCGTGTCCTGGGCCGTCCCCTGGGCCTCCTCCCGTTGGGACATGCCTGAAACACCTCCCGAGGAAGGTGTCCAGGAGGCATACGGTATAGATGCCCAAACCACCTCAACTGGCTCTTTTAGATGTGGAGGAGCAGTGGCTCTACTCCAAGCTACTCCCAGATGGCCGAGCTCCTCACCCTATCCCTAAGGGAGTGCCCGGCCACCTTACGGAGGAAGCTCATTTCAGCCCCTTGTACCAGCCCTGGTCCAACATGCACCAGGAACAGGTCCGACCTAGTGCCGGCAATGCGGACCAAACTCCTGCTCCGCTTGTACAGAGACTGGATGGCCCCTATTAAAGGGCCCCCGATTCCATACTCCTGGAGCACCCCCCACAGGGCACCACAAGGGACACAGTCGAATGCTTTCTCCAGGTCTACAAAACACATGTGGACCGGTTGGGCAAACTCCCATGAACCCTCGAGTACCCTGCAGAGAGTATAGAGCTGGTCCAGTGTTCCACGGCTGGAACGAAAACCACACTCCTCCTCCTGAAGCCGAGGTTCGACTATCGGCCGGACTCTCCTCTCCAATACCCTGGCGTAGGCCTTACCAAGGAGGCTGAGAAGTGTGATCCCCCTGTAGTTGGAACACACTCTCCGGTCACCCTTCTTATGAAGGGGGACCACCAGCCCAGTCTGCCAGTCCAGAGGCACTGTCCCCGACCGCCATGCAATTTTGAAGAGGCGTGTCAACCATGACGGCCCTACAACATCCAGAGACTTGAGGTACTCAGGGTGGATCTCATCCACCCCCGAAGCCCTGCCACCGTGGAGTTTTTAACCACCTCGGTGACTTCAGCCTGGGTGATGAAAGAGTCTAACTCCGAGTCCCCAGCCCCTGCTTCCACCAGGTGATGGCAGGATTGAGGAGATCCTAGAAGTACTCCTTCCACCGCCCGACAATGTGCCCAGTCGAGGTAAGCAGCTCCCCAAGCACACTGTAAACAGTGTTGGCGAAACACTGCTCCCCCCTCCTGAGGCACCGGACGGCTTGCCAGAATCGCTTCAAGGCCAACTGGTAGTACGTCTCCATGGCCTCACCAAACTCCTCCCAGGCCCGAGTTTTTGCCTTTACCACAGCCCGGGCCGCTGCACGCTTGGCCTCACGGTACCTGTCAGCCGCCTCAGGAGTCCCACAAGCCAACCACAGCCGATAGGAACTTTGGGACTTGTTTGCCATTTGATCTATTAATTTGGTCATGAGCATTATTTGATTATTTGATGTTTATTGTTTTGTTTCCATTGCCAGTTAATTGTTTGTGCTTGTATATGGGATTGATTACTAACCCCTGCTGTGTTTTGGTTATGATTATCTGAGCCAATTAAAATTGTGTTGTGCTGCCCATACTCCAGACACTGCTCCATGACCTAATTTGTGTTTATGTAACCAGCACTTTGAACTTTGGTTTGAGAGGGAAATGTTTCAATGTTAGGCTCTAAATAGACCTCAAAATCAGCCTAGAGGCACCCCTTGGTGGCCGGACCATAACTTGCACCAAAGACTCACTCATTGGGGAAATGACCCTGTTAGTGAGAGACACATGGCAGCATTCAGGCTGAGCATGGCACAGTAGGGGTAAGAATACACTACTAATCTCAAATACAATTTGCCCAAGATTAAGTAAAGCACTGCTCTTATACAGAAAGTCTAGTCCAAGCAGAACAGCCTGAGTCAATTCCGTCAGTACATGGAAGGAATGAAGGAATGACAGGTTGACTCTGAAACGATCCATAAACTGCCTTTGTCCAAAGGTGGCACTGAGCCTCAACTCAACAGCCGAATAGTCCAGTCTGATCCTGAGAAAATCCTGAGAAGTTCGTCATCCTAGTCCCGAACTCGAACTGCTGCTCCCACCGCGACTTCCAGGTGCCTGACCCAGCCGAGAAAACTCTGGCTCCCATCTCTGGCAAACAGAAGCGGTAAATCCACCTTTCACATTCCTGGGCAAGTGTCTATTACTTTTTCCAAAAATGGACCTAAACAGATTACAGTTGTCTTTTTACAGGTGAATCGAATAAACAGCTGGCTGCTAAATGTAGCTACACTAGCCAAAAAGCTCTGATAACCGATCACACAGCACAGAGGAAAGAGGAAAAAAAAACAAAAAAAAAACAAAGACCACTGCCACCAATGTAACCGAGCCGATGGATTGGGTTCTACAAGGGTTATTAATATTATGTCCTAATTCCAGTAACTCAACAGGAGCCACACATGCGAGTGCAGTCGAAACTCTCTCCATCTTCCCAGCACAACCGTAAAGGTACCTCCAACTGTCTACTACCCAGGACAGACAACAATGTCCAAAAGTGGGTTACACTAACGTAAACAGACAATTGAGTCACCCTGAGACGCAAAGGTATTTACAGCATGTTTCCAAACTTTATTACTACAAATCTAAAAGGAATGGTCTGACAGTAAATATTGTCCTTCGATGTTTATTATAACAGGACTGAGGCCCCTTGTCAGCAGTGTTGCCAAGTCCACTTATTATAAGCAAATTTGGGCTTGTTTCTTTCTGAAGTCGCTTGCAAATCTCGTGAGTCGTGGGTTGCGGTTTTTTGGACTAGTTTTTAAATGTGAAGTTGCTTATTTGGGCTTGATTTTCTTTCCAAGTGAAACCCATTGATTATGTCCCAGCTTCCCACATTAAAGCAAAACACGAGTGGCTGGTAGTTTGTCTATTCCATGCCCGTTTCCGGGTTATCGCACCGCCCGTCCGAGTTGACCACAGACACCAAACACACACACACACCCAGAGCTCAGAGTGACAGCGGGAGAATGAGTTGCAGTAAGTGGGGAAAAGAACAATGCTTTGGCATATTTCCAATGAAAGGAAACAAGCAAAGATAGCAATGAACAAATATCACAAACCCTCCATATAGCTCACTGTGATAGCAACATAGGGTTTGTCATTCTGTGACATCAATTTTCATTTATGGTAAGGAGAAGTTTTTTCACCTTTTCATCTGGCAAAAGCTAAGGCTCAAATTGTGATGAAGAGGGTATTTATGATGTACTTATCTATGCCCAAACACATTAGAAGTTTAAATGTGTTCATTTAATTAGTTCCTGTTCATTTATATTTTCTTCATTTTTTGGGGGGGAAATGGTGGAAGAAGACCCTTAAGTTTGTCCCAAACCATATGGGAGACACAGGCACATCACTCCGTTGACAGCATTATGCTGAAGTGATGCTGTCCTTTAGTAGGGAAAGGAAGCAGGTCAGAGTTTATGGGAAGATATTGGAGTTGAATACAGAGCAATCCTGAAAGAAAACCTGACTGCAAAAGACTTGACCATGGGGTGGAGATTCACCTTCTACTATAAAAACACCACCAAACACTCAGCAGGAGCTACAATGAAATGGTTTAGATCAATGCATATTTATGTGTTAGAACAGCCCAATCCATGTCATCATGATTAGGGCTTTGTGTATTTGATTTTTTGTTCTGTAGCTTTAGTTAAAAGATATTTTTTAGGCACTAGTGGTCTTTATGCTTTGAAAGAAAATTGACTAAGGCTACCGTATATGGGTCGCGTGCCTAACCCCCTGCACCACCAGCGCCGCCCTGTTCCGTAGTTTTAGTTGTAGTTTAGCTTCCATTTAGAGTTTCAGAGACTCTCAGCTATAGTTTCCTGTTTTATTGAGGATAGTGTTGTCCTTCCTTTCTGTTTGGTGTTTTCTTGACTTCCAGTTTTCTCCTACTGCTGGGTCTGACTTTCCCTTTCTCATGTAGGTTTTGTCTTTTTAGTCTTTCTCATCCTGAGTTATGTTGTGCTCTGTTTGTGTACCATTCTGTAGTTTCTGGTCTCTGTAGGTTTGTTGTTTCCACCGATTCCCTCTGTATCTGTTCTTCTCACTCAGGCACTCTTGCTTTGGTTAAATAGTCTCCCACTGATGAGCTTTCCTCAGTATATATTCCGTTCTAGTTCATTCTGACTCTGATAGTAAATTCCATTGTCCCCATGTCTGTGGATTTTGGATTTGTTTCTGTTTGAATTATTAAACCTTTTATTTCTGCCTCCCACCTTGCTTGGATTTGAGTTGCACAAATGCAGAGAAAGGTGGTTCAATAAGGTATTTAAAAAGCACACAACCAGGCATTTAAGAGGCTAAGTTTAAGAGGTTTGCAGACATCAGAGTTCATGCAAAGTAGAACTCTACAACCACAGATCTGCAGCCACCACAACACTTCACCCTAAAGCAGTTTTCTGAGAAATGTCTCACAGAAACAAACAGAGGTGTATGTGCCTGTGGGCTTGTGTTGTTTAGAATGGGTGGGTGACATGAAACTGGGAAGTTATGAAAAGTTGTCTAGACTCAAACACAAATCAGTATAGATAAAATAAAATTGCTAAAATTCTGAACACCGTAGGTCCCAGGTGCAAATGAGGGAAATAACTGTTCTTGAGTTTGTATTTGTGAGCACGATAGTACCCCTTGACTGTGCTGAAACCAAGAGGCATTTTTGACCTCACCACAGTTTTGAAAAATGGATAATTATCAGGAACCCTTTTATATTTTTTTACTTTACTTTACTCACAATGATAAAACACAGTGGTGGTTTTATTGACAATACAATTGTGCAGTTTGTACACATTATCAACATGTTTGGTACTTCTTATTATCAGAAATGTTCAAAATTTCAATACATTTAACAGTCAAATTCTTCCTTAAAAGGTGAAATGTTTAAATAGAAGTTGTTGTTTTAAGGGAGACTCCTCTACTTCATCTCTTAAGACTCAATGAAAGAAACTTTCCTTTAAAGATAGCAGTTTCAGCAGTAAAACAACTTCCTAACAATGACCAGCTGTTTCGATGTCTTCCAGTCAGGTTTCCCTGCTCACCACAGTACAGAGACTGCCCTTGTCAAGGTGTTCAATGATAGCCGTATAAATGCAGACTGTAGAAGAACCACAGTGCTGGTATTATTGGACCTTAGTGCAGCATTCGACACTGTTGATCACTATTTTATTAGAGCGCCTGGAAAACTGGTTCTACCTTTCTGTAACAGCACTCAATTGGTTTCAATCCTACTTGAAGGACAGGGACTTTTTTGTGTCAGTAGGTAACTTGACATCAGAGACCACAAAAATCACGTTGCGTTCCCCAAGGGTCCATCTTGGGGCCCCTCCTATTCAATATTTACAGATGTAGATGTTTTTTTTAGTGGTCTAATTTAATATTTTAGTTGACCAATTTCCGAATTTTGGATTTTCTTAAGATGAAAGTTGCAATAATCAAAATTAACACAAACCCGTTGCTTATGATTGGTTGGTCATCTTCGAACTGCAGGCATGATGATGCCCCAGGAAGAACACTTTGCTGACTCTGTATTAATTTAACTGAGGAGGGTTTTATTTCCAACCAAGCTTGTGTAACGAAGTTACAAATCTGTGCACATAATCTGGAGAAATCTTAGCTGGTTCATGAGAGGCTTCCCAACTATGAACACAGCTCCTTTGGTAGAAATTTCAGAGCATACATATTTCTTGTTATCAATCAAGAGACAGCTCTGACATCAGATAACTTATCAGTTAGTGTGGGACTCCTGTTGTTAGTGTTTACTCACAGAATCCTCATCTCCGGAGACGGTCAGACCTTGCTCAGACATCCATTATTTTGTGTAGGGCTTCCAGATTTACTGTGTTATGGCAAAGGAGTATGTCTCCAAAAAGCATTCCAATGTCCGATTTTTGTCCGGACCCAAACTCCCTATCTCCCAGTTTTGGCTGAACTTGGGATGAACTTTTACAGGGGGAAAAAATGTGCATACACATCATTTATGTGCGCTGCACACACCACTGTTGTGATTATGAATATGAATATACTTTAATATTTTATTAAATAATATTTCGGTCTGTTAAGGGTTGTCCTGTGAATACCAGCCCAATAAGGCAGTGGTATTAGGACAAAATTGAAAGGGATGAGCCAAGCTCTGATATTATTGAACAGCAAAACTCTGCACACACACAGAATGAATTCACAATTTCTTAATATACAAGAATTTATTAACAAAAATAGGTCAACTCAAAGTCAAACATATTTCAATCAACAAACTCTTTACTATGCTAAAACAATCCAACTACCAAGAATGAGAGACTAAGGAAGACTAATGGGCTACATACAATATAAACAAGTGAATCAAAGATGGTTGAAAACCATGACCGAAAGAGTGATGCAACATTACCATGCAATGTTATTTATGTTTGAGAACCAAGGATTATCTTGAGGAATCTGGAAATTAAGTTAAGTTAGTCTTGGAACTAACTAACAATAATTGATATATCTTTAAACAACCATTCGCAATGCAAGATCAGATAAAACATTATTTGATAACATAATATTAGTGATTTGCTGAATAAAACCAACCTTCTGGATGCCTAATTCTCAACGGTGTTTAATTAGCTGCCTTTATTTATTAAAAATAATATTTAAAGAAATATTAAGGAAATATTAAAATAATATTTAAGGAAATATTATTTTGAATAAGAACCAAACCTTTTGGAAATGGGTTTTAATGGTGTTTAATTAGCTGTCTTAGCCTAGTACAAACATTATTATTAAGGAAATATTCTGAATGAGGACCAACAACCTTCCTGGGTAAATGATCTTCTGCTGACTCATAAAGTGGGCGAGCAGTGTGTTCTTAGCCGTTAGCGGTTGGAGCTAAGAAAAGAAACTTAGAGCTTGTTATCAGAATCAAACACATACCTTTAAAATACCACTAATAAAAGGGTCGAAATGCATAAGCGTGGACGGCGCGTTATGGCCGATCTTCTGTGTTTAAAAACCACCCTTTAAATAAAGTCAGTCAGTCAGTCATTTTCTACCGCTTAATCCATAGTGGGTCGCGGGGGAGCTGGTGCCTATCTCCAGCAGTCTATGGGCGAGAGGCGGGGTACACCCTGGACAGGTTGCCAGTCCATCGCAGGGCAACACACAAACAACCATGCACACACTCATTCATACACCTAAGGGCAATTTAGAGTGACCAATTAACCTAACAAGCATGTCTTTGGACTGTGGGAGGAAGCCGGAGTACCCTGTGAGAACCCACGCATGCACGGGGAGGACATGCAAACTCCATGCAGAAAGACCCCCGGCTGGGAATCGAACCCAGGACCTTCTTGCTGCAAGGCAACAGTGCTACCAACTGCGCCACCGTGCGGCCCTGTTCAGCCCAAACACATACCTTTAAAATACAACTAATAAAAGGGTTGAAATGCATAAGCGTGGACAGCGCGTTATGGCTGATCTGTGTTTAAAAACCACCCTTTAAATAAAGTTTTTCTAAAATTAAAAAACACAACACAAACACATCCTTAGCTATGTGCCAGTCTGATAGCACTTACCCTGGCTGAGTTTCTCAACAAAAACAAACGTCATTGTTGGGACCACAGCCATGGGTTAGAAAATGAAAGGCCAGTACGAACTTTTCTGAAACTTTCAAAATAAATCGCATTAACCTACTTCCAGCACAGCCAGAAACAGGGAATAACAGCAGACTTCCCGTGACGTCACTGTCCAAATAAAAACCCCGCTTTTGCAACCAACTGACCGGAGCCAGGCCTGGGGTCGGGACTCGTCGGAAAGCGCCTGGTGGCCGGGTTGCTCCTCGCGGGAACCGGCCGGGCCAAGCCCAAACGAGAGACGTGAGGCCATCCCCCAGTGGGCCCACCACCTGCAGGGGGAACCGTGAGGGACCGGTGCAAAGAGGATTGGGTGGCGGATGAAGGTGGAGAACTCAGCGGCCCGATTCCCGGATGCTTAGGCTGGCTCTAGGGACGTGGAATGTTACCTCGCTGGGGGGGAAGGAGCCTGAGCTTGTGCGGGAGGTCGAGAGATATCGACTAGAAATAGTCGGGCTCGCCTCCACGCACAGTGTGGGCTCTGGAACCCATCTCCTTGAGAGGGGCTGGACTCTCTTCTACTCTGGAGTGGCCCACGGGGAGAGGCGGCGGGCTGGGGGGGGTTTGCTTGTTTCCCCCCAGCTCAGCCGTCTCGTGTTGGGGTTTACCCCGGTGGATGGGGAGGTCGCCATCCCTGCGCCTTGGGGTCGGGGAATAGGTCTCTGACTGTCATTTCGGGGCCTACGGGGCCGAGCCGGTAGTGCGGAGTACCCGGCTTTTGGTGTCACTGTCGGGGGTGCTGGATAGTGCCACTTCCCGGGGACTCCATTATTTGCTGGGGGACTTCAACGCCCACGTGGGAAAACGACAGTGACACCTGGAGAGGCGTGATCGGGAGGAATGGCCTCCCAATCTGAACCCGAGTGGTGTTTTGTTATTGGACTTCTGTGCTAGTCACGGATTGTCCATAATGAAACACCATGTTTAAGCATAAGGGTGTCCATCAGTGCACTTGGCACCAGGGACACCCTAGGCAGGAGGTCAATGATCAACTTTGTTGTCGTATCATCAGACCTTCGGCCGCATGTTTTGGACACTCTGGTGAAGAGAGAGGGGCTGAGCTGTCCACTGATCACCACCTGGTGGTGAGTTGGATCCGCTGGAGGAGGAGAAAGCCGGACAGACTTGGCAGGCCCAAGCGCATAGTGAGGGTTCTGCTTGGGAACGCCTGGCGGAGCCCTCGGCCAGGGATGTATTCAAACTCCCCACCTCCGGGAGAGCTTTGACCAGATTCCGGGGGATGTTGGAGACATAGAGTCCGAGTGGACCATGTTTCTCCGCATCTATTGTCGATGCTGCTGCTCGTAGCTGCGGCCTGTAAGATCTGCGGTGCCTGTCGCTCGGCGGAATCCCAGAACCCGGTGGTGGGACACCGGCAGTAAGGGACGCTGTCAAGCTGAAGAAGGAGTCCTATCGGCTGTGGTTGGCTTGTGGGACTCCTGAGGCGGCTGACGGGTACCGTGAGGCCAAGCGTGACGCAGCTCGGGCTGGGGACATTATCGGGCGGTGGAAGGAGTACTTCGAGGATCTCCTCAATCCTGCCATCACGCATTCCCTGGTGGAAACAGAGGCTGGGGACTCGGGGTGGGCCTTTTAAATCACCCAGGCTGAAGTCACCGAGGTGGTTAAAAAGCTCTGCGGTGGCTTCGGGGGTGGATGAGATCCGCCCTGAGTACCTCAAATCTCTGGATGTTGTGGGGCTGTCATGGTTGACACGCCTCTTCAACATTGCATGGCGGTCAGGGACAGTGCCTCTGAACTGGCAGACCGGGGTAGTGGTCCCCCTTCATAAGAAGGGGGACCGGAGGGTGTGTTCCAACTACAGGGGGATCACACTCCTCAGCCTCCCTGGTAAGGCCTACGCCAGGGTATTGGAGAGGAAAGTCCGGCCGGCTCCTGGACGCCTTCCTCAGGAGGTGTTCCAGGCACGTCCCACGGGGAGGAGGCCCAGGGGACGGCCCAGGACACGTTGGAGAGATTATGTCTCTCGGCTGGCCCGGGAACTCCTTGGGCTCCCCCCAGAGGAGCTGTCTGGGGAGAGGGACGTCTGGGCGTCTCTGCCGAGTCTGCTGCCCTCGCGACCCGGAGTACGAGTAAACAAACATTTAGATTATTTCACTCTTAAACTAATCTTCTCTGCCCAATCACTACCTCTTACCTGAACTGTGCAGAGAAGTTGTCCAGGGCAACGAAGTTGAGGAAACATCCACGTGTGAGTTGTGGCCGCGATTCAGCGGAGTAGCTCTCGCTACCTGGACGTACACGCAGGAAGGTGTCCGATGCGGCCCCAGCCTCCTTTTCCAGGCCGTGGGGGAAATCAGCTTCTGGAGGCCTCAGAAGAAAAGCCAAGTCAAGCTTGTCTTATTACACTCTTTATATGAATGAATGAATGCCAGATACTCGAACAGCAAATCATTACTTAACTTTGTTCCATGTGATCGTAGTCACTCTGGATCTAGTTTGAAGAGTTATGTCTGCTTGCCAGCAAGATACCTTAGCTTCGTCTCTCCTTCCAGCTCCGCTGGGCACTTGTGTGGAAGAGTTCTGTTTGTTGGAATGCGGGGTTTTTATTCAAGCAGTGACATCACGGGAAATCCGCTTCTACCCCTCTTGTTCTTGTTCCTGGCTGTGCCGGAGGTAGGTTAATGTGATTTATTTATTTAAGTTCCAGAAAGGTTCTTACTGGCCTTTAATGTTGTAGTTCATAAAGTTGTAGTCCCAACACCACAACCCTCAAATACGTCACTCTAAACAAGGAATTCATGAGTTTCACTTACTGAATTAAATTACTGAAATTAACATCACTTGTATATTGTGACAAAACTGTAGATAAAATGACACCAGAGATGATTTTGGCTGACTTTAAAAATGCAAGACATCTCCATGTATAACGGGAAATAATTAACCCCCACAATATTTTAAATGATTTTATTATTTTAAAACATATTAATGGATTTTTGCATTTATATTCAACAGTCAGGGATTCGGTCATTTTGAGTTAAACAAACTAGAGGTTAACATTGTCCTCAGCAAAAACATAACTCCTGCCAATAACAGAGCTGTTTTTCCTGTTAAACCAACTGATTATTTCCTGTGGAGTACAGCACAGGCACAAAGATCATATCTTTTCAAAACAAATGTAGTTTTAACTTCTTTTAGTTGCTACAATTATATTTAATTACAATGTAGGAGAAAAGTACATCAATTATTGTTGCTTAATCTAATTAAATTGAAATCGTAATAACATCAAGTTATTAAGGCAATTTAAGAAACCTACAGCCAAATCACAACAGTATTACCTTACAGGATTCAATGCAGTCTATGAAACTGATAAAGGTTACCTGCCCTGAAAATAACTAAAAAGGATTAATGGTTTTCAATGGATCAAAATCAAGCATAACCACTACTGCAATCACATCTGTCACAGTAATTAGCACATTAAATCTGATTTTGTTCTTGGCAGAACCAGTCGGTAACCACACAAGTGGATCTGCTCTCAGGGCAGTGAGGGGCTGCAGATCTAAGGCATCACATCTTGGAGGAAGCAGCAATAGCAGCAGCTCCTGGACGGCTGTAGACACGTACGTTTGTGTTCTGGGACACAGAGAGAGACATGACATTAGCCCATTGTAAACTTAATAAAAACAAGATGCTTTCTTGTACTCTTTAGGGTAAAGAGCCAACTGCTTCTCAGTTAACCTTGATCATATAGTCAAGATTTATGCCTGCTTTTTAGCTGGAACGAGAACACAGAATTCAGAGAAACTTCCTAGTTTTTGGGCTTTAACAGCAGAAAGAAGACGTTCCAAAAAAGACAATTTAGAAAATCCAAGCTCTATAAATGTGCATTTATATGAATGCATGTTGTCTATGCCAACATAAAAGGAATGGACCAAAGTGAAATCCTAATAAAACAGTCTACCTTCTTGGCTTCCGCGTTATATTTGTTGAGTAGGGTCTGAACCTGGTTCCCGTAGTCTGGATGGACGGCCTTTAGGTTTTCCACCTGCAAGAAGAACATGAAAGACACAGCTTTGTTGTGGATTTTCTTATCAAAGTGAGAGAGAAGTCAACTCATTAACAAGAGGAAGACCAGACTTTATCTTATAAACGATTATTCAAAGGCTTTCAGCATTGGAAGACTCCATCACTGAGCAAGTCAGAAGAGCAGAGCAACGAACACAAATTACAAACCATATTTATAGCAGAATGAGGGTGTTATCTCAACTTCAAAGAGTTTAGTTTTATGGCCCCTAGACCCAGAGGTAACAAAGTTATTTATGAGGGCACCCATCTACCCTCCCTTGGGATATATCCCTTCAGGGAGTGTTAACCATAAAACTCTCTAGCATTTCAATTTAGAGTCCATCTGCTCTCAATAACAGAACACTAATAAAACACAGAGGTCAGAGGAGAGAGGTAAATAAAAGGTCATAGCACTTTAGAACACTTTTAAAAGAATTTTCCATGACAGCTTCATTTGCATTTTTATTCGCTATTTGCAGTTTGAGGTGATGCAAATAAGGGTCTAGCAAGAGGTCAAAGGCTGTTCGGATAAGAACTGTGTTACCTGGCTGAAGATTTATAATAACTGCAAGGTTTTAGCATGGGTACAATTTCTGGGAACTCGATCCTTTAACAGAAAACCATGTGGCTGTGAGCAGTTGATACCAATAAATGACCTTATTAAAATGATATTAAAAAAACAAACCCAATCTCTCATTTCCCAATTAAGACTCTTCTTTAAACAGTAAGTTTGGGTCAGTCAGTCACACTGTTGGGGACAAAGTAAGGACAGATGCTCAAGAAAATGTTATAGAAAATAATGACAATGAAAAATAAGTAGCATTTAAGGATCCCACTTTCAGAGACAGAGCAGGCAGCGCTGCTGCGGCTACACTGCTGTCAGTGCAAACTTTCCTTTCAATGATGCTTGTGGATCACTGATATGAAATGATCTCCCCCCGATCCAAATCTTTTTTCTATGAAAATTCTGTTTTATATTCAGAAACCAAAACTTGATGGTGCATTATGATTATAGATGGTTATATTGTGCATTATGTAAGAGTTTTACTGACAAAAATACTGAACTTTTCACAATATTCACATTTTTTATTATTTAAAAGAGAATCTCAAAAAGGTAGATAAATACATTTCCCCCCTTATGCAAAAAAAGTTTATAAGGGGGGGATAATGCTGATAAATTACCAGATAAATTACCGTTTTAATGTCCCAGTCAAAGCCTTACAAAACATGGAAGCAGAAAACATCGAAGCACTGAGATGAAATGCTTTAAATGGTGGTTTCTGTGCACAACAATTTTCCCATGTTCAACTATTGTTTCTATAGCAACCATATAACCACAAAGTAGGGTAGTGTTACATAGCCACATCCTGTTTCCAGCTTAACCAGGCGAATGTATTCAACTGGTTTAAACTAGTTCTATTTTTCATCAAGACTCAACTAGAGAGACAAGCCGCACGACTGGTTTTCTCCTTTAAAATACCTTCTATAATGAATAATATTTATAAAAGCATGACAGAAAGACGGACAGATGGAGACAAAAAGGAGCATTTGTTCTATATGAAAATCCAAACAGTGTGAACTCACCATTCGTTTCTGGATGAAGAGCTGGGCTCCCTTCAGAGATCCTGCCATGTTCTGGCACAGTCTCTGGCGCTCCTCTTCATTCAGCACTTGGGTATAGAAGGCACGAACCTACAACCAGTTGTACACAAATCCACAACCGGATCAAAGCAAAATGACTTCTTCATGAATTCTTCTCTTTAAAATATAGTTTACATGATTTTAGATGTTACATATTTGATGTTTAACTTGACGAAGTACAGTACAGTAAATATTTTAGAGTCTGAAGACAAAATCATTGTATGGTTAAAAATATGGCCATTGGATCCAACATAAATAATCTGGACATGAATTTCATTTTTTTCGTGTTGAAGAGAAGCCAGAAAAAGTGAATGATGGTTTCTATTGGTTTCTAATTTCAAGGTATACCACCAGTTTCTATCCATGCAATATGTCCCTAAATCTACGCAGGGTGGTGATCATGGTCAATGTGTTGAGGTGGGTACATTTTCAGATAGATGAAACCTCTAATGGTGGAAAGAATAACTTGTCGTTATGGTGGTCCTTGGTCTAGTTTGCTGGTGAACAAACTAGACCACAGGAACAAGAGACTGTGCTGTACAGCTGGTTAATGTGTGAAGGGTGCACACAGTAAAAGCTCACCTGGAAAACAGCCATGATTTATATTCAGCAACCCTATGTAGTTACAGTTTTACAAATACATAACTATGAATAAAACTATGTATTCATAGTTTCGGGAACTTTGCTCAAAATTGGAACAAAAATGGCAAAAATGACAGTTCTGTCAGATTTTAGACTGACTGCAACACATGTGAAAATGACTGACCCACTAAATAAATGATAAATGATAAATGAGAGCCACACTGTGCACATAGATCACTCCGCCACAGAAAAAGGCCATTACTGCCAGTTTCTATCATCATCACCTGTGTGACATTATCTTCATCTTCACTGCTGTAACGAGCAACATCAGGCGAAGCCCTGAACCTGGACTCCACAAAGCGAGGCTGAGTCTGTGGGGCGGTGAAGCTATTTGGATAATAGTTTGGAGCACCACCTAGAGGTCAGACAAAGCAAGCACTGATAAGTCTAGGAGGAAGATTAAAAATAAAACTGATGTTAAACTAAGCATAACAACATCAGATGTGAGAAAGACAGAAGTACATATGAATCTGTGTGTGTAAAAGTCAGCTGAGGTGAGCCCCAGTGACTGGCCAGGTCTGTCTGCGCTACCATTTCAAACCAAACATGGCAGACAGAGCATCTGATTACTCCCCAATGACCCGGGTTAGAAAGTGGTCCAAAGTATTTAAGTACTTAAAGTAAAGTTATGATAAATGGATGTTAGCGCACACTGTAAGACTTCTTACCAACCACAGCAGCATAAAGTGCATTATGAACCAGGAACAACATTAGCCTCATTTATTTGATTTTTCAGCTTCTGAATGCTCTCTGCCTTTCTCAGACCAGTTGTCCATCGGATTCATTTTCCTGTTTCTTCCTGCATGTTTGATTAGCTGCCTCTACCTGCTTGTGTTAATGTACAGACGTTGTGCAAAACCCAAAAATGATTCAAGAGTTTGATGCCCTTTTAACCAAATTTAAGTGTGTGTATAATGTGAATATCTAAATGAATTAAATTTGAACGAGACAACTGTATAAATAATAGACACATTTGTGACACATGTTGGTCATTTTAAAGTTATAGTGTCCATCATCAGATTTTAAGCAAATGGTGCGATAGAAGGTTGTTTTTTTTGCCTTTGAACTGGCACTTGATCTAACCAGTCTAGTTCTGTGTATTTCCACTTAAAACTCATCATATTTCACATTTTGATTACACAGCCTTTTTCGTGTGTAAATACATAAATGAGAGATTAATTTTATTTATTTTTGCCCTGCATGCATACATATATTCATACATGCAAATTACACTTTAAAGTACAAACTGTAGATTAGATTTTTTTAACAGCTTACTATATTTGATGTGTTATATTTAAAGAGATTATTTGATCAGTTTTTGATAAATCCTTCTGTATTTACTAAATGTGAGAACAGTGTTGCTGAGCAAACCGTAGGAAGTAGCATTACATGGCTGCTTGAGTTCCTAAATCACATATTTAAATTGTGCTTCCTTAGCAACAACATAACTTTGAATAACTTTCAGGGAGGGGCTTTTTGAAGTAAAAATACTAACTAAAAATCACAAGACACTGAACAATTACTTTTTTCATTATCTACTTTCCTCAAGTTACACTTTTGCCTAAAACAGAAACTCTTGCATATCTTCAGTTCTGGTGTTTGGGGAGGAGAACGTTTCCTTTCTGGCCTGATTTTCTGGCAGTTCGCAGACAGTGAGCTTCAAATAAACCCAGTTTTTGAGTCTTAAAGTGCTTCACCTCACATGACCAATCCCACCACAGAGTATCGTACGAGACGGGTTCAGAGTCACAATGGAAATCCACACAAAAACTGTTAGGAAACAGAGGAATTGAAGAGGGCATTTTTTGGGGGGGGTCAAGCGCCAGAGTTTGTGGGTGGGTATCCACGCCACTGCAACATCAATGAAAGCAGTCATTCTAAACCTTCTTTGTGAGAGTATGTGATGCATTACAGCCACCTTGTGGTAGCAGTAACAAGGTACCAGAGTGTGCACATTAGTCAGATGATGAGCATCCTGTTCATCATGTTAGGATGAAGCAGATTGGCTCTTTTCCCCTTATTTTCCCAGTCTTGAGGACACTCAAAAATCAATTAAGATGGATTTCCTGTGTCATGACTTTCAGTTTAAGATTTATAACTGTGGCAAACAGCATAACTACAAGTTATGCTGTTAAAGTTAATTGTGGGAAAAAAAACTCATTTCATCTCATTCATTCATTTCAGTAGTATTTAACATGCAACACATCACTCCAAGGGGTTTGCCTACTAATCCTCCATCCTTCTAATGAATGAATTAAAACTGAACAACCTTTAACCATTTCAGGGCCGCATTGTCAAAAAAGCTTAATGAGCTAGACATTAACGGAACAAATGAATGTACTGAAACAAAGACGTTCAGCAGATGAAGAACTGAACAGCTTACCCTGATTATCAGACATGCACATTGGACCATCACGTTGGTAGTTAGCCACACGGGTCCTGAAGGGACAGTTGACTGGGATCTGCAGGTAGTTTGCTCCCAGCCGATGACGATGTGTGTCTGGGTAGGAAAAGAGCCGACCCTACACCAAAGCAGATGGGGTTGACTTCTGGTAAAGATAAACATTACGACGACTACGTTCTTAAATAGCTCAGTCAGTTCACCTGCAGCATCTTGTCAGGGCTGGGCTCAATGCCTGGTGGCATGTTGCTGGGGTCAAAGGCCAGCTGTTCCACCTCTGCAAAGTAGTTGACCGGGTTCCTGTTGAGGACCAGTTTGCCCACAGGAATCAAAGGGTACTCTTTGTGCGACCACACCTGTAAAAGTAGGAAAACTAGTTTTATATTTAGATACCAAAGAAATGAAAATTAAATGAATATCTGTATTCAAGACAGACATTGAACAAAGCACTTCTATTAACATCTTTCTCCATTTTCTACATTTTGATGGTATTAAGTAGTTTTCTACCAAAAAATTAAAAACACATATTTCAATGAACCTATGATGATGTCAGTAGTTTGTGAAGAAACGCTGTAAAGTCTCATTGTTAAAGCATATGAAATCAACTGTAAGCATGTCTTTTTCAGCTTGGTGGGAATATGTACCTTAGTAAGATCAAATGGGTTGAACTTGGACTTCTCAGCCTGTTCAAAGGTCATGACTTGGATGTAAAAGCTCCAGGATGGAAAATTGCCATTTGCGATTGCGTTGAACAGGTCTCCGATGGAATAATCTGGGTTGGTGGCTGCAAGGCAGTCTGCCTCCTCCACTGACAGATTTTTAATTCCTTGGTCAGTCTTTAAAAAAATATAATGAAATCCATCACCCAAGAGTTGTGCAAACCAACAAAACTTTTCACAACAAACCTGTTTTAAAACAGACCTTGTAATGGAACTTGCAGTAGACACATTCGCCTTCAGCGTTGACCAGTTTGAAGGTGTGGGAACCGTAGCCGTTCATGTGGCGGTGGCCATCAGGCAAACCTCGGTCACTAAACAGGAAAGACACCTGCATGTTGAAAATGAGAAAAGAAAGCTCAACGCATTACTGGCAAAATATATTTACAATATCTTAAAAAGTTATTATTTGTGTTTTTGCTGTCAAACTGATTCGAAATTAGAGATGGATAATCTGAACATACCACATTTAATATTTAGCACATCAGCTATAATTAGGCATCTCTCTGACCACAAGATGGCAGCAAACTCCTTTTAATATGATTCTTTGTGTGTATGGAATGTGCATCAACAGGCACTTATGGGTAGGGTGTACCAATTAATCGGCCGGCCAATTTTGGATGATTGGCGATCAGCCGATACGTACATGTGAAACTGATTTTATCCACCGATCTTGTCCACTTGTCCAACCTCATGTGCAAGTTTTGTTTGTTTTTAAAATGTGAAAATGAAAGACTAAAGGAACTGCAATACTTTCAACAGTTGGTATTGTTTCAAGGGCACTGCTGCAGTGTTTTTCAATAAAATAAGATTGGAACATTGATAACACCTGACAACATCAGTAATAAAAAAAACAGTATTTGCCAACATCAAAATTGGCAGGTCAGGCTTTACAAAAAAAAACAAACCAAAAAAAGAAGTCGGTGATCGGCCAGAAACCTGCAATCGGTGCACTCCTAACTAGTGGTATTTATACGCCACAATGGCTGTGGGGTGGTTTGAGACACATTTGCAACAAACCAAATTGTCCTCCTAGGTAGGAGGTAGGCAAAAGCATTTTTAAGTAAATACTGACTGATAAAACAAGTAAAAAAAAATTTAAAAACTACAGACCTGGAGAGGGCACAGATCAACTTGAAAACGGTAAAAGACTTGTTCTTTTTAGGCTTCTAATCTTTGTTGGGTTCCAATTAGTGGGATGTTATTGGGTTAACATCCGATAATCACCAGGAGTGACTATGATGCGACATATCACACTACCAAATTATTTGAAAAACTTAGTTAAAAAATATGTATGAGAAGTGCCTCCAAGTAGGTAATCTTTAAAAAACAAAAGTTAATTGAAGCGCTAAATTCTGACCAGCGGCTACCTGATGCAGACTCTCAGGCCTTAAACTCCAGAAATCCCACACCATGTCAGGATCTTTCATGTGGGTTTGAGGATTGCGCTTCTGGGAATGAATGAAGGACGGAAACTGCAAGCAAAAGGCACAGATAAAATAATAAATAATAGGTTTGATCTTCTCACTTCAAGCCCAAATCCTAAATACCAACTTACGAGCATTGCGTCCCTGATGAAGAAAATGGGGGTATTATTGCCCGTCAGGTCCCAGTTACCCTCTTCGGTGTAAAACTTTATGGCAAACCCTCGGGGATCTCGAACCGTGTCAGATGAACCAGACTCCCCAGCTGAGGATAGAAGACACAAAAGAGTTCAACATTACGTATTAGCTTGTGACAGTGACAGAAACTTTCCCCTATTTATTCTTTATTAAAAGTAAATAAGAAGCAGCTGGAAGTATGAGGAGACCAAGCAAAAGTTGCACTAAAAGAATGCACAGATGCCGGTAATACAATCTGAGAAACACATAACGTGCAGATTTCTTCTTCATTTTAATGAATAAAAAACATTTCTGATATGGCATTCACTTAGTTGTGACTTCATCATACAAAGATCTTAAATCTGCTATAACAGAAACAAAATGTACACAGCCACATATTAAAAAGTTAAGCAGCAACGCTTATGACTATTATGCAACACTGCAGCCGTATCGAGCAAAACTATCTGAATCAGATATGTTCTAACAAACTCTAATTTGCACTGGGTAGAAGTTGCGGACTTTGTTACAACAAACTAACATCACTTATTTGCTTTGATGTGTTCTAGTTAGTGACAGCGTTTAAATGTAACCACATCCCTTCAGAAAATCAACAGGCTCCCTAGTTGGAAAATGATATCAATGGATCATTTGGACAAGTAATTTACATACAGGGGTTAGACAATGAAACTGAAACACCTGACTTTAGACCACAATAATTTATTAGTATGGTGTAGGGCCTCCTTTTGCGGCCAATACGGCGTCAATTCGTCTTGGGAATGACATATACAAGTCCTGCACAGTGGTCAGAGGGATTTTAAGCCATTCTTCTTGCAGGATAGTGGCCAGGTCACTACGTGATACTGGTGGAGGAAAACGTTTCCTGACTCGCTCCTCCAAAACACCCCAAAGTGGCTCAATAATATTTAGATCTGGTGACTGTGCAGGCCATGGGAGATGTTCAACTTCACTTTCATGTTCATCAAACCAATCTTTCACCAGTCTTGCTGTGTGTATTGGTGCATTGTCATCCTGATACACAGCACCGCCTTGGATGCACATGGTCCTCAAGAATGGTTCGGTAGTCCTTGGCAGTGACCCGCCAATCTAGCACAAGCATTGGGCCATGGGAATGCCATGATATAGCAGCCCAAACCATCACTGATCCACCCCCATGCTTCACTCTGGGCATGCAACAGTCTGGGTGGTACGCTTCTTTGTGGCTTCTCCACACCGTAACTCTCCCGGATGTGGGGAAAACAGTAAAGGTGGACTCATCAGAGAACAATACATGTTTCACATTGACCACAGCCCAAGATTTGCGCTCCTTGCAGCATTGAACCGACGTTTGGCATTGGCATGAGTGACCAAAGGTTTGGCTATAGCAGCCCGGCCGTGTATATTGACCCTGTGGAGCTCCCGACGGACAGTTCTGGTGGAAACAGGAGAGTTGAGGTGCACATTTAATTCTGCCGTGATTTGGGCAGCCGTGGTTTTATGTTTTTTGGATACAATCCGGGTTAGCACCCGAACATCCCTTTCAGACAGCTTCCTCTTGCGTCCACAGTTAATCCTGTTGGATGTGGTTCGTCCTTGGTGGTATGATGACATTACCCTGGATACCGTGGCTCTTGATACATCACAAAGACTTGCTGTCTTGGTCACAGATGCGCCAGCAAGACGTGCACCAACAATTTGTCCTCTTTTGAACTCTGGTATGTCACCCATAATGTTGTGTGCATTTCGATATTTTGAGCAAAACTGTGCTCTTACCCTGCTAATTGAACCTTCACACTCTGCTCTTACTGGTGCAATGTGCAATCAATGAAGACTGGCTACCAGGCTGGTCCAATTTAGCCATGAAACCTCCCACACTAAAATGACAGGTGTTTCAGTTTCATTGTCCAACCCCTGTATATAAGGGAAGATATGTGCGTACAATGGGAAATGTTACAATTTAATGAAAAGTTAATGAAAATGAAGGGGAATGTCTTACCCACAGTAGAGAAACGGACAGCAATGGGTGTAGTTTTCCCCACATGTTCAAACACCTTGGCCTTGCAGTAACGAGTAATATCGTGAGTGACCTCAAAGTAGCCAAACGCCCCTGCATCATGGGAGGGAAAAAAAAAAAGTTTAGTTCGATGCTTGAGTGCTGGATGGTCCAGAGTATCAGTATCAGCACTAAGAACATTGTAGCACCTTCTCAAAAGGGCTTACTCTTTACAGTCTATTTACAGTCTTTGACCTTCCTATGGAAATCCTGCACAAAATAGCCCTGTCCTAATTAAAGTTCCCAGAACTTTTCTTTGAACAAAAGGAGAAAAAAAGCTCATGTGTTTTTTTTTTTATAAAGAAATTTTTCTTCAAACATATTTTACCAGTTTCTAAAGGAAAAATCTACAGGTCCACCTTGCTACCTCCAGTAGTTTAGTTTACTGTGTGGAAATTGTTTATGATCGCTAACCTGCGCCTTTAGCATGCACCACTCTCTCTGGGATTCGCTCGCGGTCGAAGTGGGCCATCTCATCCGTGAAGACCACATCCTGCACAAGCAGAGGGCCTCTCGGTCCGGCAGTCTGCAGGTTTAGCTTGTCTCCAATGGGCTGGCCACCTCCTGTAGTCAGTACATCTGGTCTCTGAAACAAAATACATTCCAAGAAATTAAATATTAACATTTTAGTTCGTACCATTCCCACTGTCAAAGATGCTTTTAATGAAAAGCACCAAAAAAGCGCTGGAATGGACAGAATGTTCTCCGGCTGAATGGAGCGAAATCTCGCCGCTCCTCCACAGGCTGCTGTGCACTGATGGACAGCTGGCTGCAAAAAGGTTACTACATTTTTCCCCTGGCTTGCATGGAGGATAAATGTAGCTGCTTGAAAATATTTCTCATTGCAAAAATAAATTTTAAAAATCTAATATTTTGTTACAGAAGTGGACCAGTGATTCATTTAGTGCACATTCCAACACATCTAATTCAAATGAAGTATCTACATCAAAAACTTCCAACCAATCCAGCGGGACTCAGTTGACCACCCACAGATCTAGATTAGATGTACTGAAGGAGGGAAACAGTTAGAGCAGGCAATAAACAGCATGTCCTTTAATCTTTGGAGGACAGAAAATCTATATTCCTGTCATTTTTATTCATATCGTCACAATGATAGATCGCAGAGAGATCATAGAAAGGACCCAAACACTGTCTAAAAGCACAGACTCTCTGCTTTGTTGGTGTCATTCTAGCTAAATCATACACCACTAAGAAGAGGAAATATGGGCCAATGAAACCAGCATGATGCATGTCTGTTTATTATTGTTGGCGCCGAGGTTGGACTGGACGAGATTTGCCCCTTCTTTGTTCAGTAAAAATTGAAGATCATCGTTTAAAAAGCCAAGACCGAAGAAGAAGAAAAGTTGCGATGAAGCCATTGTGGTTGCAGTAAGGAAGTAGGGAATAATATACTGGATCAGATGTCAAGGCATCTTGTTTGCAATTACAGGTTGCACTTTCAATCATTCTCACTGATAATGTAAAGTAAGCTAACCAGAATATCACTCATAATCATCTTGTTTTTCCATCCCTGATAACAGCATAGGCGGCACTTGTTCTGGAAGTTATAGTCCAACACAAGCGTCTTCGATTTACCTGAAAATAAGTAGACTTTTTTTTTTTTTTAAATCAACCAGATAGTCTGTAAGATAATGTTTTGACAGTGCCTATTTTCTAATAATGAACACATTTAGGATTTTCAAGTCCACACAAGGTTTGGTTTCCGTCAGAAATCAAAGAGAGTTATAATCTCACGTTTAAAATGTAACCATGTGCGCAGTGATAAAAGATGCAAGGAGAATGTGTTTTTGTGTCGAGGCAGAATGCTATCTGGCACAATTTTTTATAGTGGAAAAAAAAATGTTTTTGTAACAAATATGATTTTCTGGCTGAAGTAACAGAAGCTTCTTCTAACCCTAAAAAGTATTCTGCATTCTGTGTCGGGTCACAGCTTTCCAAAGACTTTATTATAAATGGAGACAAATAAACTGACCCAAAACTTTAACTGTCATGATTAAAAAACACAAAATCTTTGTACAAGTCAGTCATTCTTTTATTGCTCTTTTACACAAAAAAACGTGTGATTTAAAATGCAACTTTACTGAAAATCTTGCAAACAGGCCCATTATATCTTACATTTACTAACACATTCACATCCTACACTTCTTTTGCAAAGCTAAGGCTTAGCTTTCAAGTGCAAAAACACTGACTACCTTTAACTGAGTTAATGCGTTTTTTTTTTTGCATAAAGGTCAATAATTTAAAGGTAACAGAAACATATTGTGAAAAATAGCAGTGCGTCAAAGAGGCAAATTAATGAAGGAATGCAATGTTAAGGAAAATACGTTTTGAGCTCAATTAGGTTAAGAAACAAACAATGATAAACTCTGTTTAACTGGAATAGGGTTGCACGATATTTTAAAAACAGAAAAGTGCAAGAGAAGAAAACAAAGCGCAAGGGTATGACAAGGTGGACTTCCGTCGGTTTCATGTGGACTGCAGTGTGGTCTCGTTATGTAACTAAAAGTTCAAGTTCCACCATGTTCAATAATAATGACCCACTTTTAATTCTTTAAACTTTATTTAACCCACCAATAACATTTTAGGAGGTTTCGTGTTAATTTCGCGACTAAAAATGTTTGGATAAGCAAGTCTTCGCTTGATGGCGTTGTTTTAATTCCAGTGAGCAAAACGTTAGCAACCTTACTACTTACTGCAAGAAAACGACTGCAAAACCAGGAGTTAAATTTAAGAACCCGTCATTATCATGCCTGGGATAAGCTAATATTAATATTTTCTTGTCCGATTGAAAAACAAACGACAATTTTTACTCTTGTTCGCCCAGACGACCTGCCACCCAATTCTTGCACGTAAGACACAGTGCAGAAAATAACTTGATAAAATGCAACATTTGTTCAAACCTGAGAGCCTCTATTCTCCTTCCATATCTTCATCTGGTCGCTAGTTTTATCTCTGTTCTCCGCCATCTCGATAGGCTACCGTCAGGACCACTCACTCCTAAGGGGGTGTCTTGGAGAAGTGTTATCTTGTTTACCTCGATGCCACAGAAATTCTTCCTGGACTTTGTTCCACGTGACCCCGCCTCTACGTCGCCCCTCATTTCTGATTGGCTAACAGGACTGAACTGACCTACAATTGGCATTAAGAAGGAAAGTGCTGTTTGCTGAACCCACATGACGTTAATTTTTCTGCCAATTTATACAAAAAATGATAATACATTTCAGAAAATAGGATTTTATATGAGTAACCGCCTTACCAAACCATAGTTGAATACAAAATGTATTTTTATTCCCAAAATTCTAAAACATGGAAAAGTTAAATATATTATAGTTATATAATATAGTTAGGTAATAGTTATTACCTAATACCTGAAAAAGAAATACAAGGCTACATTAGTAGATGCAGTCTGAATGATACACTGTTCCATTACATATCATTCAGTTTATTCATTCATTCATCTTCTATACCGCTTATTCCATAGTGGGTCACGGGGGAGCTGGTGCCTATCTTCATCAGTCTACGGGCGAGAGGTGGAGTACACCCTGGACAGGTCACCAATCCATCGCACGGCAACACAGAGGCACACAGGACAAACAATCATGCTAACCTAAGGGCTATTTAGGTGACCAATGAACCTGCAAGGCAACAGTGCTACCAACTACGCCACCGTGCAGCCTATTCAGTTTATTATTTGTTAATCTGCATTTTGTTCATTAAACCTAACAGATTTTTTTTTCTTGCTCATATTGACCATTTATTGTTTATTATCTGTTTGCACTGTGAGAGGCCACTTAGGCTATATACGTTTGTCAAGTGTTATACAAACATGGTGTGTTTAACTGATTACTTCCAGACCAATGATTTTCCACAATGTGTGTTAGTAAGTATTTCTGTTTGGAGGAATTATGTAGAAATGGTTCGGACACGTTTTTGATATCAAAATTTCATCCTTTCCTGTCCCAAAATATAAAAATTTTCAGGTTTTGCCTATTTGAAAACAATAATATAAAAGGTCACATTTAATTTAGGGAAGAAAGGAATAAA
Source organism: Crenichthys baileyi (assembly GCA_036173005.1). NCBI lineage: Eukaryota > Metazoa > Chordata > Actinopteri > Cyprinodontiformes > Goodeidae > Crenichthys > Crenichthys baileyi. Next base: position 322,320 of record JAHHUM010002092.1, read on the forward strand.
AACTACTGGATGGATGAATGGATGGATGTTTGGTGGAATAGGGAAAACATCTGGAAATATTAATATTCAATTCAATTCTATTCAGTTTATTCATATAGCGCCAATTCATAACACATGTTGTCTCAAGGCACTTCACAAAGTCAGGTACTTACATTACAATTAATCCTAACCATTGAACAGTGCAGTCAGATTCAGTTATTTATTCAAATTGGATAAAAGGTTTTTCTATCTAAGGAAACCCAGCAGATTGCATCCAGTCAGTGACTTGCAGCATTTAATCCTACTGGATGAGCATGTAGAGACAGTGGACAGTCACTGGCGTTGACTTTGCAGCAATCCCTCATCCTGAGCATTCATGTAGCGACAGTGGAGAGGAAAAACTCCCTTTTAACAGGAAGAAACCTCCAGCAGAACCAGGCTCAGTGTGAGCGGCCATCTGCCACCGAACAACTGGGGGTTTGAGAGAACAGAGCAGAGACACAAAAAGAACACAGAAGCACTGATCTAGGAGTACTTTCTATGGGAAGGAAAAGTAAATGTTAATGGATGTAGCTCCTTTAGTCGTTTCATCTAGAAAGAAAGAACAGATAAACTCTGAGCCAGTTTTCAAGGTTAGAGTCTGAAAGAGAGCACATAGAGTTAGTTACAGTAAAAGCTCAGTCAATTGCTATGTCTAGGAGAGAGAAAGGGAGAGCCGGGCCAGGTGTAGGTTCTAGGAAGAGAAAAGAGAGAACAAAGTTAAAAGCTGAAATAACAGCAAATAATGCAAAATTGGAGAGTAGTGTGAGAATGTGGCGAAGAGGGTGAAAGTGGTCATTAAGTCCTCCAGCAGCCTAAGGCTATAGCAGCATAACTACAGAGATAGCTCAGGATAACCTAAGCCACTCTAACTATAAGCTTTATCAAAAAGGAAAGTTTTAAGCTTAGCCTTAAAAGTAGACAGGGTGTCCGCCTCACGGACCAAAACCGGGAGCTGGTTCCACAGGAGAGGAGCCTGATAACTAAAGGATCTGCCTCCCATTCTACTTCTAGAGACTCTAGGAACCACCAGTTAACCTGCAGTCTGAGAACGAAGTGCCCTGTTAGGAACATATGGAACAATCAGATCTCTGATGTATGATGGAGCTAGATCATTAAGGGCTTTATATGTGAGGAGGAGAATTTTAAATTCTATTCTGGATTTAACAGGGAGCCAATGAAGGGAAGCTAAAATAGGAGAAATATGATCCCTCTTTTTAATTTTCATCAGAACTCTTGCTGCAGCATTTTGAATCAGCTGAAGGCTTTTAACTGCGTTTTGTGGACATCCTGATAGTAAAGAATTACAATAGTCCAGCCTTGAAGTAACAAATGCATGGACTAGTTTTTCAGCATCACTCCTGGATAGGATATTTCTAATTTTGGCAATGTTCCGGAGGTGAAAGAAGGAAATCCTAGAAACCTGTTTAATATGGGATTTAAATGACATGTCCTGGTCAAAAATAACACCACAGTTTTTTACTTTATTACCGGAGGTCAATTTAATGCCATCCAGGTTAAGTGATTGACTAAGCAGTTTCTTTTTTAAAGACTCCGGTCCAAAGACGACAGCTTCTGTCTTGTCTGAATTTAGAAGCAGAAAATTTAAAGTCATCCAAGTTTTTATATCTTCCAGACATGCTTGTAGTCTATCCAACTGGTAGGGGTCATCAGGATTTATGGATGAGTAAAGCTGAGTATCATGAGCATAACAGTGAAAATGTATCCCATGGTACCTGATAATTTTACCTATTGGAAGCATATACAGGGGTTAGACAATGAAACTGAAACACCTGTCATTTTAGTGTGGGAGGTTTCATGGCTAAATTGGACCAGCCTGGTAGCCAGTCTTCATTGATTCGACATTGCACCAGTAAGAGCAGAGTGTGAAGGTTCAATTAGCAGGGTAAGAGCACAGTTTTGCTCAAAATATTGAAATGCACACAACATTATGGGTGGCATACCAGAGTTCAAAAGAGGACAAATTGTTGGTGCACGTCTTGCTGGCGCATCTGTGACCAAGACAGCAAGTCTTTGTGATGTATCAAGAGCCACGGTATCCAGGGTAATGTCAGCATACCACCAAGAAGGGCAAACCACATACAACAGGATTAAATGTGGACACAAGGCTGCCCAAATCTCGGCAGAATTAAATGTGCACCTAATCTCTCCTGTTTCCACCAGAACTGTCCATCGGCAGCTCCACGGGGTCAATATACACAGCCGGGCTGCTATAGCCAAACCTTTGGTCACTCATGCCAATGCCAAACGTCGGTTTCAATGGTGCAAGGAGCGCAAATCTTGGGCTGTGGACAATGTGAAACATCTATTGTTCTCTGATGAGTCCACCTTTACTGTTTTCCCCACATCTGGGAGAGTTACGGTGTGGAGAAGCCCCAAAGAAGCGTACCACCCAAACTGTTGCATGCCCAGAGTGAAGCATGGGGGTGGATCAGTGATGGTTTGGGCTGCCATATCATGGCATTCCCTTGGCCCAATACTTGTGCTAGATGGGCGCTCACTGCCAAGGACTACCGAACCATTCTTGAGGACCATGTGCATCCAATAGTTCAAACATTGTATCCTGAAGGTGGTGCCGTGTATCAGGATGACAATGCACCAATACACACAGCAAGACTGGTGAAAGATTGGTTTGATGAACATGAAAGTGAAGTTGAACATCTCCCATGGCCTGCACAGTCACCAGATCTAAATATTATTGAGCCACTTTGGGGTGTTTTGGAGGAGCGAGTCAGGAAACGTTTTCCTCCACCAGTATCACGTAGTGACCTGGCCACTATCCTGCAAGAAGAATGGCTTAAAATCCCTCTGACCACTGTGCAGGACTTGTAAATATCATTCCCAAGACGAATTGATGTTGTATTGGCCGCAAAAGGAGGCCCTACACCATACTAATCAATTATTGTGGTCTAAAACCAGGTGTTTCACTTTCATCGTCCAACCCCTGTATATAGTAAATAGAACTGGACCAAGTACTGAACCCTGTGGTAATCCACAATTAACCCTGGAGTTTGAAGATGAACAAGATTTACATGAACAAACTGGAATCTGTCAGACAAATAAGATTTAAACCAGCCTAGCACTGTTTCCCTGATCCCTACAGCATATTCCAGCCATTTTAAGAGAATATTATGGTCGACTGTATCAAATGCAGCACTGAGATCTAAGAGGACAAGTACAGACACAAGTCTATTATCTGAGGCAATAAGAATATCATTAGTGACTTTCAGCAGAGCTGTTTCAGTGCATTGGTTGCTGAAGTGGATGAACAATTGACTTTGTATCAATTTACTTTTTGCAATCTATTGACTATCGGACTTTAAAAAAATGGAGGATTGCGCAGAAAATGTGGATATACCAGCTGGTGTAAGTGCGCCAGCTACTGCTGGCAGCTCGGACTTTGTGGCCAGCTGTAGTGACACACAAAGGAGCAGGCAGGTGGTTAAACTTTCTGCTAAAGTAATTGCTGATAGAATAGATAGATTGCAAATTGGTAGGAAGGCTAAGCTAAATAAAGCTAGCAATTTAAAGAAAAAGATACAAGGTTTAATGCAAAATGGTTCACTTTCAGAAGTACAGAAATCTCTTGATGGGTACATTGATTTGTGTGAAGAAATAAGATGTATACATGATTCACTAATGATTTTAGTGCCAGTTAAGGATAAAGAAAAACATGAAACATCGTTTAAAGCAAAAATTATGTTTACTGATTAATTCATTGAAAATGTGAAAGAGTGGGTTGAATCCAAAGAAGATGATGTGTCTAAAAATGAAGGTAATGAAGGTATTTTGAATATTGATGATGATATTAATCATGATGGGGTAGATAATGATGACATTGACCCTAATGATAGTGTTTCCGATGCGGGAAAACATTGCAACAAAAGTGTTACCAGTAATAAATCAAGTCCCACTTCTTCTCCACAAATTAAAGCAGCAGCAGAAAGGGCTGCACTTATTGCAAGAATGGCTGTTTTAAAGGAACCTCATGCATTGGAGGAACAGGAACAACTAATAAAAAGGAGGAAGGAACAGCTTGACCTGGAAACTGAGTTAGCTGCGTCTACTGCCAAGTTGGCAGTTCTGCAGACTTCTGATGAACAGTGGCGTTCTCTTGCACTTGCTGGTGGAATGAACTCTTCTGTTGAAAAGGAAAAAAGGAAACGGACATCACTTACAACTCTTAACGCCATGGCAAAGGAATATAAGCCTGCAGCATGTAGAATAACGCAGCAGAAGAATGTAGTACCAACAAAAAGCAAACTGCAAACAATGGATGTGCAACCAAAACAGCCTGAAATGTAAACTTCAGCAATAAAGCAGCACTTGGATGGACATGATCAAATGCACCTGGAAGCACCACATGTTTTGCCGCATGTTGCAACAACTGCTTGGGAACATCAAAATAGAAAGAAGATAAGTCATCAACTCGATCAAGTTCTTCCTGGGGATGCTGTCACCATTATGCACAAGCAAAATGAAATAACAGCTGCCCTTGTGCCCCAACAGCGCTGTCTTTGCCATCATGAGACATACCTGTGTTTGAAGGAGATCCATTTCAATATAAAGCTTTTATAAAAGCATTTCAACAAGGAGTCAAAGGCAAAGCAAGCAAAGCTGACTGCTTGTATTATTTGGAACAGTTCACAAGAGGACAGCCTAAGGAGCTGGTTCACAGCTGCCAGCATATGGATCCTGAATGTGGATACATTGTGGCAAAGGGTCTTCTTCAAGAACATTTTGGGAACGAGTTCAAGATAGCAACTGCTTATATAAATGAAGCTTTAGCCAGGCCATCAATAAAATCTGAGGATGTTAAAGCTCTACAAGCTTATGCTATATTCCTACGTGGATGTTGTAACGTCATGGAAGAACTTCAACATATGCAGGAGTTGGATATGCCAAGCAACACGAAAATGGTGATTTCCAAGCTACAATACAAACTCAGGGAGCGATGGAGAGCTGTTGCTCATGATATTTTGGAGACATATAATCAACGAGTTAATTTTATCGATATGGTTGTGCTTTCAGAGAAACATGTACGGATCCTGTCTGATCTGATCTTTGAAGACCTTGATTAATACGGAACACAACAATCAGCTGGTTTGAGATCTTCCAGCAACTTCAAGGAACAGTCCTCTTCCCTCTGAAGAGTGAAGAGGAGTAGTTTTGCTACTACAGTAACATCAGTTGATTCCTCTGAAAATAAAGCTACAGCAAGTGGTTCAAAGACACAAAGGTTGTACTGTCATTGTTGTTCAGGTAGACACCTTTTGGAAACATGCCAACAGTTTAAAAACAAGAAACACAGAGAGAAAATTAGTTTTTTGAAGGAGAAAGGAATTTGTTTTGGATGCTTATGTACAGTGCCTTGCGAAAGTACTCAGCCCCCTTGAACTGGTCAACCTCTTGCCACATTTCAATTCAATTCAGTTTTATTTAAATAGCGCCAATTCACAACACATGTTGTCTCCAGCCACTTCACAAAAGTCAGGTACATACATTACAATTAATCCTAATCACTGAACAGTACAGTCAGATTCAGTTATTTATTCAAATTGGATAAAAAGTTTTTCTGTCTAAGGAAAGGAACCCCAGCAGATTGCATCCAGTCAGTGACTTGCAGCATTCACTCCTCCTGGATGAGCATGTAGAGACAGTGGACAGTCACTGGCGTTGACTTTGCAGCAATCCTCATACTGAGCATGCATGTAGTGACAGTGGAGAGGAAAAACTTTCCTTTTAACAGGAAGAAACCTCTAGCAAAAACAGGCTCAGTGTGAGCGGCCATCTGCCACGACCGACTGGGGGTTAGAGAGAACAGAGCAGAGACACAAAGAGAACAAAGAAGCACTGATCCAGGAGTACTTTCTATGGGAAGGAAAAGTAAATGTTAATGGATGTAGCTCCTTTAGTCGTTTCATCTAGAAAGAAGGAACAGATTAATGGATGTAGCTCCTTTAGTCGTTTCATCTAGAAAGAAGGAACAGATAAACTCTGAGCCAGTTTTCAAGGTTAGAGTCTGAAAGAGAGCACATAGAGTTAGTCACAATAAAAGCTCAGCCAGTAGCCATGTCTAGGAGAGAGAAAGGGTTAAACACTGAAAGACAGGGTCATGTGGATCATCGGTAGAGGGTGAGCATTAAGTTGTTGCCATCAGAAGCTCGGACGATTCCCCTCTCCAGAAAGGTGTCACAGGTAGACACAGAGTCAGGCCAGGTGTAGCTTTTAGGAAGAGAAAAGAGAGAACAAAGTTAAAAGCTGAAATAACAGAAAATAATGCAAAATTGGAGAGTAGTGTGAGAATGTAGCGAAGATGGCGAAAGTGGTCATTATGTCCTCCAGCAGCTTAAGCCTATAGCAGCATAACTACACAGATAATTTCAGTTCAGATTATTTTGTTAGACGGAGCTTATTTACAAAAATGTCGTCTCAAGGCACCCCACAAAGGGTCCCACTGATGGTCATTGTTATACTAAAAACCACAAGGATTTGTATACCTCTCTCTGTCAGACTGATTATAACCATTGGAAAAGAGAAGGGGTCATACAGGTAGCAGAAATGGAGGGTGTGTTTGCACCTCAACCATAACTGAGCTGGTTTATGCTAAACCTGACCCCCTTACTCCATCCAACAGGGAGGGAGGAAGGCTCCCTCCTTGATAAACTAATCCACTCTAACTATAAGCTTTATCAAAAAGAAAGTTTTTAAGCCTAGCCTTAAAAGTAGACAGGGTGTCCGCCTCACGGACCAAAAAACCCGGGAGCTGGTTCCACAGGAGAGGAGCCTGATAAACTAAAGGATCTGCCTCCATTCTACTTCTAGAGACTCTGGGAAAAACCCCCCTTTAACCTGCAGTCTGAGAACGAAGTGCCCTGTTAGGAACATATGGAAAACAATCAGATCTTTGATGTATGATGGAGCTAGATCATTAAGGGTTTTATTGTGAGGGGGAGAATTTTAAATTTTTCTATTCTGGATTTAACAGGGAGCCAATGAAGGGAAAAGCTAAAGTAGGGGAAATATGATCTCTCTTTTTAATTTTTCATCAGAACTCTTGCTGCAGATTTTGAATCAGCTGAAGGGTTTTAACTGCTTTTTTTGGGACATCCTGATAGTAAAGAATTACAATAGTCCAGCCTTTAAGTAAAAAAAAGCATGGACTAGTTTTAGCGTCACTCCTGGATAGGATATTTCTAATTTTGGCAATGTTCCGGAGGTGAAAGAAGGAAATCCTAGAAACCTGTTTAATATGGGATTTAAATGACATGTCCTGGTCAAAAGTAACACCAAGGTCTTTTACTTTATTACCGGAGGTCAATTTAATGCCATCCAGGTTAAGTGATTGACTAAGCAGTTTCTTTTTCAAAGACTCCGGTCCAAAGACGACAGCTTCTGTCTTGTCTGAATTTAGAAGCAGAAAATTTAAAGTCATCCAAGTTTTTATATCTTCCAGACATGCTTGTAGTCTGTCTAACTGGTAGGGGTCATCAGGATTTATGGATAAGTAAAGCTGAGTATCATCAGTGTAACAGTGAAAATGTATCCTATGCTGCCTGATAATTTGACCTATTGGAAGCATATATATAGTAAAGAGAATTGGCCCTGTGGTACTCCACAATTAACCCTGGAGTTTAAAGATGATTTATCATTTACATGAACAAACTGGAATCTGTCAGACAAATAAAATTTAAAACCAGCCTAGCGCTGTTCCCCTGATCCTACAGCATATTCCAGCCTTTTTAAGAGAATATTATGGTCGACTGTATCAAATGCAGCACTGAGATCTAACAGAACCAGTACAGACACAAGTCTATTATCTGAGGCAACAAGAATATCATTAGTGACTTTCAGCAGAGCTGTTTCAGTGCTATGATGAGCTCTGAAGCCTGACTGAAACTCTTCAAACAGGTCATTGCTGTATAAATGCTCACACATTTGATTAGCAACTATTTTCTCAAGAATTTTAGATAAGAATGAAAGATTGGATATAGGTCTGTAATTTATTAAGTCATCTCGATCAAGCGAAGGTTTCTTAAGCAAAGGTTTAATTACAGCTACCTTAAAAGCCTGTGGTACATATCCATTTACTAAAGATAGATTAATCATATCTAAAATGGGGCTGGTAATCAGAGGGAACACTTCCTTAAATAATTTGGTTGAGATTGGGTCTAACATACAAGTTGATGGTTTAGATGAAGCTAATATTTCTGATAACTCAGGAAGCTCCACAGGATCAAAACAGTCCAAACACAAATCAGGTTCTACAGTTATTTCCAATGTTGTATCACTTGCTGAGGATGAAGTAATCATCTTCGGGAGTATGTCAAAGATTTTATTTTCAATAGAATCAATTTTATTTAAGAAGAATCCCATAAAGTCATGACTGCTAAGAGCTAAGGGAATGGATGGCTCAACAGAGCTATGACTCTGTGTAAGTTTAGCAACTGTACTAAAGAGAAACCTAGGATTATTCTTGTTCTCTTCTATCAGTGATAAGAAATAAGCTGTTCTGGCTTGGCGAAGTGTCTTTTTATACAACGGTAGGCTATTTTTCCAGATTAAGTAGGAATCCTCTAGGTGTGTAGAGCGCCATTTTCTCTCCAATTTTCTAACGTTGTGCTTTAAAGTACGCAGCTCTGAATTTAAACCCAGGGAGTCAGCCCCCATGAATGATTACCTTCTTTTTCAAGGGGCTGCATTGTCTAATGCATCACGCAATGATGAAGAAACACCTATGAACAAAAAGAACCCAATTTGTGAAGGGGGCAGAAACAGAATTTTGCCCTCCACTGTGTTTCTCAGTAATAATGAGGAGATTAAAAATGGAACAGATTCTTTAAAGGTTGTTACAGCATTGTCTCATAATGATCTACTGTAATGAAATTTTCTTTCAGGTGTGGAGTACTCGGTTAAATTAAACTCAAAGGTTATTAAGAAATGGTCAGACAGGACAGGGTTATGAGAAAATATTGTTATGTCTTTACATTCAATGCCATATGTCAGCACAAGGTCCAGAGAATGAAGACAAAGGTGGGTAGGTTTGTTAATGTTTTGAGTAAAGCCAAATGAGTCTAAGATAGCATTAAAGGCAATATTTAAGCTATCACTTTCAGTGTCACCATGAATGTTAAAATCCCCCACTATAATAACCTTATCTGTATTTAACACTAAATCAGATAAAAGGTCTGAAAAACTGATCTAAAAATGAGAGTAAGGGCCTGGTGGACGGTACAAAACAACAAACAGAAGTGGTTTTATTGCTTTGCAATTTGGATGAGGAAAACTAAGGATTAAATATTCAAAAGAGTTGTAGCTATTGATTGGTCTGGGACTAATCAATAAATCGGACTGAAAGATGGTTGCTACTCCTCCTCCTCGCCCAGTATTTCGAGGAATGTAAAAATTTAAATAATTAATAGGAGTTGACTCATTTATAGTAACATAATCCTCTTGCTGCAGCCAGGTTTCTGTGAGGCATAATAAATCAATCTGATTGTCAGAAATCAGGTCACTAACTAGCAATGTCTTTGAAAAGAGAGATCTTATGTTCAGTAGGCCACATTTAATTGTTTTATTTTTATTTCTAGACTGAGTTGTCTTTATTTTTATGAGATTTTCCTGATTTCCTCCTTTGAGATTATTTTTTAATCTATTCAATTTTGGCCGTGGGCGAGACACTGTCTTAATAGGGTAATGGGTGGGTAGCAGTACAGAAGCTGCAGGGAGGAGTATTAAACTACGACCCTGCTTCCTGGTCTGAACCCTGGGTTGTCAGAGTTTTGGAGAACTAATACATTCGGCCAGATTCCTAGAAAGAAGAACTGCTCCATCCAAAGTGGGATGGATAGCGTCTCTCCGGATCAGACTAGGTTTTCCCCAGAATGTTCGCCAATTATCAATGTAGCCCACATTGTTTTCTGGACACCACCTAGACAGCCAGCGGTTGAATGACAGCATGCGGCTAAACATGTCGTCACTGGTTAAATCGGGGAGGGGACCAGAGAAAATTATGGAGTCCGACATTGTTTTGGCAAACTTACACACCGAAGCAACACTAACTTTGGTGACCTCCGATTGATGTAACCGGGTGTCATTACCGCCAGCGTGAATAACAATCTTACTGTATTTACGCTTATCCTTGGCCACCAGTTTCAGGTAGGATTTGATCTCGCCCGTTCTGGCCCCTGGCAGACATTTGACTATGGTCGCTGGTGTCTCTAGTGCCACGTTTCTGACTATGGAACTGCCAATTACCAGAGTTGGCTTCTCAAAGGGGTGTGTCGCTGAGCGGGCAAAATCTGTTAGAAAACGCAGACGGGTTGGTGGTGACCTGTGGGCTGGGATCTAGGACTATGCTTTCTACGTACCGTCACCCAGCCGGCCTGAGATCCCGGCAGCGCGGGCTCTGCTGGAGGACTGCTACGGGGAGCTACCCTCGGTGGCTCCGCGCTGGCTAAGGGGCCTTGGCTATCTGCTGGTTTTTCAACAGCGCGGAGCCGGGCCTCCAAATCCGACACCCTCCCCTCCAAAGCTACAAAAATGCTACATTTATTACACGTACCATTATCACTAAAGGAGGCAGAGGAGTAACTGAACATCTGACACAGAGAACAGGAGAGAGGAGAAGACTCGGAGAGAGAAACAGCAGAACGGGTAGCCATGGTGGAGCTAAAGCTAACGCTAAGCTAGCGACCCCTTACCACTACTAGAAAACCGTGTGAGACACGGAGAGTCCCCAACCGTTAAATACAGCAACAGAGAGTATGTGTTTTAACGTGCTTATGTTTTATAACAAGTAAGAGGTATCACAGTAGAGAGAAATCAGATCAAACGAGAGAACCTTCACACACCAAACAATCCACCAAGTGCAATAGCGAAAACAGGAAGTGACGTTACCCAGAGCTCCTCCTCTTCAGGCTTCAAACATAAAGATATAAAATTCTCATTTTTTGTGAAGAATCAACAAGTGGGACACAATCGTGAAGTGGAATGAAATTTATTGGATGTGTCAAACTTTTTTAACAAATAAAAAACTGAAAAGTGGGGCGTGCAATATTATTTGGCCCCCTTGCGTTAATACTTTGTAGCGCCACCCTTTGCTGCAATTACAGCTGCAAGTCGCTTGGGGTATGTCTCTATCAGTTTTGCACATCGAGAGACTGAAATTCTTGCCCATTCTTCCTTGCAAAACAGCTCGAGCTCAGTGAGGTTGGATGGAGAGCGTTCGTGAACAGCAGTCTTCAGCTCTTTCCACAGATTCTCGATTGGATTCAGGTCTGGACTTTGACTTGGCCATTTCAACACCTGGATACGTTTATTTGTGAACCATTCCATTGTAGATTTGGCTTTATGTTTTGGATCATTGTCTTGTTGGAAGATAAATCTCTGTCCCAGTCTCAGGTCTCTTGCAGACTCCAACAGGTTTTCTTCCAGAATGGTCCTGTATTTGGCCCCATCCATCTTCCCATCAATTTTGACCATCTTCCCTGTCCCTGCTGACGAAAAGCAGGCCCAAACCATGATGCTGCCACCACCATGTTTGACAATGGGGATGGTGTGTTCAGAGTGATGAGCTGTGTTGCTTTTACGCCAAACATATCATTTTGCATTGTGGCCAAACAGTTCGATTTTGATTTCATCTGACTAGAGCACCTTCTTCCACATGTTTGGTGTGTCTCCCAGGTGGCTTGTGGCAAACTTTAAACAAGACTTTTTATGGATATCTTTGAGAAATGGCTTTCTACTTGCCACTCTTCCAAAAAGGCCAGATTTGTGCAGTGTACGACTGATTGTTGTCCTATGGACAGACTCTCCCACCTCAGATGTAGATCTCTGCAGTTCATCCAGAGTGATCATGGGCCTCTTGGCTGCATCTCTGATCAGTCTTCTCCTTGTTCAAGATGAAAGTTTAGAGGGACAGCCGGGTCTTGGTGGATTTGCAGTGGTCTGATACTCCTTCCATTTCAATGTGATTGCTTGCACAGTGCTCCTTGGGATGTTTAAAGCTTGGGAAATCTTTTTGTATCCAAATCCAGCTTTAAACTTCTCCACAGCAGTATCTCGGACCTGCCTGGTGTGTTCCTTGGTCTTCATGATGCTCTCTGCACTTTGAACAGAACCCTGAGACTATCACATAGCAGGTGCTTTATTCCCGAGACTTGATTACACACAGGTGGATTCTATTTATCATCGTTAGTCATTTGGGACAACATTGGATCATTCAGAGATCCTCACTGAACTTCTGGAGGGAGTTTGCTGCACTGAAAGTAAAGGGGCCGAATAATATTGCACGCCCCACTTTTCCGTTTTTTATTTGTTAAAAAAGTTTGACACATCCAATAAATTTCATTCCACTTCACGATTGTGTCCCACTTGTTGTTGATTCTTCACAAAAAATGAGAATTTATGTTTGAAGCCTGAAATGTGGCAAGAGGTTGACCAGTTCAAGGGGGCCGAGTACTTTCGCAAGGCACTGTACTGGTCATATAAGCCGAGACTGTAATAATCGTTTAATCTGTGAAGTCTGTGATCAACGACATCCCACTGTTCTGCATATTCCAAATGCAAATTCTGATCCCAAAAAAAAAATGAGGAGAAGACAGGAGTTAAACCATCAACTCTTCCCCAGACATGTGGACATACAGGGGCCGGAAAAGGTCGCTGTATTCTTTCCATCATTCCAGTACAGGTTAAGTCCACTAAAGGAGCTGAGGTCATACAGACATATGCATTTTTAGATCCGGGAGCACAGCTACATGTTGTTTAGAAGATCTCATGCAAAGATTGAATATCACAGGAAAGGAAGGACTAACTTCCTTTTAAAAACAATGGGGCAGGAAAAGGTTGTTACAGATTTTTTCTTGTCGGGCATTGAAGTTTCAGGTTTGGATGGAAACAATTTTTATCCTCTGCCAGAAGTTCTAACACAGAAGTGAATGCCAGTCACTGCAGAAGATATTGTCACTGCTGCAGAAATGGAAAGTTGGCCTTATTTGTCAAAGGTTCGTATACTCACTATAAAAGCCCGTGTTGACTTGTTGATAGGAACCAACGCTCCCAAGATATTGGAACGTTGGGAAGTGGTCAACAGTTGTGGAGATGGCCCTTATGCTATAAGAACAGTTTTGGGCTGGGTGATTAATGGCCCTTTGAATAGAGATGGTAATGGCAGCAGTATTGATGTGGAGCCCTGTTCTGCTTTGGTGAATAAAATCTCTGTGTCTAACCTGGAGTCCCTGCTAAACAACCAGTATGTCCACGATTTCAATGAAAGGACTTCAGAAAAAAAGGGAAATGTCAAGAGAAGACATTAGATTTATGAAAATCGTGGAATCCTCTGCAACTCTAGAGGAAAAGAGGTATTGTTTGAATTTGCCATTTAAAAGACCAAACAGCTACTCCATAGCCAAGCAGAGGATACCTGGATTAAGGAGGAGGTTTGTAAGAGACTCGCAATTTCATAAGGAATATTCAAGCTGTCTCCAGGATGTTCTTGATAAAAGTTATGCTGAACAGTTGCCTGACCAGCAGTTAAAGGGTACAAGCAGGAAATTATGGTATATTCCTCACCATGCTGTTTATCACCCTAAAAAGGGTTATTTACGAGTGGTATTCAATTGTGGAGCCACATATCAAGGAACATCATTACATCATGAACTATTGCAAGGGCCCAACCTCACTAGTTCCTTACTAGGAGTACTGCTTTGCTTTAGGCAGGAGCCTGTAGCATTTATGGGTGACATTCAGTATATGTTCCATCAGGTGAAAGTTGCAGAACAGGATAGAGACTTTCTACGGTTTCTCTGGTGGCCAGGAGGAGACATCAGCAGAGAGCTTAATGTCTACAGAATGACTGTGCACTTGTTTTGAGCAGTTTCATCTCCCAGTTGCGCTAGCTATTCGTTAAAGAAAACTGCGGATGATAACAGAGACGACTTTTCTGATGATGCTGTCAAGCGAAATTGTTATGTTGATGACTGCTTGATGGACTTGGGTTCAGAGGAATCAGCCATACAAATGGTGAAGGAACACAACATTCTCTGTGAAAGAGGTGGATTCCATTTGGAAAGATGGATAAGTAACAGTCGAGCAGTATTGCATTCAGTCGCTGAAGATCAGTGGGCAAAGGATATAAAAGAGCTCAACTTAGATCGAGATCATCTTCCCGTTGAAAGAACTTTAGGCCTACTTTGGTGTGTCCAGTCTGACTCCTTTAAATTCAAGATGGAGATGAAACAGCAGTAATTAACCAGGCGTGGCACACTGTCCACCACCAGTTCAGTGTATGATCCTTTGGGGTTTCTGGCAAAAATGATGCAGCAAGACCTCTGTAGGAGGAGTTGTGGATGGGATGATGTCATGCCACTGGATATCTTGAAACAGTGGGAAAAGTGGTTGGAAGAGGTCAAGTTGCTCGCATCCTTCCAGGTGGCTAGATGTATGAAGCCTAAGGATTTTGGGGAACTCGTGCATAGCCAATTACATCATTTCGCTGATGCCAGTAAAGATGGCTATGGGACTGTAACATACATCAGGTTGAAAGACAACAGAGATCATATTCATGTTGCTTTCTTATTGGGCAAGGCCAGAGTAACACCTATAAAAGCTGTGACGATCCCACGATTGGAACTTACAGCTGCAGTTTTGGCTGCCAGAGTGGACATGATGCTAAAGGCAGAGCTTCAAATGCAGCTGGATGAATCTGTGTTTTGGACAGACAGTACATCAGTTCTGAAATACATCAATAATGACGATAAACGTTTCCACACGTTTGTTGCCAATAGAATCTCTACCATAAGAGATATTTCAAGTCCCTCCCAATGGGGGTTGTTGGTTCCAAAGACAACCCAGCTGATGCTGCATCAAGGGGAATGAGAGTGCCCAATTTTCTTTTAAATCATATTTGGATTGAGGGTCCCAGTTTTCTTTGGAAATCTGAGGAATACTGGTCAGAAAATTCTGTTGATGATAAGGCGGACTACGATGATCCAGAACTCAAAAGGGATGTTTTGGTAAATTCCACTGCTACTGATCCAGCAAACACTATTGATCGGCTCATGAATTATTTTTCAGAATGGCGGAAACTCAAGGTTTCTGTTGCCATATTTGCTGTGGCTCAGTCATCAACAAAATGGTGTGAGGGACCCTGATCTAAATGATGGGCAAATGGTAGGACAAAAGGCCTCAGCAACATCAAAAGTAGCTCTCTAATGGCTAAAGAGCTTAAGGAAGCTGAGTTGGCCATCATACGTTATTGTCAGCAGCAAAGGTTTGAAGATGAAATTTCCTCCTTGCTATCAAAGAGTGGAGCAGTAAGCAGACAAAGTTCCATCTACAAACTGGATCCTATTATGGATAACGGGCTGTTAAGAGTTGGAGGAAGGTTAAGTAAGGGAGCAATGCCAATGGAGGAAAAACACCCTCTTATCCTCTCCAAGGAGCAGTATATCTCCAGCCTTATTCTTAAATATATCCATTAGTTATTGGGATACAGTGGCCGAAACCATACTCTGTCAACTCTTCGGAGGAAGTATTGGATTACCAATGCAAATGCAGCTGTAAGGAAAATCATATCTGATTGCAGTATTTGCAGACGCTTTAATGGGAGAGTGTTGAAGCAAAAGATGCCGGATCTTCCAAAAGAAAGAATCGTTCCAGAATTGCCTCCATTTACGAATGTTGGAGTGGATTATTTTGGACCTTTCGAAATGAGGCAAGGCTGAAAAACATGCAAACGTTACGGAGTGATATTTACCTGCATGGCGAGTAGAGCGATACATTTGGAGGTAGCAAACTCGCTTGAGACAGATGCCTGCATTAATGCGATACGTCGGTTCTTCAGCAGGAGGGATCAAGTTGTCCATATCAGGTCAGACAATGGAACCAATTTTGTTGGAGCCAAAAGAGAGTTAAGAAAAGCTCTTGTTGCATTGGATCATAAGCGAATTCAAGACACTCTGATTTCAACTGGAGTTGAATGGAGTTTCAATCCACCAGCAGGATCCCACTATGGTGGAGTGTGGGAATGTATGATGCGCCTGATGAGGCGTATCCTCAACTCAGTTTTATGCCAGCAGACATTGAATGACGATGGACTTCACACTGTTATGCGTGAAGTAGAAGCCATTTTGAATGATCGTCCAATTACAAAGCTGTCTGATGAGCCAAATGACTTGGAGCCTCTCACGCCAAATCATCTTCTTCTGTTAAAGGGAAAACCTGCCTTACCACCTGGGCTATTTGAACCCTCCGATATGTATGTGAAACGTCGTTGGAGACAAGTTCAATATATCTTTGATTTGTTTTGGAATTGTTGGATCAGGGAGTACCTGCCATTACTGCAAGAAAGACAGAAGTGGAATCAAAGGAAACAGAGTTTGAAATCTGGAGATGTTATCATCATGGATTCGTCTGCTCCACGTGGTTCCTGGCCTCTTGCTAAAGTGCTAGAAATTTTCCCTGACAAAAAGGTCATGGTGCGTTCTGTCAAGCTACAGACCAAGAACAGCATTATTGAGAGACCTGTTCCTAAACTCTGTTTGATACAAGGAGTGTAAATTGTATCAACTAGATTACCTTTCTGTGTATGATAACTGAAGGGCTTTTTTTGTATTTTTCTTTCTTTTCTCTTTCACATTTGGCTCCTATTATTATTGTATAGAATTGTTATGTTTGGCTGTCGTAACAATTAGGGGCCGGTGTGTAGGAGCAGGTGATGAAACTGTTTGGATATTTGGTCACATGGTTAATCAGTGGTCTATAAGGGCGGAACCTTTCTTTGTGAGGCAGGTGTTCCACCCGGAAGGGGAGAAACAGTTTTTGAACGCTGAAGTAAGATGCTGTCAACAGGTGTAAGCGTTTAGAAATATGTTTGTCTTCAAGTGGAAATGGATGAGATGTAAATAAAATAAATAGATGACCTGCATAATGAGCAGTGTTAACTCGGACTTTAATTCATCCTACAAGACAACAAGCAGCGCGTCAACACTACCCTGGTGTATCACCTCAGTGGCTTAAAGCATTGGCTTGGCCTCTACAATTAGGGTATCACTTTCAGTGCCAACATGAATGTTAAAATCCCCCACTATAATAACCTTATCTGTATTTAACACCAAGTCAGATAAAAGCCTAGTCCTCAGATCCTGTCACCTATTTCTGTTTCCCGGCTTCGACCCGGTTTCTGTCCAGGGATCACGGAAACCTGCCAAACTCCCTGCGTCAGTAAACCTGAAGTTCCTTCCCTATGTGAGGTTATTTTGGCTGTGCTGGATCTGATCATAAAGTCAAGCCGAGGAGTCTAGTTCACATCCCTCAAACTCACTGTGATGTCACCATGCTGCCGCCAGCTAACTACAGTGAGCAGCCGAAAATCAGCCTCTTCCCTCTCCCATGGATTTTGAGGAGGTTAGAGGCTTTTTCTCTGAGATTCACCTTGCCTACAGTTCTCTGCTCAGCCACTAACCTATCTGCCTGACCTCAGAGGTTCCTGATCCCGGTGCTGGTAGCTTCCTGCCATTCTGCAACTACAATTTTTTATAAACCTGTAAACATCTGTTGTGTCCAGCTGAAATTCCGGGTCCTTCTAGCAATTCATTACAGCAAGGCCATAAACATTTGTTTTGTTATTACATTTTGCTACGGTCAATCAAATAAAAAAAAAAGACTAAATAAATGTACGTAATTATACACTAAATATTTATGGTGTCAGAAACGTTTATTAAGGCCGAGAATTTTTGCTTTTGTGGATTTTTCCTGTTAACAACATCAGTACCAACAATAAATAAAACTCAGCATAATAAAAAGTGACCTGTGCTGCCTAAATGAATAGTCGAAAAACCATTAAAAACTTAATGTTTTCATACTCACCTCTAACTGGGTAAAACTTTGGACGCTCTTTTAATTTATTTCTAAACTTATAATGCTAAATTCCCTAAGAGTCCTCTGCAGTCCAAAAACATAAAAGTGTGTGTGTGTGTGTGTGTGTGTTTGGAGCCATGCCTCTCTAAAACAGAAGCACTGGTGCCATATATGGATAATGATGTGTTGTCTGGATAATCGCCTATGGTAAGCAATATAATGTACTGTCTTTTTTTTTTTTTTTACCTAAATGACCTTTCTAATAGGAATATGTCAGATGTGTAAGAACTTATTGGAAACACAGAAAAGAGTACTATTACTTTCCCCAAACATCCTCTGCGCAGGAAGGGTGAGGGAGATTCATGTACAGTAAGTGAAGTGAAGATTTCTCATCATCCACCAAAATTAGTTTTATTTAAAACACTTTTTGCCCCAGGATTAGAAAACGAATGGTATCTTGGCTTTAAGTTAAGGAACAACTCAGGGACAAAGAAACAATGCAGTTTGTGATCATGGCAACAAATGACTTCTTAGCAGAGTTGGTAGCAGGGCAACCATGGCGATCACAAGTGGTGTTTGTGAACTAAAATTTTCTCAGGTGAGAAAATGTTTTTTACCTATAGTTTTTATTTTATGTGTCCTCAGTTAGTACAACATTTTGGACAAAATGACAAGTTGTAAGATAACTAACCACAGACAGCAGATTCAGAGTTTGAATAACATGATGGATTGTGTCCTCACAAAACCGCCTTTGACAGCCAATGTACCATACTGCAAGTAGACTCTCACAAGTAAAAGACACCATAATTTGGTGTATAAAGGTGAGATAAAAATTTTTAGAAGGACATCGTTGCTGGGAGTGGTGACGCCGTTCACATCAGAGTGATGTAGCTGGTAAGAACATGAGCAGAAATGACCTCTATCTAAATGTTGCCAAATTTTGGTGTTTTTTTTTTTATTAAACATTTTGTTACAAATGGTAATTCATCATTGTGGTAATTCAAAGGCTGCCTGGGCTTTTCAGAGAGTGCTTTTCAACCCTTGGGTATGACATCAGGTTGGATCGTCATGCTATTGCCTGTTAGATAACATTTATCTTGACTTCTTTCACCTCACTGGTTCAATCACCATATGAGCTCACATTGGAACTGAAAACTAGCTTTACTACTTCCTTCTCGAGTGGCCATTGTATGTAATGTAATCAGTTGTTTGCAAATTTTACCTGGGTTCTCAGCTGCCTAGCGATTTCTTTCTTTAATGCTTATTTTTTAAAATATTCCTCGACTTAAGACACGGAAAAAGTATTGTGAACTACATGCCAGAACAGAGTTGAAAGGGTAAGTTGTAAAAATGATAAGTTGTACAGTATGTCCTTTGACGATGACTTGATGTGTGCAAGTTATCCATTTCACAGCAGCAGGTAGCTTCACCTCTAGTTCATTTTCATCTTTTTTACTCTTATAGCAAAGTTTTTATTTATTTTCAATAACAGGATTCTTTCTTGTTGTTTTTTTTCCATCATTTCTTTTTTTTTCATCATTTTTTGTCTATGTTTAGCTTTGAAAGAAATCTCTGACATGTTTTCCAAATTCTATCCACAAACCTAACAGAGACAAACAGTTAATTCAGTCTTATTGGTTAGCTTTTTATTTGAAACAGCATTCACGCTATACACTGTATTCTTGAGGCACATTCACACCAAGTGCCAAGGAACTTCATGCATGGCCGAATGTACAGGGGTTGGACAATGAAACTGAAACACCTGTCATTTTAGTGTGGGAGGTTTCATGGCTAAATTGGACCAGCCTGGTAGCCAGTCTTCATTGATTGCACATTGCACCAGTAAGAGCAGAGTGTGAAGGTTCAATTAGCAGGGTAAGAGCACAGTTTTGCTCAAAATATTGAAATGCACACAACATTATGGGTGACATACCAGAGCTCAAAAGAGGACAAATTGTTGGTGCACGTCCTGCTGGCGCATCTGTGACCAAGACAGCAAGTCTTTTTGATGTATCAAGAGCCACGGTATCCAGGGTAATGTCAGCATACCACCAAGAAGGACGAACCACATTCAACAGAATTAACTGTGGACGCAAGAGGAAGCTGTCTGAAAGGGATGTTCGGGTGCTAACCCGGATTGTATCCAAAAAACATAAAACCACGGCTGCCCAAATCACGGCAGAATTAATGCCCAACGTCGGTTTCAATGGTGCAAGGAGCGCAAATCTTGGGCTGTGGACAATGTGAAACATCTATTGTTCTCTGATGAGTCCACCTTTACTGTTTTCCCCACATCCGGGGGAGTTACGGTGTGGAGAAGCCCCAAAGAAGCGTACCACCCAGACTGTTACATGCCCAGAGTGAAGCATGGGGGTGGATCAGTGATGGTTTGGGCTGCCATATCATGGCATTCCCTTGGCCCAATACTTGTGCTAGATGGGCGCGAACCATTCTTGAGGACCATGTGCATCCAATGGTTCAAACATTGTATCCTGAAGGCGGTGCCGTGGATCAGGATGACAATGCACCAATACACACAGCAAGACTGGTGAAAGATTGGTTTGATGAACATGAAAGTGAAGTTGTACATCTCCCATGGCCTGCACAGTCACCAGATCTAAATATTATTGAGCCACTTTGGGGTGTTTTGGAGGAGCGAGTCAGGAAACGTTTTCCTCCACCAGTATCACGTAGTGACCTGGCCACTATCCTGCAAGAAGAATGGCTTAAAATCCCTCTGACCACTGTGCAGGACTTGTATATGTCATTCCCAAGACGAATTGATGCTGTATTGGCCGCAAAAGGAGGCCCTACACCATACTAGTGAATTATTGTGGTCTAAAACCAGGTGTTTCAGTTTCATTGTCCAACCCCTGTAGGCTACAGCTTTGTTGAATGCAAATTGTGACAATGAATGACAATATTGCTTCATTATTTGGCACAAAGGAAGTGTATTGTTTTTATCTACTACCATTAGTGTGTTATTTTTGAAAAGATTTGCAAAGTGAGGAGTGACATGCCGTTCTGCTGGACCGAAAATGCAAAAACTAAACGAAAAACAAAACTACACAGCAATGCCTCAGACTAATTATGCTTCAAGGGTTAATTCTTCACATATTTAAAAGTTACAACAAAATACAACAGCACAGTTTCCTAGAGAATATTTCAGACAGATAAAAAGCCACCTTGACATTCTGAGCCTTGTGAGCCTCTTGTCACACTGTTCTCATTTTTCTGAACTGTGTTTGACAAGAGCAGAACATTAAAAGTAGAACGTCGAGGTGTTTTCTCTAACACAAAATTAACTTCAAATTAATTACAAAGGGGCTAGCATGTTTTACATCACAAGTTAAACTCCCAGAGGTGTTTTGATTATAGTTAACTGGTCAGTAATGACATTTGTGTTAAAACTTGTATGGTTTTAGTGTGTGTCAATGTAGGAGAAACATGATTTGTATACAGATTTTTGGAGAAAAAATGGAAATGAGAAGAGAGTTATGGCGCACATCTTTTAAATTTGCTTATTGCATTAAAAATAGAATGACATTAAGATTTGGCCACCCTGAAACAACTGCTACAGATTACAATTATTTCACCTGGATAAAAGTACCTGGATATTTTTGAATGTACAATAAATACTAAAAAACCTTTATCAGTCTCACGCTTAACAAGATACGGAAGCAATTTTAATACAGCTCAAAATTCACAAGATAATAAACCAATAAGGCGCAATCAATGACAAACGATTGTTTTTCCTGAAAGAGGAGCGACATCAGCCCTCCATCCCACCGATCATTTTCAACACAGCTATGAGAGGCTACAACCAGAGTAGGCACCATGCAAGTACAGGGAATATTGTGACCCAAAACCTCAACCCAAACTGTAAACTGAAACCAGAGTTGTGGGAGGGAGAAAAAAGGTTTACACATTCATTTCTCCTGCAATTAATAGAGAAAAGAATTGGGTTTCAAACTGATTCACATGTAAGTCAAGGAAGCAGAACCCAACTTAGGATAAAGTTGAATGATTATCACAGGATAGAAGCCCTCAAATCTTGTTTTTTTTCTGACTCAGCCCCAATACATGAAGATGTGGTTTTAATTCCAGTGTGGTACCAATAAAATCGCTCACAATCTAAATTCTAACTATGACATTGTAACAGATCCTAACACGGCACCAAACAAGAGTCCAAAAGAACACGAGGAGGTTTTTATCTGGCAAAGGTAAGGGAGTGCCAGAAGGGGCTAGATCCTGCGTATTGGGTGCCACATGGACACGGGCTTCCTCAGAGTGGCCAGCATCTGGTTCCAATGGGTGATCCCCATCCCGCTGGCTTCGGGGCCGATGATCACATGGCCAAGGTTCTCGCCCCGCCCGTCATCTGTGGCCTCTGCAACTGTGACCCTCAGGGAGAGCTCCTGCGAACAGAGCAACATGGTTACGTGAACATGTTTCGTCCAAATCTTTATGGAACTAATTGAATAAATAAATGCCCTTGATTTTATTGCTTTTAGCATTTTGACCTTAGCAGCACATTTCCTCATACATCAGTTAGAGGAGAAGTGATTTTGGGTGTAAAAGGTCTAATTTGAGGATTGTACTGGTATCTATCCACAAACTGACACAAAATACCATGTAAAATGATTGAAAAACACTAAAACAAAAAAAAAAAACTAAAGCACTTCACCAAATGTTGTATTTGTCCCCTCTGACCTTCTTCAGTACAAAGGTAGTTTAATGTAGTGCATGCAAATGTATTCAATCTGCCTGAGTCAATACTTTGTTGCAATACCATTTGCTGCAGTTAAAGCTGCACGTTTTCAAGGGGCATGTCTCTACCAATTTTGCGCATGTAGAGCCTGATCTTTTTGACAGTTGTTCTCCTTTAAAACATCTCAACTCAGTCAAATTGGTTAGAGACCATCTGAGAACACAAAAAGTTTAAAATCTTGCCACAATTTAAAATTCAGTTTAGGTTGGACTTTTACGGGTGCATACAAGACCTGAAAGGTGTGAAGTCCGCATGTTTTCTCTTTGCTGTGGTAATGTGGTTGTCAGTGCTGGATACTCTTCCAAGGCTTCCTATTTTGTTTCTTTGCTCTTTCTCTAACATAGCGTCCCTTTCTGATACCAGCCAAGCAGTCTGAAGTGTCACCTGCAGGACGGCAGACGGTACGGAGAAGATCATGGCTTCGTTGAAGATCGGGTTCGTGTCATCTCGTTTCGTGGAGGTTTTCTTCTTGCTGATCTTTCTGCCATCTTGCAAGAGATACACTTTGACAAACGGATCTGATGGTGGAGAACCAGAGAATCACATTACAGCAGCTTTTGATGCTTTCTGAAACCTGACACACACTTGGATGGAGCAGATATTAGTGTTGTACACATTACCTCAGTGGATAAAAGTACTGTAGATGAGATTTATCAGTGGAATATGAATGTGACAATGGATTTATAGCTCCTCTGTCCGTTTAGATGATGAAAATATTCTCCTACATTCAGTTCCTGTTGATACTCAGTCATTACAAACAGTCGTGTGTCAAAGTTTTAAACCACTGTGTAATTTAAAAGCAGTAATTTAAAAGGCCCTGTGCAGAGCAGCTCTGTGGGATGATTCTGCAGCACCTCTTCAACCTTAACCTGGCCTAGAAGAAGGTTCCAGTGTTGTGGAAGATCTCCCGTCTTGTTCCGATATCAAAGAAAACTCACCCATCAGTCCTCAATGACTATAGATCTATTGCCCTGGGTTGTGTGTCTAACCAGGTACTCAGCAGCAGAGGAGCACCTCAGGGGACTTTACTCTCACCATTCCTCTTCACTCTGTACATCTCAGACTTCCAGTACAAGGCAGACTTCTGTCACCTGCAGAAATACTCAGATGGTTCTGCCGTTGTGGGGTGGATCAGAGATGGACAAGAAGATGAGTACAGGAAGCTGGTGGACCGCTTTGTGGCATAGTGTGAAAACAATCATCTCATCTTGAACGTGAATAAAACAGAGCAGATGATTGTAGATTTTAAGAGAAACAGGAATAAGTCAAACACTATTTCCATCATGGGAGAAGAAGTGGAGGTGGTGGAGGAGAATAAATACCTCGGTGTTCACCTGGACAACAGACTGAAGTAGAGATGCAACTGTGAAGCCTACAAGAAGGAACAGAGCAGACTGTACTTCTTGAGGAAGCTTAGGTCCTTCAGTGTTTGCAGCAAGATGCTGCATATCTTCAATAAGTCTGTTGTGGAGAGTGATCTCTTCTCCATCATCTGCTGGGGAAGCAGCATCAGAGCCAGGGACTTGAAAAAGCTCAACAAGCTGATAAAGAAGACTGGCTCTGTTCTGGGGACTCCTGGAACCTCTAGAGGTCATTGTACAAAGACGGATTATTCATAAAATGAGGAACATTATGGAGAACCCTGATCATCCTCTTCATGAGACTGTTGTACAACAACAGAGTGTCTTCAGTCAGAGGCTTCTTCAGATCTGCTGTAAGACAGACCGCTACAGGAGATCCTTCCTGCCCACAGCCATCAGCATCTCCAACAGCTCTTTGAAGAAACCTGATTAATATGAGCTACAACAAAATGTAATGTTTCGTTGAGATCAATAAAGTATTTTTGAAATTAATTTTAATGGAATTGAAATAATAAAGAAATACAGGGGTTGGACAATGAAACTGAAACACCTGGTTTTAGACCACAATAATTTATTAGTATGATGTAGGGCCTCCTTTTGCGGCCAATACAGCGTCAATTCGTCTTGGGAATGACATATACAAGTCCTGCACAGTGGTCAGAGGGATTTTAAGCCATTCTTCTTGCAGGATAGCGGCCAGGTCACTACGTGATACTGGTGGAGGAAAACGTTTCCTGACTCGCTCCTCCAAAACACCCCAAAGTGGCTCAATAATATTTAGATCTGGTGACTGTGCAGGCCATAGGAGATGTTCAACTTCACTTTCATGTTCATCAAACCAATCTTTCACCAGTCTTGCTGTGTGTATTGGTGCATTGTCATCCTGATCCACGGCACCGCCTTCAGGATACAATGTTTGAACCATTGGATGCACATGGTCCTCAAGAATGGTTCGCGCCCATCTAGCACAAGTATTGGGCCAAGGGAATGCCATGATATGGCAGCCCAAACCATCACTGATCCACCCCCATGCTTCACTCTGGGCATGTAACAGTCTGGGTGGTACGCTTCTTTGGGGCTTCTCCACACCGTAACTCCCCCGGATGTGGGGAAAACAGTAAAGGTGGACTCATCAGAGAACAATAGATGTTTCACATTGTCCACAGCCCAAGATTTGCGCTCCTTGCACCATTGAAACCGACGTTGGGCATTAATTCTGCCGTGATTTGGGCAGCCGTGGTTTTATGTTTTTTGGATACAATCCGGGTTAGCACCCGAACATCCCTTTCAGACAGCTTCCTCTTGCGTCCACAGTTAATTCTGTTGAATGTGGTTCGTCCTTCTTGGTGGTATGCTGACATTACCCTGGATACCGTGGCTCTTGATACATCAAAAAGACTTGCTGTCTTGGTCACAGATGCGCCAGCAGGACGTGCACCAACAATTTGTCCTCTTTTGAGCTCTGGTATGTCACCCATAATGTTGTGTGCATTTCAATATTTTGAGCAAAACTGTGCTCTTACCCTGCTAATTGAACCTTCACACTCTGCTCTTACTGGTGCAATGTGCAATCAATGAAGACTGGCTACCAGGCTGGTCCAATTTAGCCATGAAACCTCCCACACTAAAATGACAGGTGTTTCAGTTTCATTGTCCAACCCCTGTACATTCGGCCATGCATGAAGTTCCTTGGCACTTGGTGTGAATGTGCCTCAAGAATACAGTGTATAGCGTGAATGCTGTTTCAAATAAAAAGCTAACCAATAAGACTGAATTAACTGTTTGTCTCTGTTAGGTTTGTGGATAGAATTTGGAAAACATGTCAGAGATTTCTTTCAAAGCTAAACATAGACAAAAAATGATGAAAAAAAAAGAAATGATGGAAAAAAAACAACAAGAAAGAATCCTGTTATTGAAAATAAATAAAAACTTTGCTATAAGAGTAAAAAAGATGAAAATGAACTAGAGGTGAAGCTACCTGCTGCTGTGAAATGGATAACTTGCACACATCAAGTCATCGTCAAAGGACATACTGTACAACTTATCATTTTTACAACTTACCCTTTCAACTCTGTTCTGGCATGTAGTTCACAATACTTTTTCCGTGTCTTAAGTCGAGGAATATTTTAAAAAATAAGCATTAAAGAAAGAAATCGCTAGGCAGCTGAGAACCCAGGTAAAATTTGCAAACAACTGATTACATTACATACAATGGCCACTCGAGAAGGAAGTAGTAAAGCTAGTTTTCAGTTCCAATGTGAGCTCATATGGTGATTGAACCAGTGAGGTGAAAGAAGTCAAGATAAATGTTATCTAACAGGCAATAGCATGACGATCCAACCTGATGTCATACCCAAGGGTTGAAAAGCACTCTCTGAAAAGCCCAGGCAGCCTTTGAATTACCACAATGATGAATTACCATTTGTAACAAAATGTTTAATAAAAAAAAAAACACCAAAATTTGGCAACATTTAGATAGAGGTCATTTCTGCTCATGTTCTTACCAGCTACATCACTCTGATGTGAACGGCGTCACCACTCCCAGCAACGATGTCCTTCTAAAAATTTTTATCTCACCTTTATACACCAAATTATGGTGTCTTTTACTTGTGAGAGTCTACTTGCAGTATGGTACATTGGCTGTCAAAGGCGGTTTTGTGAGGACACAATCCATCATGTTATTCAAACTCTGAATCTGCTGTCTGTGGTTAGTTATCTTACAACTTGTCATTTTGTCCAAAATGTTGTACTAACTGAGGACACATAAAATAAAAACTATAGGTAAAAAACATTTTCTCACCTGAGAAAATTTTAGTTCACAAACACCACTTGTGATCGCCATGGTTGCCCTGCTACCAACTCTGCTAAGAAGTCATTTGTTGCCATGATCACAAACTGCATTGTTTCTTTGTCCCTGAGTTGTTCCTTAACTTAAAGCCAAGATACCATTCGTTTTCTAATCCTGGGGCAAAAAGTGTTTTAAATAAAACTAATTTTGGTGGATGATGAGAAATCTTCACTTCACTTACTGTACATGAATCTCCCTCACCCTTCCTGCGCAGAGGATGTTTGGGGAAAGTAATAGTACTCTTTTCTGTGTTTCCAATAAGTTCTTACACATCTGACATATTCCTATTAGAAAGGTCATTTAGGTAAAAAAAAAAAAAAAGACAGTACATTATATTGCTTACCATAGGCGATTATCCAGACAACACATCATTATCCATATATGGCACCAGTGCTTCTGTTTTAGAGAGGCATGGCTCCAAACACACACACACACACACACACACTTTTATGTTTTTGGACTGCAGAGGACTCTTAGGGAATTTAGCATTATAAGTTTAGAAATAAAATAAAAGAGCGTCCAAAGTTTTACCCAGTTAGAGGTGAGTATGAAAACATTAAGTTTTTAATGGTTTTTCGACTATTCATTTAGGCAGCACAGGTCACTTTTTATTATGCTGAGTTTTATTTATTGTTGGTACTGATGTTGTTAACAGGAAAAATCCACAAAAGCAAAAATTCTCGGCCTTAATAAACGTTTCTGACACCATAAATATTTAGTGTATAATTACGTACATTTATTTAGTCTTTTTTTTTTATTTGATTGACCGTAGCAAAATGTAATAACAAAACAAATGTTTATGGCCTTGCTGTAATGAATTGCTAGAAGGACCCGGAATTTCAGCTGGACACAACAGATGTTTACAGGTTTATAAAAAATTGTAGTTGCAGAATGGCAGGAAGCTACCAGCACCGGGATCAGGAACCTCTGAGGTCAGGCAGATAGGTTAGTGGCTGAGCAGAGAACTGTAGGCAAGGTGAATCTCAGAGAAAAAGCCTCTAACCTCCTCAAAATCCATGGGAGAGGGAAGAGGCTGATTTTCGGCTGCTCACTGTAGTTAGCTGGCGGCAGCATGGTGACATCACAGTGAGTTTGAGGGATGTGAACTAGACTCCTCGGCTTGACTTTATGATCAGATCCAGCACAGCCAAAATAACCTCACATAGGGAAGGAACTTCAGGTTTACTGACGCAGGGAGTTGGCAGGTTTCCGTGATCCCTGGACAGAAACCGGGTCGAAGCCGGGAAACAGAAATAGGTGACAGGATCTGAGGACTAGGCTTTTATCTGACTTGGTGTTAAATACAGATAAGGTTATTATAGTGGGGGATTTTAACATTCATGTTGGCACTGAAAGTGATACCCTAATTGTAGAGGCCAAGCCAATGCTTTAAGCCACTGAGGTGATACACCAGGGTAGTGTTGACGCGCTGCTTGTTGTCTTGTAGGATGAATTAAAGTCCGAGTTAACACTGCTCATTATGCAGGTCATCTATTTATTTTATTTACATCTCATCCATTTCCACTTGAAGACAAACATATTTCTAAACGCTTACACCTGTTGACAGCATCTTACTTCAGCGTTCAAAAACTGTTTCTCCCCTTCCGGGTGGAACACCTGCCTCACAAAGAAAGGTTCCGCCCTTATAGACCACTGATTAACCATGTGACCAAATATCCAAACAGTTTCATCACCTGCTCCTACACACCGGCCCCTAATTGTTACGACAGCCAAACATAACAATTCTATACAATAATAATAGGAGCCAAATGTGAAAGAGAAAAGAAAGAAAAATACAAAAAAAGCCCTTCAGTTATCATACACAGAAAGGTAATCTAGTTGATACAATTTACACTCCTTGTATCAAACAGAGTTTAGGAACAGGTCTCTCAATAATGCTGTTCTTGGTCTGTAGCTTGACAGAACGCACCATGACCTTTTTGTCAGGGAAAATTTCTAGCACTTTAGCAAGAGGCCAGGAACCACGTGGAGCAGACGAATCCATGATGATAACATCTCCAGATTTCAAACTCTGTTTCCTTTGATTCCACTTCTGTCTTTCTTGCAGTAATGGCAGGTACTCCCTGATCCAACAATTCCAAAACAAATCAAAGATATATTGAACTTGTCTCCAACGACGTTTCACATACATATCGGAGGGTTCAAATAGCCCAGGTGGTAAGGCAGGTTTTCCCTTTAACAGAAGAAGATGATTTGGCGTGAGAGGCTCCAAGTCATTTGGCTCATCAGACAGCTTTGTAATTGGACGATCATTCAAAATGGCTTCTACTTCACGCATAACAGTGTGAAGTCCATCGTCATTCAATGTCTGCTGGCATAAAACTGAGTTGAGGATACGCCTCATCAGGCGCATCATACATTCCCACACTCCACCATAGTGGGATCCTGCTGGTGGATTGAAACTCCATTCAACTCCAGTTGAAATCAGAGTGTCTTGAATTCGCTTATGATCCAATGCAACAAGAGCTTTTCTTAACTCTCTTTTGGCTCCAACAAAATTGGTTCCATTGTCTGACCTGATATGGACAACTTGATCCCTCCTGCTGAAGAACCGACGTATCGCATTAATGCAGGCATCTGTCTCAAGCGAGTTTGCTACCTCCAAATGTATCGCTCTACTCGCCATGCAGGTAAATATCACTCCGTAACGTTTGCATGTTTTTCAGCCTTGCCTCATTTCGAAAGGTCCAAAATAATCCACTCCAACATTCGTAAATGGAGGCAATTCTGGAACGATTCTTTCTTTTGGAAGATCCGGCATCTTTTGCTTCAACACTCTCCCATTAAAGCGTCTGCAAATACTGCAATCAGATATGATTTTCCTTACAGCTGCATTTGCATTGGTAATCCAATACTTCCTCCGAAGAGTTGACAGAGTATGGTTTCGGCCACTGTATCCCAATAACTAATGGATATATTTAAGAATAAGGCTGGAGATATACTGCTCCTTGGAGAGGATAAGAGGGTGTTTTTCCTCCATTGGCATTGCTCCCTTACTTAACCTTCCTCCAACTCTTAACAGCCCGTTATCCATAATAGGATCCAGTTTGTAGATGGAACTTTGTCTGCTTACTGCTCCACTCTTTGATAGCAAGGAGGAAATTTCATCTTCAAACCTTTGCTGCTGACAATAACGTATGATGGCCAACTCAGCTTCCTTAAGCTCTTTAGCCATTAGAGAGCTACTTTTGATGTTGCTGAGGCCTTTTGTCCTACCATTTGCCCATCATTTAGATCAGGGTCCCTCACACCATTTTGTTGATGACTGAGCCACAGCAAATATGGCAACAGAAACCTTGAGTTTCCGCCATTCTGAAAAATAATTCATGAGCCGATCAATAGTGTTTGCTGGATCAGTAGCAGTGGAATTTACCAAAACATCCCTTTTGAGTTCTGGATCATCGTAGTCCGCCTTATCATCAACAGAATTTTCTGACCAGTATTCCTCAGATTTCCAAAGAAAACTGGGACCCTCAATCCAAATATGATTTAAAAGAAAATTGGGCACTCTCATTCCCCTTGATGCAGCATCAGCTGGGTTGTCTTTGGAACCAACAACCCCCATTGGGAGGGACTTGAAATATCTCTTATGGTAGAGATTCTATTGGCAACAAACGTGTGGAAACGTTTATCGTCATTATTGATGTATTTCAGAACTGATGTACTGTCTGTCCAAAACACAGATTCATCCAGCTGCATTTGAAGCTCTGCCTTTAGCATCATGTCCACTCTGGCAGCCAAAACTGCAGCTGTAAGTTCCAATCGTGGGATCGTCACAGCTTTTATAGGTGTTACTCTGGCCTTGCCCAATAAGAAAGCAACATGAATATGATCTCTGTTGTCTTTCAACCTGATGTATGTTACAGTCCCATAGCCATCTTTACTGGCATCAGCGAAATGATGTAATTGGCTATGCACGAGTTCCCCAAAATCCTTAGGCTTCATACATCTAGCCACCTGGAAGGATGCGAGCAACTTGACCTCTTCCAACCACTTTTCCCACTGTTTCAAGATATCCAGTGGCATGACATCATCCCATCCACAACTCCTCCTACAGAGGTCTTGCTGCATCATTTTTGCCAGAAACCCCAAAGGATCATACACTGAACTGGTGGTGGACAGTGTGCCACGCCTGGTTAATTACTGCTGTTTCATCTCCATCTTGAATTTAAAGGAGTCAGACTGGACACACCAAAGTAGGCCTAAAGTTCTTTCAACGGGAAGATGATCTCGATCTAAGTTGAGCTCTTTTATATCCTTTGCCCACTGATCTTCAGCGACTGAATGCAATACTGCTCGACTGTTACTTATCCATCTTTCCAAATGGAATCCACCTCTTTCACAGAGAATGTTGTGTTCCTTCACCATTTGTATGGCTGATTCCTCTGAACCCAAGTCCATCAAGCAGTCATCAACATAACAATTTCGCTTGACAGCATCATCAGAAAAGTCGTCTCTGTTATCATCCGCAGTTTTCTTTAACGAATAGCTAGCGCAACTGGGAGATGAAACTGCTCAAAACAAGTGCACAGTCATTCTGTAGACATTAAGCTCTCTGCTGATGTCTCCTCCTGGCCACCAGAGAAACCGTAGAAAGTCTCTATCCTGTTCTGCAACTT
This sequence comes from Crenichthys baileyi, assembly GCA_036173005.1. NCBI lineage: Eukaryota > Metazoa > Chordata > Actinopteri > Cyprinodontiformes > Goodeidae > Crenichthys > Crenichthys baileyi. The sequence goes on from JAHHUM010002092.1 coordinate 353,838, forward strand.
TCACCTGATGGAACATATACTGAATGTCACCCATAAATGCTACAGGCTCCTGCCTAAAGCAAAGCAGTACTCCTAGTAAGGAACTAGTGAGGTTGGGCCCTTGCAATAGTTCATGATGTAATGATGTTCCTTGATATGTGGCTCCACAATTGAATACCACTCGTAAATAACCCTTTTTAGGGTGATAAACAGCATGGTGAGGAATATACCATAATTTCCTGCTTGTACCCTTTAACTGCTGGTCAGGCAACTGTTCAGCATAACTTTTATCAAGAACATCCTGGAGACAGCTTGAATATTCCTTATGAAATTGCGAGTCTCTTACAAACCTCCTCCTTAATCCAGGTATCCTCTGCTTGGCTATGGAGTAGCTGTTTGGTCTTTTAAATGGCAAATTCAAACAATACCTCTTTTCCTCTAGAGTTGCAGAGGATTCCACGATTTTCATAAATCTAATGTCTTCTCTTGACATTTCCCTTTTTTTCTGAAGTCCTTTCATTGAAATCGTGGACATACTGGTTGTTTAGCAGGGACTCCAGGTTAGACACAGAGATTTTATTCACCAAAGCAGAACAGGGCTCCACATCAATACTGCTGCCATTACCATCTCTATTCAAAGGGCCATTAATCACCCAGCCCAAAACTGTTCTTATAGCATAAGGGCCATCTCCACAACTGTTGACCACTTCCCAACGTTCCAATATCTTGGGAGCGTTGGTTCCTATCAACAAGTCAACACGGGCTTTTATAGTGAGTATACGAACCTTTGACAAATAAGGCCAACTTTCCATTTCTGCAGCAGTGACAATATCTTCTGCAGTGACTGGCATTCACTTCTGTGTTAGAACTTCTGGCAGAGGATAAAAATTGTTTCCATCCAAACCTGAAACTTCAATGCCCGACAAGAAAAAATCTGTAACAACCTTTTCCTGCCCCATTGTTTTTAAAAGGAAGTTAGTCCTTCCTTTCCTGTGATATTCAATCTTTGCATGAGATCTTCTAAACAACATGTAGCTGTGCTCCCGGATCTAAAAATGCATATGTCTGTATGACCTCAGCTCCTTTAGTGGACTTAACCTGTACTGGAATGATGGAAAGAATACAGCGACCTTTTCCGGCCCCTGTATGTCCACATGTCTGGGGAAGAGTTGATGGTTTAACTCCTGTCTTCTCCTCATTTTTTTTTTGGGATCAGAATTTGCATTTGGAATATGCAGAACAGTGGGATGTCGTTGATCACAGACTTCACAGATTAAACGATTATTACAGTCTCGGCTTATATGACCAGTACAGTGCCTTGCGAAAGTACTCGGCCCCCTTGAACTGGTCAACCTCTTGCCACATTTCAGGCTTCAAACATAAATTCTCATTTTTTGTGAAGAATCAACAACAAGTGGGACACAATCGTGAAGT